>JAVLVB010000624.1:2860783-2894847 GCA_032876305.1 Orestias chungarensis | reverse complement strand
ACACACACACACACACACACACACACACACACACACACACACACACACACACACACACACACACACACACACACACACACACACACACACACACACACACACACACACTTCAGATTTTGTTCAAGTTTGCTTAATATGACTAGGTGATGAGTCACAGGTTTAAGACACGATCGTTGCATTCATCCACCCTTCCTCCTCTGCTCGCTGACCACTGCAATCACAGTGGTGGGGTTAAAAAGCAGCCATGCATGGGTGACTCTTATCATGTACTGAATACCAGACATAAGCTATATTAGTGGCGAAGATGGCTCGGGAGGTGGGAGTTCGTCTTGTAACTACCAGTTCGAGACCCTGCTTCGTCTATCTCATTCGGTGTGTCCTTGGGGCAAGACACTTCACCCGCCTTGCCTACAGGTGGTGCTCAGAAGGCCCGGTGGCACCAGGTGTTTGGCAGCCTTGCATCTGTCCGACTGCCCCAGGGCAACTGTGGCTACCTTACAATAGCTTACCATCACCAGCCTGTGAATGGGTGAATCAATGTAGTGTAAACCGCTTTGGGAGTTGTGAGATTTGAGAAAGCACTGTACAAGCTATTTAGCATTTTGACATTGAGTTCATCCAGCAAGATTTACTTTAGTAAATCTGACAAAAGCTATATTGATTCAATAAGACATGGAGGAGGGTCGGAAGGGGAAGGAGTGTGTTAATTTCCTTGAATCAGACTAACACATTCAAGATAGACCTAAAATGATTTATTTAGATGGAATATAGGTGGCAAGATAAAATTACTTTTATTATTATTATTTATTTAGGTGTACTAACATTTACCTCTAATCTGGTTATACTCAACTCGGGAGTAAAAAAAAAAGCATCATAGAGTTTTATATAACTTTTTCAGTAGAAATTTTATCCAATCCAATGAGGTTTGGACATCACTGTTGACCTAACTCCAATGAAAAGATAAATTATTATTTAACTATTTAACAAATGAGCCACATAAACAACATACAAAAATAAAAATAAAAAAACACAAAATAATGCAGCTGGGGGCAAAAGCTCACACCGGACGAAAAATGATGTTACCAAAAATAACAAAGGTCAAACAGAGTAGGAAACAAACATTACAAACAGAGGAAAGAAGACCACATTCATATATCACACCAGATATTGTCATCACAACACTTACGAGTGTTTTTTGCCACACCAAGATTTTCTAATATTGTGCAGCCCTATTTTCAACACAGTATCCCAATTGTAAGCAAAATGTTTAAATACTGAAAGTTATAATCAATTTTGCCAAATATCAACATAAGGGTGTAAAAAACAGGAATAACTATTTCTTTGGTTTTGTTGAGATGGTACAAGCGGTATGACTTTTAAAAAAGCATCCCCAGCGACAACTCTTCCCCTACTGCATAATTCAGGCACTAAACAAAGTGGGTGGAAGCACATTTCTGATGCATTAAATTGCTGAGATGCAGACTTGAAGCTTTCTAGCTGTTAAGCTTTTCACACTAAGAGAGCTTTTTAAGCTCTTTACAGGCATATCAAACTCCTGTCATGCATTTTCTTGACTTTTATTTTTCAGCTCACTTCTCTAATAAGATTAAAGTGAATTTAAATGAGCACAGAGTCTTCTCTACTCCTTTTTCTCTGGATTTTCCAGTTTGCTAGTCTGCCCTTTGACAATAAGTAAATCTCTGGTGATGCAATCCGCAGAAATGTTGCCAAGATCTGAAGCCAAGAGGAAATCAAGTCTCACTGCGGCTATTCAAATTTACTACAGGGTTTATCTAGTGGTTATATGCTCCCTATGATAACATAATCATGTGTTCACGGAAGTAATTTTCAGGTTAATGCAAGTGTAATTTCATATCACAATCAGACACGGGAACTAAAAGGATTTTTGGAGGGATTTTGGAACTGAGTATAAAAAATAGTGTAAGTATGAGTGAAGGGTTTGTCAGGAATACTATTATCTTAAGCTGACAGACACACAATGCACCACAGCAGCAGTTAACAGACACAACATTTATTTTGCTTTTAGGATCCTTGTATATTTTGCTGATGTGTTTCCCGGCATCCCTGGAAATAAGCATCTTATCACCCTGAGCAAATAATCTGGGATTTGAAAATGTGAGTAGCCAATAAACTTATTTCAGTTTCACCACAAAATATACCCCGAAGTTTTGCTTTTGACTTTCTACCACCCGATAATCCTTTGCAAAAGAAACAGCATCTTGTCCGTTTTCTCTTCGTCTTTCTTGTGTGTTGTGTAATTTATGTTAAACGAGAAATTTTACTTATACTTCTTACTAAATAAATAATTGGTTATTTTATTATCAACAGCCTGGTTTTTCTTACACTTACCTAACTGGAAAACTGATTTCATCCTTCCTCAATTTACTCACCACAAGTTCACAGTTTTAGGTCACTTTCATCCTTAAATTCATGCCATCTAGTCTATATTGCTATATAAAATAATGAGTAGTTAGTATTGAATTAATTACTTCATAATATTCAGCCTTATTAAATACATCATCTCACAAGTTTATATAGCAAAAGGAAATAGAATTCTCTGGGAATTTGAAACCAAATTACTTTGCACTATCTATATTTAAATATATATCTGTATTTAAAAAAACTCATTGGTCATTGAAAAACATCTGTTGCCTCACAACCTTAAAAACTCCTGCTCAGTAACAGCAGCATACATAAAATAATTTTGAATTAATAATTTAAATCTCTGATACTCGGCGTTTTATAGATTATGTAGATCAAGGGTGCTCACACTTTCTGAGCTTGCGAGCTACTTAAAACATGACCAGTCAAATGAGATCTACTACCAACCCCCTCCGAAAAAAAAAGAAAAAAGCACAATGTCTACTTATTTTACATTATTTAAATCATTTCTATTGTATATTTTTTTTCCTTTTAGGATGAAGTATAGAATAGATTTGTCTTGCATAACTGCATTAACCAATGTGTGGGTTTCTCTCCAAACACAAGTAGACGCAGATAAGTCTATAAATACATACCTAAACATAAATATATGTAGAGTTCAGGAGGGTTTGGTGCTGCCCCGGCCTCTAGCTACTTCAGTTCCGCCTCTGCTAAGAGAGACTGGGAGACAAGCTACACAACAACGCAGTTCGCTAAGACGACTAACGCAAAGCTAACATAGAGTTAGCATGTTTGCGTGGTTAAATGCGCATCAGTTTGCTTGCCGGGATGCAAATAAAAAAATTAATGGAAAGATGGATGACGTCATCTACCTCCTTTAATGCCGTGCGATCGACCGGCACACCTCCCACGATCGAGCGGTCGATCGCGATCGACGTATTGAGCACCCCTGATGTAGATAATGCTAGAAAATCCCAACTATAGTTATACTATAAATGTAGGTTAAATGTTGAATTTACCAATCTCTGATACTGAAATGTAGCTCTTTTATTGTTATTGTCAGTTATGCCTAATGCGTCTAATTCGCATCATACCTAAAATATAAATTTATTGTATGAGCCATATTTAATATCGGCAGCAAAATCCAACTGGTAATGCTTTTAATATGATTTTGAATACATTTAGGCAGTAAGGGGTTATGTTCACCAGCGTAATCTATACATACTTACAGTTTTGTTGTGCTAACGCTTTTTACAACAGTTTCATATGTGAATAATAACCCTTACCATCAGATGGTTGTTGTAGTCATCTCCAATAGCTTGGAGTTGACGACCAAAAGTTTCTGACTGCATATCCTGTTCTGCGTTTCCCTGCCACACGCTATAGTGGTTGGGAAAGTGCCCTGCAAAAAAAAAAACAGACAACACAAACCACTTTTACTAGCATATTTGGAAAAGCGTATAATGTATGCGTGATATATTGAGTCAGAAAAGTCAATACAAAGTCCACTGCAGTGATTAGGTGTTTAATTGTAAAGGTCAATATATGATTCATTTAAGTGAAAAATTTATCACACAGGATCTGTGGTTGGGGGTTTAAGACTTGAACACCCAGTCAACCTGAGCACTTACATATTTTAAATATGACTCCTTGCATTAAAGGAAACCACAAAGCTCACTGGATGTTTTCACAAAGCCTTATATGATTTCTACATTTGCCTTATGTCAGAATTTGTTCACCATGATACAGGCTGTTCTTATTCAACATGTATAGTTTGCTGTGAATTGCAAAGGCATTCACACAACGTCGACTTTTAAAGGTGCAGCATAACAATCACAAAGTTAACAGGATGTTCCTCAGATTTTAAAATCTGCATATATTCTAAAGGTGTATAATCCAAAAGGAAGGGCAGAAAACCTTTCCTTCCAGTTTTCAATCATTCATGCTTAGCATTAAGCTAACACCTAAAGTCAAATAAAATACATTGAAGTTTGTTGATATGATCTGATATATAATCTGCTGTAATGTAAAGCATTCCACTGCGGGAAATGGAGTAATGAATATATTTATTATTTAGTTACAATATTAAACATAGAATATGTGTCGTGACAGAAAAAAAACACACAAAAAAAACACCAGCAGTTGACCGAGTGAACACAAGTCTGTATTTCTGCATGTGTGTTTTTGTGGTTTATCTGTTATATTTTCACTATGAACTACAGTATGACTATGAAAGGCTCTGACCTCTTACCGATCTCCGCTTATGACTCATTCACGCCGTTATGAAACCTAAACTTAATATTTGTAACATCTTTCAATATTGAAGCGACTGATTCAGCAATCAATCCATCAGGCTACTATTCAGACTTTGAAACTGAAGAATGGCTAAAAGGCTTTTAATCAGGAGATCTTCAAAGTTTCTAAAGGGTCAAAATGTCAATTTCAACATATATATATATATATATATATATATATATATATATATATATATATATATATAAAACATTGTGAAATTGCAGCTGAATTTGGTTGGTAAAATATATTCACAACAAACAGAGACAAATGTCAATTCTTCAAGGCATAAACAACCGAGAACAAACAAAGCAGAGGAGATAAGCAAAGAAAATTATCTATTTAATACTGTATTTAATTAAATGCACGTAAGGTTTCCAGAAGTCTCAAACTGAGCAAACGTAAATCATTCAGAGGTCTTCATACATAGAAATAATCCATTGTGTCACTTAGCTGCACGGAAATAGTTTTACGGTATTTGACAAAAACCCAAAAGACGATTAAGAAGGTCATTAGGACAAACACCTGCGACCTAGCCCATTAAATGCCCCTGTGATTCAAAGACCAGGTTCAGCATCATTAGCCAGCCAGGGCTGGGGATGCCATACTCTCTGTCAGTGTGTTTCTCTCTACAAAAAGCTCCACCTGGTCTGCCGTTCTGCTAACTGTTATTGCTACATCAGTTCCTCTGCTTCCTTTTGTGTTTTATGTCTTCTCATATGTCTGCTTTTTTTTCTTTTAATTCCGAGTAAAAAAAAAAAAAACACACACTGAAAAGTATCTACCTAGGTTCACTTTGAAACTTTAGACAGCTGCCTTTTGTTTTTTTCTTCCTGCGACAACATCAGGAAGTGCAAACGGACCGAACGCTAACAACAAGAAGATCACGTGATCCTTCGCAAAGTGCTTTATGGCATTCAACGCACAAACAATGAAACATTCTTTATAGCTGAAGGTTTTATTGCGCTGACAAAAATACGACGTGTTCGACCACACGTGTGTGTGTGTGTTTGTGCGTGTGTTTTTTTTTATCAGTTAAACATCGTAATGGAGAAAGCAGACTACCTGAGATGCATAAAGTTTCCGTCTGGTTCGGACAAAAGAGCTGCATGCCTATTTTGACTCCGCACTTAATGAGTGACCTGCACACACATGCTGGTTTCTTTCGATGGCTATCTGTCTGGCTGCAATAAAAAAAAAAAAAAGAGAGACACTATATTCTCATATAGGGAACATCCCGATGGTTCTCAGCGTTTTATGACAGTAGCTTAAAACCAGCTGTATGTGTGGAATAGACAGAAGCAGATATATTTTTAGCTGATCAGAGTTATATTATTTGAACTGAAAGTAAGTCATCTATGCTAAATATGTCATGCAGTGACATGTGTTTCTGCAACATCTACATAATCTAAGATTACATTATAGATATATCCTTTCACGTTTTAGGGTCCTTCCTTCATGGCCTTTTCCTTAATATTTGTTTTTTTTGTGTGTTATTTTAGCCTTAAGAGTCGTTCTTGTTATCAAGTTAATAATCAAGATGTTACTAACAAGAGTGCAACTTTAGCCGACAGCACAAAAGTTATAAAAAGGTCTTCTTTTGTAGATGATGCTGATATAAACAAGTACCACTGGAGCTCTATTTTAGGACTTTGTTGCTGGAGGTGACAGCCTTGGGTGCTTTGCTATGTTTTTCAATCGGGTCAAACAGCAAATACAAAAACCGAATTACAACTACAAACACTGTTTAAACTACATGAAACATCATACTGGCTACATAGATGTTAGCTAGCTATTAAGGTATCATGGATTTAAGATTCCTATCCCAAAAATATATTCGGTGACTGGTGTTGTTTAAAGCAGCACATAAATCGTTAAGAAATTACAAATAATTAAAAAGAAAACGTTGGCCAAAAGCAACTTTTTCAATGAAAGCTTGTTGTTGAGATGATATTACTCAGTATGTAGGGGGTATATTGTTGTGACACCAAAGCAGATCTGCATTATTACTGCTCAAGTACTTGTTAATTTATCATAGGCCCACACGATTTTGCACCAATGATGTTGCACGTAGCATGTTATAAGCCACACCCCTTTGATTTTGGCATCTCAACTGTGAAAGTTTAGTCTGAGAAACCTGCACATTAGCTTGTACGAGGAAAATGACAAATGGATTTAAAGCAAGTGATGAAGAACTTTAACAAACTTCTACTGACACATGGTTTTATAGTCAGCAAAGTAATTGGCAAGAAAATGCGGTAAATAAATCAAAAGAGGACAGTACACTTGATTTCAAGCTTCCATTAAGGTAAACTTTTAAGATTAGAGATAAGAAAACTGGTCGTCCTTGTTCTGAGTCATCACTGTCTTCTTTTAGTTTTTCTTCATAGAAATAAAGGCCAAAAACTTTCTTTCATTAGTTCAACATCTCTTCAAAATCATTGATCTATAATGGTATGCTTGTTTTATGTTATTCTGTTACCACTTGTGTACATGAGGAAACCTGCATTACTCAAAAAGGTATAGCCACCTAAATAGCCTTGCTGAATTCTAAATGTGTTAAAATAAACGTGTTAATCTGGAAAGGGGGGGGACTCTAATCCTGACTGTTGACGATCACAGCTGACTGTGTTGTGTCGGTGCCTACTGACACAGAGATGGGAAGTGACGCATCACCGCAAAGGGTGATACTCCAACAGTTACACCAAATTGAGCTCACAACAATTCTGGCCAAATTTTTCATCTCAAGGAAATCGGGCATCACAGCCCCTTTTCACTGTAACTGTGCCACTGTGGCCAACAGGTTAGTCGGTTCTCAATGAAAGAATTAGCTGAACAAAGACAAAGCAGTGAGTAATGGACTTCAATGACAAACCTCCTAAAATGTTTCAGCTTATTGTTTTCATCTATCATCAAGCATCTAGACTTTTTCATCTTAAGCTGTGTTGTAAGGTCCAGCAGCCTTGTTCCTAATCCGAATAGCATTTCTTGCAGGAAAGATTCCTCAGGCACCTTGTATCTCTATGTCATATATATATATAGCGAACTATATTGTGGGGTATCTGAGCATGATACATCTTAAATGAGGTTTACGTTGATTAATATTCATTTTTGACAAATGTAACATGTTTAAAAACTATTTTATGTTTGTCTTTTACACAGAGGTTGAGAGTGTCTGTATAAAAGGGCTTTTGTAATGTCCAAAGACGCCTTGAGCAGCGTAGAGGAATCAGGAGAGCATGCATGTTTCTGCATGCAACCTGTTGGAGATCCCTTAATGAGCCAGCAAGGCTGAGAGCAGCCAAGTATTAGTCCATAAACCAAAATGTGTAAAAGCATGATGCTTACTCACTAATCTGAAAGAGTAGCAAATGCTTTAGCGGAAAAATCCAGTCATCAATCAGGTTCCAACGGACAAAAATAGCAAAAATGTTTCTGAGAGTCATTCATCTGTTTACTATCATTATGACATCTTTTAATAGAGAAGCTCTTGAGGAATGGCTGTTTAGCTTCTGTCTAGTTTCAAAGGTTGCTGCACAGCCAGACAGAAACTGCGGCCAGAGAAAGCATCTGAGGCAGCCCCTCCTGCACAGTCAAGCAACTTTCAAGATCAAAACAGATCTCTTATTCATATCAACACTTGTCATCTTTAGACCAAATAAACACATTTTAAGGGGGAGGGGTTAAATGAATATGTCAGGCCTCGCTTGATTATGAAAAGGCAATTCGTAGATTTCCACGGGCTATTTGTGTAGAGGATGCATTTCAATGATATAGAAAGTGTAGTTAATCCCAAAGATAGTGCCGATAAACTCTACTAAAGAATGAACATTTGTAGGGTATTTGTTATGAAGCAACATCTTATTAACATTTTATTAATAATCTGGTATAATTTGACTTGTGCAGTCTCCAGCAAGGCCACTTTCCTATAGGCTGTATTTCAAATGAATAAACAAAGGGGGTTTCTGTATTGCAGAGCTTATGAAAGTGGCACAAAGGTGAAGATTCCTTAAAAGCAGAGATTATTTACCTGAAGGATGGCACATCCTATTAATGTCAGACAGAAGGTTTATATGCCTATGTGTTACAATTCATTTAAAACATGCATTGTTTTTTTTCACTAACTTGTAATGCCTTCATATTCATTTGTTTTTCCTTCCGTTCTAACACGAGGGAGGGACAAACCAGGTGCGCAAAAGTGTCCAACAGTTGGGAGTTTTTTTCTTGGACAGTTCTGACCTCTTCCAGCCTTTTCCTTTTCCCGTTAAATCCCTCTTTACACTGACAATACTCCAATACTCGTTATTGCTAATGGGATGGCAGCGGCTTAGACTCCTCGTTTCCTACGGTGCGCTAAGGTTGTCTCACCGTGCAGCCCGAGCGCTCGCTGCGCGCGGTGCTCCGCAGCCATCCGCTGCAGGGCGTGGCTCATCACCTGGCCGGCGAGGCTGGGAGTCTGCGTGGCTTTGTCGGCCGTGGCCGGCGGCGGAGACAGCGGGGAGCTCGGCAGCGAGTCGCAGTCGAAGGAGAAGTATCCGCTGGAGGAGCGGCGGTCGGGGCGGACGATCGGCCTGCGTCCGAAGCCCGCCCGGTGTTTGGAGTCCGGCTCCCCTCCTTCTCCTTGCGCGGCCGCCCGCTGCGCGCAGCGCGGCGTTCGCTCTGAGGGTGCTGGCTCCCTTCTGGTCTCCTCGGCTGGCGTTACTTCGGTCGAGCCATCGCGCAGATTCGGCGGTCTGTTGGATGAACAGAGCGTCACCGTGAGCGTGTGCTTTCATCCCTCCTGCTGCGCTAAAAACAAAGTCTGTCTCCTTGCGCGTTTTTCTGCGCCGAGTCTGGTGCTGCGGCTGCGCAGCTGCTTTGTCACGGCCTGACTTTGTTCTGCAATACTTTGTATTTTTAGCAATGCGGAATTAGAGCCACTTTTACACCCTAACTGTCGCTTGGTGCGCTGACCTTTCTGACGTCTCAGTAGGGGAAGCCGGCGCTCTGTGTGGGCCTGTCAGGACCAGCACCTGATTCCCACTTAAGAATTTTTTTTCCCCCAGCATAGGCGGTAAAACCCGGTTTCCTGTCCAAACTGACGTCCATTGAGTGTCTATTGTTTGTCAGAAATTGCTGATTATGGAATGTCTTTGTTTTAGTTTTTGCTGGGGAGAAAAAAAAAAAACAACTAAACTGATCCAACATGAAGGAAGCGGCTGGTGACACTTGAACTGCGTCACAGTCAGACTAATACACACCTGCCTTCAGGGACAAAGCTTTATAGGTGATCCTAATAGAGTATTCTCACAATATCCTAAATTAAAACAAGTTTACTTTCAATGTAGCAGCCCCACTGCAAAAACAAAATAAGTTTGTCATTTCTTAATGATGTTATTTTTGTCTTGGTACCAACTCCAGGTAGGAGTTTAATAATTACTGGCTTTTACGCACACAGGCTCTGCACGCCGCTGAGGTTTCTGGTGGATTTATTTCACAAACTCCAGAGAGGATCTGGGGAATCTAAACGCGAGAAAGGAAAACATGTGAGAGAGGGAGGGAGGGAGGGAGGAAAAACAGGCAAAGGGAAGGAAACCAAGCGACCGTGTGATGAAATGTCGAAGGAAATCCTTCCAAAGTGCGCTCTAACGCCATCATCGTATCATCGAAGAGGAGTTTGATGCGTTTGATGTGAGCTGGGATAAAATAATACTAATAATAATGATTAATAACGTCGACAAATGAAATTTCCCCATAAGCGCGAATTTTGAGACATCGAGAGAAATCTAAAAAACTCACGCTGCGACTACACGGAAGTCGCGAACCGGGTGGATTCTGCCTCGGTGCGTGTGCGCCTCCCGCAGGAGAATGTACCAAATTCTGCGATTAAGGCGCAAATTCACCTCTTCACCACCGCGGATTACCCGTTATCTTCTGACCTTTTATTACACACGCGCGCGCGCGCACACACACACACACACACACACACGCACACACACACACACACACACAAACAACGGCATGTGCAAATGTTTTTTTATGACTTGATAGTTTTTAATCCCTGATTAAATCTTCTGAGGCCAGCAATGCAAACTGACCTCACAAAAAAATACCCGTATTTGGAAAACTTGGAGCGAGTTTATTACTCCAGATGAAGCAAATGAGCGATTATTACTCATTAAGTAATTTCCGTCACAGCGCAAAAATCCATGCTTCTTAAAAGAAAGAAAGAGTAATAAAAAAGAAAACGACTCTCCTTTTCTCTCAGCAAATAAAGGCCAGGTTACAATAAATATATAATTGCGTCCGTCTGACAGATCCATTAATCGCCATGTTATACAATTAAACTGCGGTGTCATCGCGCAGGGAGGCGCGCATTAAACTGCAAATGCAATGTATTAGAGCTGCAAACAACAGCAGGAGACAGCAGCGAAGGGTGCGTGCGAATCACACCGGCGTGGATCGGCGCGTCGCGCTCGCCTCAGTTAAACAGCAGCCGGGCTAACAAAGCGCGACACTCACCGAGAGGGTTGCATGTCATTCAGTCATGGCACATCTCCCAGGAACCGCTGCGCAGCTTCGCTCCAACTCCAAAAGGAAAAGGTCTTCTGGAGTTTCTAGTAGGCTTCAAAAATCCGAAGTGCCACCAATAAATCCCCCCAAAAAGAAAAGAAATTAAAAAAAATAAAATAAAAAGGGAGCAGAACCCAGGAAAACGACGAGTGAGTGAAATTCCAGAGTTAGTCAGGAAGTAAAGTGCTTCAATAGTCCGAGTGGAGTGAACAAGCTCCCGGCAGCGCTCTTGAGCTGAGTTGCGTTTAGTGTTCTAGCTCGGTGTATATCAACAAACGATGAGCTCCGCCCCCCGTGGCGTCACTCAACTCATAGGCAGTTCACCGTCGCCCTCTGGCGATGAGAGGAACCATCGGCGAACCATCGGCAGAAGCAAAGCCTCAGCAGATGCCCAGGTCCTCTCCCTTTTATTAATCATCTGTACCCCTCTGCTTCTCACCCTCTTCAACATCTGCAATTCCCTTTGTGGTGATTGACTCACCATGTCTGCCTGCACTACTTTTCCCAAGAAAACCACAATGGAAGATGGTTATCAGAAATTCAAACCATCATGGTATTTAGATTTTTGTTGCCTCCCTAATGTAATCATTCCTACCTGATGTCGTCACTTGCCTCGTCACTTTAGTGATATTGAATAATGTCCTCAAGTGTCCCCCCCCCCGCCAAAAGGGTTGGTAACATGGGTGACCAACCCTTTTGAGTCTAAGGGCTATAGTGACACCTGATTAATTTGTCTTATACACACATAAACTTGTACAACTCATCTTTAGTTAAAGAATCAAGTATAATAAATATACATATGAGTGAATAAATTGCAGAGGGCTATGCGTTGGACCAAAGCTGGTCACTGGCGCCACAACAATTTAGCTTAGCTTTACGTGCATACCCACTTTTTGTGCCACTGTAGCCGTGACATTATACTGCATGCTAAGCAGTGGCGCTCCAATACAGGCAGCGTCCCCTGCAGAACTTGTCCTGGCCCTATTATGACTCCAGTACTTATATTAAATCAATGGTTATATGCACTGTCAGAGAAAGCATAACTACTTGATCCCTATTAACAGTTTCATGTTTTACCTTCGCATTTTTACTTTTAACAATGAATTAAAAATCAGGGTGTTGAGCTTTTAGCTTCAGTCGGTTTCCATTCTCTACATTGGGGATCTGCAACCTGTTGCTCTGGAACAACAAGTTACCTAATACGTTAAAGAGAATATGGACCTGTTTTTAAAATCTGTTCTTATGTTACATGTCCTCAAGAAGAAGAAAAAACAAAGAGGCTCACTTCAGTTCTGTGTGGTTGGACATCTTAAAAGCCGTCTGGGCTTAAAGTGTGTAGCATTTGTACCAAGTAAATCTTTGCAATTTTCCATTCTAAAGAGTAAAATACAGTTGTTAATCATAATTCCCTTAAAAAAATCAAGATCAGATCATTGTACACATTCCTGTGCAATTCTAACACATGAATATATACTGTTTTCATCAAAGTTTATTGGTTATATGTTTTGTGTCCACTGTCCTGCCTGAAGATAATCACGGATGGACATCACCCATGATTTAAAATGACTATATAAATATTAATAATCAGAATATTAGCCACAAACAGATCTAACCGTTTTATTTAATTGAAATATCTAAATAATTTGTTTAAAAAAAAAATGTAACACATAGACTGCTGATTACTGATACTAAGAAGTAAAACGAAATTGTAACAAAACTGAACATCTAAACAGAACTGCTGGGATGAAAGTAGATGCATCCGATATTTATCCACATTTGTAGAGGAGTAAAGTTAAATAGTACGTTAGATGGAGCTAGTTTCGGAAACTATGCACACTGTTTTTTATGGACACTTTGCTCCTACCAACATCTGACTGGGTGCAACGGAGGTTAGCAGGTTTGGACAACATGGGGAAGGCTTCTTCTTCTTGCACATAACTGAAGAGTTAAGAAAACAAACTGGTTTCCATATCGTTGCATCATCATGGGAGTCACAGCTTGCATTGATTTAGCAGTTGTAATGTTGAGCTTCTTTTTCAGCTTCATCTCACCGAAAGTAACAAAAGGCTCAGAACTCCAACAGGCGGAAGATTTGGAGACAAAGAGACGAGTCACACGCATGCACGTACGAATCAATGCACATGGACGAGAGGGAGTCGATCAATGAAATTTACATCTGATCAATACCAGTCAGTGTCTCAGAGTGTGGGAAAATGTTACTGACAATACCTGCTGCTTCTGTCTTCACTGTTGCATTAGTTTAATGATACTGGAGGCTGTCCAGGTAAAACAAATAGTTAGATGCGTAGAATATGAACTCAGGCAGGTGACAATATATGTTTTTAAACTTCAAGTAAAGAACTGTAACAGGCAGAAGTCTTTATTAAAGAAAATATAGATAAATACATCTTAAACCGTTGCTTTGTAGCAAGAACTTTCTGGCATCAAACCCTAGGCTGGGGTCTTTCCAAATTAAGTTTGCATTTATTCCCCACGACTATCTGCATTCTCTCTGGGTACCCCAACTTCCTTTTGTATTTAATTGACGTATCTAAGTTGCCCTTTAGAGTGAGAGCATGTGTGCATGGATGTTTGTCCTGTTTGTGATTTTATTTTGTTTGCCTTTTTAAATATTGTTTTCTTTATTACATGAAAGTCTGATTAGAGTGCAATACATTTGATTAAACAAATTATTAATACTTTTTTTTGAAAAGGCTTTGATTAATTGTTGAAGAAATCTTATTGGAAACGTGTTACAATTCGACCTACGTTTTTCCTCTATGTCTTTTTGAAGCAATGGAGACCTGTCCAAGTTTTACCTTCCCTCTTGCCTAAAGGGGGCCCTTAACAGAAACACCAGCATTAAAAGATATAGAAAATATTCTTGCCCTTACATGTAAATTAGTGACTTTAACATAATTAAACATGTCAGTATATTCTTACAATGACCAGAAACACTCTTTAACAGTAGAAGGCTAAAAAGGAAACATTTAAACTCTGAGTAAAAAAAGTCTATTGATATAGTAAAGTATAATTACTTCTTTTGACTTTTTGTAAGGAATCCAAAGGTTGATATTAAAAATGTTTATCCTTCCATGTAGCGTATTGTAGATATTCATCCTATTCAAGCATAATGTTGTCGGACGTTTGGCTGATTTAATATTGCTGCAATCTGATCAGCATCCCTTCCTACAGAGTTCAATGAAAGTAAAAGATGAAAAAGAATATGGTAGTCCTTACTGCATGGCTAATATATTGCATTAAGATGTTCACTCTTTTACAATGTTGACATCTGTTGTCGTTTGGCCTCCGTTCAGCATATTTGTTTCCACAGCCACATAACTATTACAGCCACTGGAATATCGATACTATGCAGGGTTTTATGGCATCATTTAGACGTCTCTGGGGGATTTTAAGGGTAATTACAGATTACTCACAACAGTAGACACCATTATACACACTGGGTCATAAAGAGCTGTTAATTGCACTGTCGTGCCACGCTAAGGATTTCAGGCTTCTGAACAAACAAACTGATGGCCAGAGGTCATTTAAATAAATCAGACAAACAGTGATGAATGTTTCCCCGTCTAACCATAAAAAAACTGTTTTGATACACACTGTGGTGTTTCACTCACCTGAATATTAGACCTTTTTTAGATAATTTGAGAAATCCAGGCCCATAAGAGTGGTTAATAAACATGGTATAGGTTTTCCCTGTAGCAATTATCAGAAGAGATCGAAATGTGCTGTATCAGCAGTGCCTTTTTTGCAACATTTTACCCAAATATAAAGCTCAGAGAAATATAGAATATGTGTGAGTCACAAAAGTAAGAAAAAATAAGTGACTTCTTCAATAAAAATGATGAGTCAGGTTACAGAGGCTACACAGTCTCACAGTTGGTGGCACTGGGTTACAATCCCCGCCTGGGGTCTTTCTTGCATGGAGTTTAAATATTCCTCCTGTGCGTTTTCTCTAGGCTTTACCCACCTCTTACCCTATAACAACTGGAGAACTGGCACAAGCACATCCATGATGAATCATCTGTGACTGCCTGCTAGGAGTTTTTGCCCTCAAAAAGCCCTAAACTCTAAGTAACATTTTGTAAGTTAACTGAAGATTATCACCATAAATTGGGTTTTGATTGTCTTGTTGGTGAGAACCATGACGGCTGAGAACGAGGACACAAACACTGAATTGACATTGAATCCATTGCGATACTTTCATTTAATTGGATCGTTCCCCATTTATAATTTCAAAACACTGAACATGTGTAACTGGTCAAGCAGCCAGTTGTCTTCAGATTCAGCTTGCTAGTACAGGATTGAGACCAGTTTTGCATTTAAAACTGCCTCTACTTTTTGTGACACACGTTAAACAGCATGGCGTCTTTGCAGAGAAACACTGACACTGTGTCATAATGGGACTTTCTAGCACTTTCACAGGTTGTCCACGAGGGGGCACCAGTGCATCATCCGGCTGTAGCAGCTCCTCACCTGGGCTCATGTCCAGGTGATCTGTGTTTGGGCTGAGCTGTTTATAAAGAGCAGGGATCCAGCTACTCGTCGCCTGAGTGTTTATTACTCCTTGTAAACATTACCTGTTCTCAGCGCGAGATCTCTAGTCACTTGAATTCCTTGTAGTTTGATGTTTTGTTTTGTTTGCTACTTTGTTCCACCCGTGCCACCAGTAATCCCAATTTGTGCTCACCTTTCAGGTTCAATCTCACTTGTGTTCCTACCTGCTCCGTTCAAGATCTCCTGGATCCTCACCACTCTGGTTCCTGCTCTCAAGACTCAGCTGGATCTGCCCGCTCCAGCCATTCACCATCTGCCTCACGCACCTCTGGACAACAAACATCTGGACTCTGCTGGAAAGTCTCTCCACTCAACCCTCCCTGGCGTCAACACGTATCAACAACAAAGTCTCAGGTTCTCCACGTCGCTCTCTGTTTCCTGGATCTCCCTTCCGTTCCCTGCCGTGACCATTGCTTCCTGCCTCAAGACACATCCACATTAATCAATAAACTTTGTTAATATTTTACTCCTGAGAGTTCTCTGTTTATGTGGGTCAGATACCTGAAAAGTATGACAGAACACTCAGGCCAGGTTGACCCACAAGAGGCTCTCAGGAGGATGGCAGATCAGTCCTCCATTATTCACTCTCATGACTCAGTACTCCGTTCACTTACAGAGCAACAAGCCGCTACTTACTACACCCTTGATCAGATTACTCACTTGCTTCAGAACCTGTCACCTCGAACCGTGGATTCAGTCCCTCCACTCTACGAGGGCGCTGCAGCATGTCATCTATCGTCTTCGCCACTTCCGCATCATCAAGTTCCGGTTTCCCGCGGAGTTCCACTTCCTATTCCGGAGAGGTACTCTGGGGAGGTTGGCTACAGCGAGGGTCTTATCTTACAGTGCTCTTTGGTTTTTACTTATTGACCGCAGTCTTTTCCGAGTGATGATGCCAAAATAGTGTTTATGATCGGTCAGATGAAATGGGCGGAGTCTCGTTTTCATAGTTTTCCTGAGTTCGTGTTGTCTTTTCACGATTTTCAGGATGAACTTAGAGAGGTTTTTTGTCAAAAGAATGATCCACTTTCTTTGGAAGGTTACCCAAACTAAAGCAAGGTTCAAAGAAAGTATCTGACTTCGCAATCGAATTCAGAACTTTGGCTGCTCGCGTTAACTGGGACCAAGGTTCCCTGAAGAACGTGTTTTTCAAAGCATTAAACGAAGCCATACAGTATGAATTAGCCCTTTTTGATGAGCCACGCTCTCTAGAGGAATTGATATCCCTAGCTGCCCGAATAGAAGGTCGTCTGAGGGAAAGAGACTGGTTGAGGGTACGCCATAGGGCATCTGTTGGTCAGGCTTCCGCTGTTTGTTCGCCTCCCCTAACTGCCTCCTCTGTATCCAGAACATCCACAGAACCTTCACCAGGGACAGAAACCCATGCAGGTCGGACGAACCAGACTCACCCCGGAGGAACGGTGCAGCAGGATGCAGTCTACAGAGTGCCTTTACTGTGGCACTCCGGGGCACTTCATCGCTAAGTGCCACTCTCTCAGGAAGGATGACAATCACACACAATCAACGAAAGTATCAACTTTCAGCTCTTATTGATTCCGGATGTGAGTAGTTTCTCATCGCACAATCACTCGTTGAACAGCTTCAAATATTTTTGTTTTCGTATACCTTGACGATATCCTTATTTTCTCTCACAACCTTCCAGATCTCAAGAACATGTCCGCCAGGTCCATCAACCCCTCCTCCAGAACGGTTTCTTTGTCAAATCTGAAAAATGTGAATTCCACAAACCATCCATAGCTTTGCTAGGTTACATTTTCAAGGGCGGGCAGATTCGAGCTGATCCCACCAAAGTTCTCGCTGTCACCGATTGGCCCACACCAGACACCAGACGTCAGTTACAACGCTTCCTAGGTATTGCAAATTTCTACAGTCCATTTATCAAAAATTCCAGCCAAACCGCAGCACTACTCACCGCACTAACTTCCACCAAGCAAACCTTCACCTGGACTCACAAAGCCAAACAAGCATTCCTTCAACTCAAGACCCTGTTTGCCCAAACACCAGTCCTTGTCCAACCAGACCCCACACGTCAATTCATCCTCGAGGTCGACGCCTCTGATCCGGGAGTTGGAGCGGTCCTCTCCCAAAGGTCAGAGGAGGACAACAAGCTCTATCCATGCGCCTTTTTCTCCCGTGGTCTCTCTCCTGCCAAACACAATTATGAAATGGGGGACCGTGAGTTTTTGGCCATAAAATTGGCCCTTGAAGAGTGCCGACATTGGCTGGAGGGTGCTAACCATCCCGTGCTGGTCTGGACCGATCATCGCAACCTCGAGTACATCAAGTCCGCCAAATGCCTCAACCCCAGACAGTCTCGATGATCATTGTTCTTTTCCCGTTTTAACCTCTCAATCTCTTACAGACCCGGATCCAAAAACATAAAACCTGACGCCCTCTCCAGACAATTCTCCCCTGACGAACCCGCCTCAGAACCAGACCCCATCATTCCTCCCGTCTGTGGGGTTGGTTCGTTAACTTGAGAGATCGAGAGCATCCAGAATGCCCTCCGCCAGGAACCTGATCCACAAACTCCACCGCAAAGAACCACGTCCTCAGTCCATTCACGTGTTCTGCAGTGGTTTCACAACTCTTGCCTGTTTTGTCACCCCGGTTCCAGTCAGACCATTGCACAGATCTCTTGCCGTTTCTGGTGGCCCAGCCTCCATAAGGACAAACTCGAGTTCGTTCAAGCCTGCCCCACCTGTTCCCGTAGTAAATCCGGCTATAAACCTTCCTCTGGTCTACTTCAACCCCTCGAGATCCCTCATCGGCCCTGGTCCCACATTGCTATCGACTTTGTTATCGGCTTACCACAGTCACAAGGTAAGACAACCATCCTCACCATCATTGAAAGATTCTCCAAGGCCTGCCACCTTGTCTCTCTCCGTAAACTGCCCTCTGCTTTCCAGACAGCCCGTCTCCTGGTTAAGCATGTGTTCCGCCTCCACGGTATCCCAGTAAAACATCCTGTCTGATCGTGGCCCCCAGTTTGTTTCCCAGGTTTGGAAACCGTTCTGTGCAGTACTGGGGGCAAGACTAGTCTGCTCCGGTCAGACAGAACGTCTTAACCAGGAGGTTGAGGCAGCTCTCCGCTGTCTCACGACCACTAACCAGGACGACGGGAACCAAGACCTCCCATGGATCGAATATGCTCACAACTCCCATGTCTCTGCTGCTACTGGTTACTCCCCCTTTGAGATCTCCCTGGGTTATCGTCCACCATTGTTCCCCGCAGATAAGAGGGATGTCTTGGTCACGTCCATTCATCACCACCTTCGGCGATCCCGCAAAGTCTGGAGAGACACAGTTTCTGCTCTCCAGCGAACCGCAGATACCAACAAGAGGTACGCTGACTGGAGGCGCATTCCAGCTCCCACCTATATCCCCGGTCAGCAAGTCTGGTTATCAGCCCGAGATATCCCCCTCAAGTCAGTTTCCAGAAAGCTCTCCCCGCATTACATCGGTCCTTATCCCATAGATTCCATCATCAGTCCTTCCACAGTCCGTCTCCGTCTTCCAGCCAGCCTCAGAGTCTATCCCACCTTCCAAGTGTCCCAAATAAAGCCCGTCCAGAACAGTACTTTGTGCCACCTTTGCCACCAGTAATCCCCTTTTGTGCTCACCTCTTCAGGTTCAATCTCACTTGTGTTCATACCTGCTCCGTTCAAGATCACCTGGATCCTCACCACTTTGGTTCTTTCTCTCAAGACTGCCCGCTCCAACCATTCACCATCTGCCTCTCGCACCTCTGGACAACAACCATCTGGACTCTGCTGGAAAGTCTCTCAACTCACCCCTCCCTGGCGTCAACACCTATCTACAACAAAGTCTCCGGTTCCCCACGTCGCTCTCTGTTTCCTGGATCTCCCTCCCTTCCGACCATTGCTTCCTGCATCGAGACACATCCACATTAATCAATAAACATTGTTATTATTGTACTCCTGAGACTTCTCTGTTTATGTGGGTCATATACCTGAAAAGTATGACACACTGTTGATACCAGGCAGGATGGATCAATACATTTGTGCTGGTATTTGAAATACCAATGTTGCGAATGAAATTAAAGTCTCACTGGACCAGACAGAGCTTTCCAAATATGTTACTGACCGATGCTGATGAGCTTTTGTGTCACCGCGTCTACAGTTTTTTGTTCTTTGTTACAAGGAGTGGCACCCGGGAAGGTCTTATGTTGCTGTAGGAGCTTTGAGAATGAATATGCTTTGCATTCTGCATGCCTTTGTCTTAAAAAAAACTGATTACACTCTCTAATTATGTCTTTTTGTCATACTTAATTCATTTTGGCCATTCTGCCCCCCCCTTATATTACACTGATATTAACATTTTAGATGACTGTTTTAATAATGTGTGTGAGGCAGACATTTGTCATGAACTAACGGGATGATGTCAACTATCTATATAAACTACAAGGAAAATGTGAAAGTTTTTTTTTTTAACACAATGATTAGATGGAAAACACTTTCTAAATGTGAGGAACCAAAGTGATTTCTACGTCATTCTTTTATTTATTTTGTGGTCAAAGGTTAGGGTGAAGCCTGAGGAATGCATGATGTCAGAAGAAAGTCCCAATGGGGATACAGAGAGAAATGTGTGCTTGTCTGTGTGAGCTCTTTGCAGATATTGACAGCCAACCATTGGGTACTAATGGAAAGCACCATGCAATTCTTTTGTACTGAAGCATGACACCCTCACCCCCCAGTAATACAATACTGACCACCTGGTCCACACCAGTACTCTGCATGTGTGTGTGTGTGAATGTGTCCACAATGTAGGCTGGCTGTTATCGGAGAGGTCAGGACACAATGGCGCTGTGACTCTGAGGACGTAACACCATGCTGTGAAAGATCACAGCTAAGTGGCAAAAAGGCTCCACACCCACAGTAATGTTTTGAAAGTGTTGTTCTTCTTCATGCTACTAGTCTCACAAGCCCCAGTTGTAAATCAATTATGTGGTCCAGTTGGGAATGTTATTACTTGAGTTTTTTCTTCACTGTACGCAAACTATGGACCTAATGTCTGGTTGTTCATTGTTCAAATCATTCCTCATTCACAAACAGACCCATGCATAAACATTTCATCCTCTTACACAAACACAAAGTAGAACTTTGGGGAGGGCAAATTCTGCGTGGAAATATGATCTGAAAAAGATGGCGTCTATTGATGCCTATACCACTGTTGCAAGTTAAGCCATATCAATGCTTCATTGCTGTCTTAAATTCAATACTATCAATTAAATACATAGTTTTGATGCAGTGCCAATTCACAATATATGTAATCTTCAGGCAATTCACAATAAAAACAATTTAAATCCATACAGGATCCTGGTTACGAGTACAGGCCGCAAAGTTGTGTTTATCGATTAAACTACTTTAAAACATTTTCAATCTATGATAATCCAGCAGATTGCACTGAGTCATTGGCTTGCAGCATCCACTGATGGAACAGCATTCTGTAACAGTAGACAATGTTTAATTTCTGGCAGCATTATCGCCCCCACCCATACCCCTACCCAAACCCTTCCAGGAGTGTGCCGCTGAACCCCAGACAAGGCGTTGCTTCTATGTAAATAAAAAAAAAGAGAAAAGAAAAAAGTTAACAGCAAAAATAGCAACAAATTTAAATTGGATTGTAGAAAAGGGAAGACAGGAAAAGTGGTAAGAGTGTGCTCCAAGAGCCTAAAAGTATAGCAGCACATAAATGCAGAGATTGATACCACAACTCCTTCAGAATGAGGCATGAGCGAGCCGTCTATACAGATTGAGCCATTCCTTTAAAGCGTAACTAATCTGTTGCTGCTGAACAATATGCTGAACTTCACTTAATCAGAAACAATCAAAGAAGGATTTATTACACTTACAATTACTCACTCTAACATAAATAGCTAAATCCTATCAATTTTTTGTCCTTTCTTTGCGTATTTTCATCTAAAGATGGCTATTTTTTACTTTGCCAGTAACTATTCATCACCATTTACCACTTTGCCAACCGGGAGGCACGGAAACAGCAGTCCTCGTCCTTGTGCTTGTGGATCTGTTTTGTTTGCCTGTTGATCATCTTCAGCATTCTGGCACTACCGTTGTTCTCACTTTACTGTGATCAAACACCAGCGACAGGCACGAACCTGTGCACAAGCGCAGACACACTCATCCTGTATTGTGGCGACTCAAGGTTTTGTTGAAGCACTGTCACATTGGGTTTGAATTCATTCAGCACGTTGTTTATGCGTTAGATTCTCGCGCACAAATCAAGCCTCAAACTGACTGACACAGACCACCAGAAATGCTGCCTTGTTTTTTATGGGTAAATTCTGAGCTGCATGTGTATTTCTTTCATGTTTGTAACAAATTAAATACGTAATTATACGGATATTAAAGATAAGCATCAACAAACATAAAAAGCGTAGTAACAAATAATTTTTTTATATGTTTCTGATGTTTTTCTGCAATTCAATAAGGTTTGAGGAAAATTTATAAAATAATTTGGAAGTTTGTGATTTCAGTTCATGACAATGCACAATGAAAACCATCTTGCACAAACTACGGAATCACTTAAGACCTCAGAGTTAACCCGAACTGACTAAACCTGATTTCCTAATCCTAAACCTCCTCTGGCAGACAGATGGGAATGTTAATGCAGACAGGTTCATGTGTTTTAAATATAGGTTTCTTGATCTCGGAAATAGCATTAATATGACATGATAAATGAAAGTGTAAGAATGGTTTAGTTTAGTATAGTATAGTTTGGTAAAAAAAACACACAAAAAAACAATAAAAAACTCTTAAAAACCAATAACATTCAACATACAATCTTATACATTCATTTTAATATTATGTAATTTACTTCAGATCACCAATGAATGCTTTTTTTAAGAGACATCATGTACTAATGTAACATACTTCTGTAACAGACTATTAAAAGTGGATAATACATTTGTGTGGAGACCAAATCTATTTTTTTTTTTATCCAGATTTTATGAAGTAGTATCCCTTATCATAATTAACCAATAGCAACAAAAAAGTGAATATTTTACTGTTTTCTTCTTAGCACAGTGCTATTTTCAACCCCTTTTACATTTACTAATTTCTTAATTTTATATTTATTGTGTTTTGTTTGTATATTTTGTGATAGACCAGCAAAACCCATTGTGTAATCTGCTAAGTGGACATATCTCATACCAAACAGGTCTCCAAAATTAGTAATATGCTATCCAGAAGTGACACTGAAAAACTAGTCCATGCATTTGTTTCTTCAAGACAGCACTACTGAAACTTTTTTACCATAAGGAAGTGATAAAAATGCAGTTAAAAGCCTTCAGCTGATCCAAAATGCTATAGCAATATTTTTTTTAACTTAAAAAGAGAGATTTTATCTCCCCTATTTTAGCTTCCCATCATTGGTTCCTTCTTGGATATAACGCCCTCATGAGTACTTTTACTTTTACCACATAACCTAAATCAGTTCTTCTCCTTTGTTTTGTATTTTCTGTTTTGTCAAACTTTCATGATTCTGGCCAGACAACTGGATTTTGTTTTGTTTACATTCCTTTGCATATCCTACTCTTATTAAAAGCAAAATACTTGTAGGTGTCCAACATTTTATGTATAGATTTCATGTGTTTAACCACATTTCATCCCCGAAATTTTCTGTTTTTGAGGCATTAAACCCTGTTTCTATTCCTGTTTTTTGCCTTGCAATTGAATTTTTCTGCTGTCCATGTCTCCTTGCTAACGAACCTGCTTTTGTCTGCTAACCGTGAGTCCTGTCAAGTCCCTGGATTTGAACTTAATACAAATTTCTATCTTCATTTTGCTTTTCCTATTGTCTCCGAATGTATAAAACAAACTCCCATTCAGTCATAGAAGATGGCCGCTTGTAGTGGGTCGGGTTCTACTGGAGGTGTCGTCTTGTTAAAGGGGAGTTTTGTTTTTTTGTCTACGTGCATGCTCAGTGTCAGCGATTGCAGTAATCTTAACAATGCACTGTTTGATTACTATAATCAATAGGAACATACGGATGATTGGATTGAAAAAAGTTATCTTGTAAAGTGCCTTGAGACTACGTGTTGTAAATTGGTACAATACAAGTGAACTGTATTAAAATGAACTAAAGCAACTGTTTGGCATGATTCTTGTGGCACCATGTCTAAAACTAGAAACAGTTTTGTGAAGCAGCTATTAATGCTATACAAAGCATTATACATACATTTATATATCCCATGTCTATTGCTCAACAGAGATTGACTTGCTGGGTAAACAGGCCCTGTGAGGAAACCCAGCCATCAATCGTCTTAGCAACACAATACTAATACAGCAATATCTGGTGTAAATGAAAGCCAAAAATATCTTATTTTTATTTAGTGCATTTTTATCATGTGCGTTGAATGTTTGTTATAATATTCAATCTGTTGAAAAAAAACACAGTCAAAATTACTCAGTTGGTCTCAAACACACCCTTGTTTAATAGAATTACAGTAGTTGATTTATTATCTAACATTCTATCCTATATATAAAAAAAAATGTTGATGCTGCTCGGTTGTGTCTGGCTTAAATTTAGGGTCCTCGTAATAGGCTTACCACACTTTTTAGATTGTATATTTTAATTTTTAACATACTTCTTATTTTCTTCATCTGGAATTTTGCAGAATAGATGTTGTATCATATGTGTGGAAAGCGTTAAAATTATTCGTCATATAAAAGAACCGGACATTTTAGCAACTGCTTCATTTAAACCTCTGTGGATAAATCATGATCATTTGACTCTAAATATAAGTTTAAACAGGTAGGCATTAATTATGCTTCATTAAGAAAATAAATCAGGATGAGTTGTTGGGAGCATTAAAAGAACTGTTACTGAAATGTTCCAGTAGTTAAGAGTTAGGAGCATACATGCAAATGTTCAAACTGACAGTGGTGAGAAAAGCCATGCGCCGAGGTGTATCTTTAGAGCAGAAAGTTGATTTGTTTATTGGAAAAGAATAGCTTGTGGTTAGTTAGTTACCTCAACTGCTCAGTGTGAACAGAGGAAATGGAAAAATAGACATGGGTGCTTTAATAGATGGTCTCTACGGTGTGTTTGTGTTGGTCTTAACTGCCGGCTGAGGTCAAATCAAAGAGTGGAAAAAACACTCTATAACACTTTTGTGTAATCTCGTTTGACCCAATTACCAGCAATAGAGATCTAGACCATCTATGGCCATCACTGACTCTTTGTTTCCTGGAATTTTTTTTTTTTATTAGAAAAAACTTTAAACAAAAAAGTAAAACTGCCGCCATTCTAGTTTAAAGGCAAATTAACTCTTTCTGCTTTTATAGACAGATGTTAATTATCACTTGAGATGAAGCTGTTCGTTTGCAGTTTTGTCTTAGTACAACAATAATAATTTTATGTCCTTTTGATTATTGCTTTGTGAGGCCTTTGTCAAGGTTTTCCATGTTCCTCCTACAAATTTAGTTGATTTTCCACTGATTTCAGTCCAATGCCTGAGGAATTTCAGAAGAACCGTTTTTTTTTTTAGTTACTGAACTCTAACCAGTGAACAATTAGTTCATAACAGGCTTCTATGGTCAAGGGATGATCCACGTTTGTTTCTACATACAACAGTCCTTTTACCACAGAAACCATTTTAAACTGTCACTTGAAATACAATCTTACAGACATGCAGTAGTACTTTACTACACTGATTCCTGGAGGGCTTCATAATTATAAAGGCAAACGAGACCCTAAATAGACTTACAATCCAAAGATTCAAGAAAAAAAGTAGTGTATCTGTTAAGCAACAACAATAAAAACCCTCAAAATGTGTTGAAATGTATTGATTAGAGCTATTTTTCTTAAACCATCCTCTAATGAATTGGAGGAACTTAAAAACCTGTGGAGAGAACAAAATAAAGCTAACGCCTGAGAGAGAGAAGGTCACAACAATGTTGTTGGTCAAAGTGAAAGAAAGACCCAAGCAAAATCATACATTTTTGCAACCATTCTGTTGTAACAAAAGTATTTGACCATAAAATGATGAGGGGGTGGGAAAGAGAGGTAGCTTGCAAGTCTTTACAATCCAATATGTGGAGTACAGTGGTTGCAACATCATGCATGTGTGGTTGTTCAGCTGCAGAACATAAATGGCAATTTTAAACCAGAAAGTTACAAATTGGGTCCAAGTGGGGATTTTAAAATGAAAAATAAGCATAGCATGCTTTCAATTTACTTAAGAAGTAACTAAAAACAAAGTCAATATTTTGGGGAAGGCTTTACAACATCAGGAGTCATCATATGGAAAATCTGTGGACGGAGCTGAAAAGGTGTGTGCCCGCAAGGAGGCCAACTTCGCTAATTTGTTTATCAGAAGGATTTCATCAAGCTATTGTGAGAAGTGTGTGAAAGGACACAGAAAACACCAGGTCACACAATTTAGAAAACGATCCTAGTCCATGCAAAGGTAGAACATGTAAACTTGTAAATGTGTTGATATAGAAATAATTGTGGTAATCCTTATTTAGGTAAAACTGACTAATCTACAACAGGAAATATTTAGTTTGAGTTCTATAGATAAGATTATCATTTGGTTTTAATTATACACCATTATTTGGCAATATAAAGAGCTACACTATGTTTTAAACAGTTGTTGTAACACTGTGCTTTCACACGTCTCACTGAGGCATGATGAAGAAGAGCCAACGTTTTAAAACTGCATCTGACCTAAAGAAACCACCTACACATTTCCTATTAATCAATTAAAAAGCATTGCATTTTCCAGACAATTTCAAAAACAAATGTAATAGAGGTCACGTCTTCTAAATGGTTCAAATCAACCTTAAACTGTTTGTTTCAAATCAATAATAATTTAAAAACAATATGAGTTTATTTTTGGCAGATTTATTCACACAGATTCTTTATGTAGCTGAAAGCTATGATGGTTATTTACAAAAACAATGTATATATAGATATATATATACATGCTCTCTCTCTGGGTGCGTGGTGGATCATTTTTCGAGTTATTGCCCTGTACTGTTTGATGTCGAGGGCATACAGGAATGATGAATCCCGTTTTTGTAACTTTAGACCTACACAAATAAAGTGAAGCAAAGGCGAGCCCTCCTGATCATCTCCATTGAGCTATTGCAGTCTCACCCTGTACATTAGCCAAAACACAAAATGATGGATAATCACAGGACAGACTGAATAATGGCAGTGTGGAAGGAAACCAGGAGCTCCACCTGGAGGCAGGTTTTGCTTTTTGAGTTGCAGGAGGTACAATCTCTATTGGACCTGAACAGTGTCCTCATGTAAAGGCCATCTTGATAAAGTGTTTATCCTAGGAACTGGAAGTGATCCGCAGGTGACACCTAGATGATTGTAATTGTGAGCGTATGAATTATAGGGGCTCTTTTCAGATGTTCAATGTCATCTTCGCTGTTTTAAGCAGTGTAACCCCCAGTAGTTGTGAGTGCACTAGTGGCAAATTTAACACTTCATAACCCGAGATAGGACCTATGAACTGGGTTTCATCTGCAAAGTTCAGTGTTTTACAAAAAGTCCCCTGAGGTATTATAATTTAGATTCGACATGATTGCAGATTCAAAAGTAAATTCAATAGCATTTTAAAATTGTACTGTTGCATAGAAAAATATTCTTTCTGTGTCACTTTAGTTTGAAATTTGTTATAAAGATCCCTTGAACCTAATATGATAAACTATTATGAAAGAAACCTTCTAAACAGACGATCAAAGATTTCTCTTCATGTTCTTTACATAGAAGTAGCATGTTTTTTTTGTTGTCTTTTTTATAACATCTGCATTAAGAAAAAAGATTATTAACAAATCAATATGATATTTATCCATGAGGCATCTGGGTAATTGTGGGGGCAACATTGCACCCCCTACACAGTCTACTTGCACTCAAACATATATAAGACGTTCAACTTTTGAAGTTGTGCAAGGGCTTACAATTAATCAGCAATGTTTACAATAAGCAACCAATTGCCTGAGAGTTAGCTTTTGAATAAATATTTAATACATCTAATAAATATCTAAAATAAAATTAGGTGCACAATCAATTTTTTTGGTTTTTCCATTTATTTATTTATTTATTTATTTACTATTTCCACATACTGCCATAGCAATATAGGTTTAAATATGCAAGTACTTTACTCAAGCATGTTCTATTCCAGCTTTGTTATATGATGAATTTCGTTTTCATCTTTCACTACTTCTATCAGAAATCTTGAGATGAACTACTTTACCATAAGAGGAATGAAGCTTTGATGCTTGACTTAAATGTTTCTTCTCAGACATTAGTCTTAGTAACAGTTAATATTTTATTTAATTAAGCGCGAAAGGAAGCTGGTTTGTGAAAAACAGACCTCAACTGCCGCATGATATGCTTCATAATTAGCCACCAATATTTGGAGATTATGAGAGAATAATAGCTCTTAACAATCGGCTAATGTTAGCTGTAGCTTCAAAATAATCCTCCCAAAAAATCTCTATTTAGGTTAACATTGTATTAAATTATTTTGCATTTTGCAGGAAACTAAAAAAAAGTTGTGAGCATGTGCCAAAAAAAAAAAAAGAATATTATAAAGTAAAAGCAATTTCTATTCCAATCATATGAAGGAGAAGTTCAACAAACATTTATTTGCCTACTCCTCTTTTTCTTGTTGGCGTATTTAGTCAACACTATCAGCTGTTAATCTCTTTTGTTTGTCTTTTAGCATACCTGCTTACATTTATTTCCAATGGGATACATTTTATGAAAACACATTTTTTGAAATTGTATAAATAAGATAATTATGAAATGTTAATTTGGTAATTCAGGTCTCAGGTTTAAACAGTGGAATCCCAGCCTGCGGTAATTAATGGTTAAAGCTTCACCAGTAAGACCAGGTTTAATTTAGCCACTGGAGACTTGAGACTTAAGTTTGACTTGGGGGGGGGAAGACTAAAGACTTTAAAAAACTAAAGACTGTAAAAAAAAAAAGACTTGTGAATATACATGGTTTGTACCAGTTCTCAAGAATCAGTCAGTTTCCGTTTTTTTTATATAGCGCCAATTTACAACGGATGTCGTCTCAAGGCACTTTACAAGAAAATCAATGAAAATCCTGGAAACATTATTACAAATAAGCTTGAAAGTTTCCAATTTTAGGACCCCCAGCAGATTGCATCAAGTCATTGACTTGCATATATATGGTTTGTACAAGTTCTCAAGGTATGAACAGGTATAAAGGTCATGGGTTCAAATCCAGCCCAGGGCAAAACTACACCACAGCATCCAGTGTGGGTCCCTAGGCAAGACCCTTTGCGCTACTGCCTACCTGGCGCCAACAAAATGGCTGCCTCGGTGTGGTTTACACCAAAAACAATTTCCTGCGGGATCAATAAAGTATTATTATTATTATTATAATTATTTAATCAGATAAGCTCTATTAACGAGAAGCTCATTAATCTTAGTCACTAGGGGCAAGACACCTTCACCTCCTTACCTGCTGGAGTTTAGCCGGAGGCCCAGCAGTGGCATTCTCATTTCCATCAGTCTGGCTTTAAAGCTTTCATGTAGTTTATTGCTATCAGTGTATAAATGGGTGACAGCAGTGTAAAGCACTTTGAAGTTTGACAACTCTAAAATTCACTAAAAAGGCCTTTTACCATCGAGGGATGGATGGTTAAAAAAGTACCATACACAAATAACATTCCTTACACAAAAAGAAACCCCACGTAAATGGTTTCAAAATTACAACCTCATGACATTTTTAATGGTATTGTGAAACCTCTCTCTTTCTGCACTCACCTGCAAAACTCCCATCTGGCACATGTCAAATAGAAAACCCACCACACACTCTCTTCGAAAACCCAAAATGTGATATTTCAGAGACAGGATGCAGATAGTTAGATTAAAGAGTCTGAAAAAGCAGCACGTGCACCCGGTGTTTCCCCTACGTAAGGTGTGGTGACATTTTATTGTTGCCTAAAGTTATTTAAAAAAAACTTCTGTTCTTTAATCAGAAGGCTGGTTATATTGTCAGGCTTTTTTTTTTTTTTTTTACTTTTTGGTG
This sequence comes from Orestias chungarensis, assembly GCA_032876305.1. NCBI lineage: Eukaryota > Metazoa > Chordata > Actinopteri > Cyprinodontiformes > Cyprinodontidae > Orestias > Orestias chungarensis. Next base: position 2,864,936 of record JAVLVB010000624.1, on the reverse strand, counting down.
ATGTAAAATGAAAAACAGCTATAGATGTTCTGAAAATGCTTGCAATGAGCTTAGTCACAAATAAATAAAAAATTATGAATTGGTTAAAAATTAAAAAATCTTTCAAACATTTTTCTTGTTTTATTTCCTGTAATGGTTGAACTAGCTAAATTTTGTTGTAATAAACACATTTGTTTAAAAATACACTAGATCTACTATTTTATCTTATTAAAATAGCAACTACCTAATTGGCCAATTGTGGATTTAATAATATTCTCAATTGAAAATTAGTCAAGGGCTGAATATGAAATATTTCTTCAGTTTACATTTCATTTTGGTCATGAGTCATAAACGCAGTTTTTAAATTCAAGTGCTGAATTTATTAGGAGAGTCTGAAAAAAATGTTAATAATATCTACAAAAATGTAAAAAATTACAAGGAACTACTTAACTGTATAATCCAAGATTTCAGAAGTAGAGTACTGTTAATCAATTAAAAGGCAGTTAATATCTTACCTGAAGAGGAAGGCTTTAATAATTAGTATCTTCATTTAATATATTGATAAAGTGGCTACTCCAGGAAGCTGCTTGGTCTATTTAAACTCTGATCTAAAAAATATCAGTTAAATCAGTTCTCATGATCAATATCCTGTGCTACTCAATCAATACCTGTACATTTTCTCGCATCCTATCACTAAACCTTCAACCAAACTCATTCCAGGAGTTACTCTGCATCTTGTTCCCACTCACAAAACATCCTAACTTGACTGTTTTAACTGTTAAGGGATTTCTTATCTTGCACACGTGCAAATCTTTGTAACATTTTGACAGTCACCCAGAGTTTTCAGTGGCGCTTGAGTAATATAGGATGAAACTAAAAGTTTCCAGACTGATACATTGTGATAACAATTGAGACTGACTGGTTTACCATATTAAACTAATCTCAACTAAATTATATGTGCTGCTTACAGCAGGTCAAATATTAAAACCTTTAAATGGAGCCTCACTTGAAGCAATCCAATCTTTCAATTCAACTTAACAAATGTTTGTTCACGTACATGAAAGTTTCCATTAACAAGCTTCACTGGCCCTATTTAAAAAAAGGAGGAAAAAAAAGACCTTTGACAAACAACCATTTCATCTAATGGAAAATTTGATTTGTTTTTGACACGAGCTGCTCAGACGGGTGTGTGGTATGTGACTTAAGTTTTCCCGCCTGATTTTGCTTGCTAATAGACACATGAGCATGTAGGGACACAAAATGTGACCGCTAAGTGAGAGTTCATTTCAGGTTTAAATAGCCCCTTTTAAATATCTAATACAGAAAACATTTTTATTTATTTATTTATTTATTTTTAAGTCAGTAGTAGTAGTAGTTAAACAATTACATTTTTGTTTCAAAAGACAGCAGATCTTGGGCTCACATTGAAGGATAGTCACCTTTTTTTGTGTGTGTATGTACACATGCAAACAGTATGTGTTCTATTACAATATATCTGTGTGTGAAGTTTCCACAGAGAAGAGTGGGCTGACTCAAAATGAGAGCTCAGTGCTTCCTCTACAAGCTGGTGAGAAACGAGAGGAGTGGAAAACTGGTTTTACACACAAACACAAAAACACGCAGACACAAACACAGCATATTAAAAACCGATGCATATATGTACAGACAAAAAAACAACAACACAAAAACAAATTCTCTATAAATATAACACACAGTTCAAGGGAGCTAAGTTACCCAAAAATATAAAATACACACTGTGTGATGTATGCATATAAATAATTCATAATGGTAACCTAAAGAACACAGGAAACCGCCAAATTCAACTGTGTATAGGGAAGTATTCATAAAATTTTCTGGGAATATAAACAACACAACTGACTTCAAAACGTAATTTTTTTTAAATGTATTTCAATACATTTTATTATTACAGTCTCTATTATAAATGAAAATTCATGTACAGTTATCTACAATCCAACTATGACGTCTGTTCAACTCTTCCTTCCTAGTAAACTGAAACCATTGCAGTCAGGCTCTTGTGGCAAAAACTAGAAAGTATGTAAATACATTTCTTTGAGGGAGTTAGCTTAGTATGTTCATATCTCATAAATATAGTTTAAATGTAGTAAATAAAGTTTACTGTTTTCTTTGTAACACTGAAGGGGATAAGTGTGAAAAGCATTGGTGACTCTCATAGGTTAAAACCACTGAAGTTACCATTTTGTCATTTGGGTAATGATAATTAGATTCAGAGTTTAAAAAAGATATTCATATTTACTGTATAAGAAATACATAAAAAAATTTCTTTCTTCACATTACATCAGCCAAACATTCGGTCAGCTAGAATTACCAAAGCGACTCATGTTATCTAAATGCCGGAACAATGATAGAGAGTCGAGAATTTGAAAGAACTAACTAACCAACTAACAAATCTACAAAGAAAGCTATACTTCTCTAAAGAAACCCTCAACATAATAGTTGGTTTGGTAATCATTGTGGTATTTTTGCAAAACTTGTTTTCATAGACATCTTAACTGATCTAATCAGCAAACATTTATTCAGATTTTCTGTAAGTCTTATCATATTTTTTCATCTGTGCATTATGATTTGGTCTTTTTGAACAGTATTACTTGCACAATAATGAGACAAAGAATACGTCAGAGATTTATTTATCATTGCCTTTAAAACCAGAGGTTTATGTACAGAATGATAATTAAGCCCAGATCAGGATGTCAGTGCTCCGTGAAACGTCTTAAAGGTTGACAGATATAGTCGAGTTCATTGGAGGAATACATGTGGATGTGTTTGAAGGCCTCACATCACACAGTCTGCTTTCTTGTTAGAGATTATGTGGAAGTCAGAGAAATCTGCAAGCATGTCAGGAGGAGAACTGGCAAGCCTCAAAAGTCAGCTTTGTCCTTGGCAACAATTTTCAGGTGCTTGAAGGTGCCGCATTAATCTTGGTTCAAAATGTACGAATCAACCCCAAAACAAAAGCCAACCTTGTGAAGACTATGGAAGAAGCTGGAAGGATGCAGTTATTTTTAACAAGTGAAACCTGTTTTGTACAGACATCTGTTGAAAGGCCACTCAGTGAGGAGAAGGGGATTGTTTCTAAAAAGAATCATAAATAAAACTTATTGTTTATTGTTGTTTTCAGTGCATATTAGGGCTATAGCTCTTTGCACAAGATCTTGCTATGGACAAATGTCAGAATGTGATTTCACCTTTTATGGTGCAACGTATTATCATTTGACCCTGATGTTAAGGTATGTTTGGACAAAAAAGACAAGCTCCACCAAGATATTCTAAAATGGAAAGTAAAAGTCTACCAGCTCATAGTATGATTTTTAGAAGAATATCAAAACATTATTACTGTTTACATTATTTTAATCTCCAAACATGATGAATATGTGTGTGTAAAAATATTCAAAGCCAAACTGTTGCATATGTGCCGCGGATTATTAATTCTAGCTCAGATGTGGACTCAGAGGTCCATCAGGCTCCAACAATAGAGGATCTTACCTGCAAGAAAAACTTTTTTGCCACTTAATGCAGCACCAGCTCTGTTCAGCCAAACTTTGAAACCCTCTGAGATCCATTTGTTTGTGTTGGTGCTTCACTCAACAATGTTTTTGTGCTGCACTAAGCAAAGCACAAATGAAGTGAAACTCCATCCTCATAATATAATTAGCTTAATGGAGCTTGTGCTGCGCTTAAGTCAAAGTTTGACGATAGTGAAATGATAGCTATAAAACCGCCCCCGACTGAGCAAATATCAGTTGTCAGCAGGGACAAACCGGTCATTTCACATCTGCCTTCAACACCATGATTCCTCAGACTCTGATTAATAAACTCTCCTCCCTTGGACTGAGCTCTTCCATCTGCAACTGGGTCCTGGTATTCCTGACCAACAGGCCACAGTCTCTGAGGATTCACAACATCTCCTCCTCCACCATAGCCCTCAGCACTGGCTCCCCTCAGGGCTGTGTGCTGAGCCCCCTCCTGCTCACACTGCTCACATATGACTGCTCGCCTATCCATCCAGGCTGTCATATTGTGAAGTTTGCGGACGACACAGCAGTGGTTGGATGCATCACAAACAGTGATGAGTCCAACAACAGGCAGGAGGTGGAACACCTGGAGGGTTGGTGCAGGGATAACAACCTCTGCATTA
>JAVLVB010000624.1:2840424-2860683 GCA_032876305.1 Orestias chungarensis | reverse complement strand
TTGTGCTCCAGCATCAACGTGTGGCATGGAAGCTGCTCTGCTGCAGACAGGAAAGCTCTGCAGAGGGTGGTGAAGGCTGCACAGAGGACTGTTGGAGTCAGCCTCCCCAGCACCACAGACATTTACACCTCCAGATGCAGGAAGAGGGCCTCCGGCATCATGAAAGACCCCACACACCCAGCACACTCACTTTATGTCCCGCTCCCCTCAGCCAGGAGGCTGCGAAACATCAAGTGTAAAACCACCAGACTGAGAAACAGCTTCATTCCTGAAGCTGTGAGACTCTCAAACACACGCAAGGACAATTAGAAATGAAAAACACTTTCTTACTTAACCGGCTCTGTTCACTTTAATATCACACTTTAAAATGTCACTTTAAAATGTCAATTAATATGTCACTTGCACTCCGAATTTTCATTGCTGCTATGTCCGAAGTCCCATATTGTAGATTCTGTGTCCATATTGTAGATTCTGTGTAGTCAAATCCTATTTCTCGTATAGTTCTTCATATTTTATTATATTATTTGCACTCCGAATTTTCATTGCTGCTATGTCCGAAGTCCCATATTGTAGATTCTGTGTCCTTATTGTAGATTCTGTGTAGTAAAATCCTATTCTCGCATCGTTCTTATATTTTATTATATTATTTAAAACTGCTATCAGGGTGTAAACTGGACCGGGGGATTAGAATTTCGTCCCACCTCATGTACCAAATGTGATGTGATGTGATGACAAATAAAAATTCCTTGATTCCTTAATATAATTGTTTCAGGATTTTTTTTTATAACATGTAAGGTTCTATGTTTGGCTTAAGCAAAAGACAGAAATTACATGTAGCCGTTATCCATTTATTATTTTGATGCCTCTGCCTTTTAGGTGTTATATCGCCGGTGATGAACAGGTGAACCGCCACTTGTGTTGTTGTGCTCACCAACTCCTAAAGAAAGCCAAGTGAATGCAGTTTTTTCACGTGAAAGCCCTAAAGAAAGGGAATGTTCGCTATACTACTCTTTGGTTGTTGTTGTTTTTTGTTTGTTTATTTGTCTTTAAAGTCTCAAATTAATGTTTAACATTAGCACTATTTTAATGATATTAGAGTTGCTTCCCACACATATTTCAATTTCATCCTTAGTGAAATTAAAATAATGTTTTGGGTCTATTCCCACAGGTATCCCTATCACAGTTAATATTAAACATATAGTTTTGTCTCACCTAATAAAACACTGATTTCATTAACTGACTGGATAATTTTCGGAAATTAATTTGATTAATCATTGCAATCTTTTTCTAGGCATAAAAAGAGAAGAGAATGATATAAAAACATCTTTGTTTTTCCTAAGTGGTAAACTATCCAAACTGCAAAATCAACAGATTTCACCTAACAAACTTTATTTAGAACAATCTGGGTTTTTTGTTTTGCTTTTTTCATTTTCTTTGGAGTCACCTGGTGACTGACATTAATACTGTCACTGCTCGTATGGACATGCAGCAACTGGTGATCTACAGATACCGCTCGTGGACCCCTGTAGGGTTGGGGGTACACTGTTATTTATGCTTTAGGATGATGAAGTCCACCAATAAAAAACATCTTGCAGCATCATTTATGGTGCCTGCTAGAAAAACATAAGCAGTGACCGAGAAAGCTGAATACTGTAGATTCAACAAACATTTATTTGTTAAAACAAAGAGGTGGGAATTATTAGACTTGCCAAAAATATTACTGACACTTGACTACATTTTTTAATTTACGAAAGTATAAATGAAAGACCATTGCGACAGAAACTAACATTATTTTTATTCATCACTTTTTCAGTGCTAAAGCTAAAAGGCAGCGAGATCAATTACTGCATGGAAATGTGTTGCTTTGACTAACAGTTCTGTGATGAAGAAATTAATTTCCCCAAATCTCCTACTGTACATGAACAGATTAAACCTATTTAAAGAATCCTGTCAGCTCCCTATGCAAACAAAAGAAAGCTGCTTGTTTAAGAATGATACATGAGTTGTTGAATTTTTGTTTAACACTTCAGAGGTTATAACAAAATTATGATTATAGATTTCAGGCTTATGTAAAATCAAAAATCTGGATGCTACCCAAAAAAAATAAATAAATAAAAAACAGTCAAAAGAATACGTGCAAATGGAAAGTGCCACAACAAAAGAGATCTTTGACGTTTCATTTTAAAATGTTTCTTTTAACTGTGTTAGTTCCAGGATACTGTGTGGTTTAATTATCCAAACAGATAGCACCTCTCCAACTTAGACAGCTATTAAAAAAATAAACCTTCTCTCATCCAGCTAATCTATTCTCCCTCTCGTTGCTGTTACCCCATTTAACCGACAATCTTCTGCACACTGTTTCTGTAACTCCTAATGGTTTATTTTTTTCTACTCTGTGCAAAAGTGCATGTGTCTGTGAGTGTGTGGGAGGACTAAAGAAGAACAGAAAATGTTACGGTCTCGAAGGTGTGAAACTTTGTGTTTGTTTTCCCTGGGTGCTATTAAAAATGCACAATCAAAAATGAAAAGCTGACAGTTCTGCTGACCCAGGGCCCTGGAAGGTTTGCTCCTCAAAGTGGTGGTAAGGATTTTACAGGAAAGTAACTCAATTGAGATTAATTGACATAAACGTGGATTCCGTTCATCAGATTAGATTACATTCGAAGGAGTCGTAAGTTGTCGATGGAAATACATACTTCACATTTTAGAATTTGCCTTGGAGAAGAAACTACGTCAGTTCCGTATAGTATAGTCACACTTTTTGTTTCGATATCATAAAAGCTAAGAACTGTTAGCAGCTAACAATATCTCAGTAAAACAACATTTGAAAAATATTATTATATTCCTTATAATAATTACAGGAGTATATACTGGGAACAATAATTATGTTCATCATCATTTACTAAAGCTGTTACAACTAAAGATCTGGACTTGACGTACATTTTATTTGACGTATGATCATAATATAAATTGGTCCTGGAATGAAATTTCAACACCATCTTATTCAGTTTTTTAATGACTAATGAATGAAAACCTTTAAAACTTCAGCAAAACCAACAACAAAACCCTAAAAATAAACACTGCCAAACAACACGTGTTTGTTTCAGGTGCAAGATATTATCTAGCTGGTTTGGAGTTAACACCATAGCTAATTAGATTAAAAACAAACAAGACAGGAGGTAATTTAAGCCAAGGGTTCATGTGGAAGTATCTACTTTTCACCTGTGCTTCCTCTGGAGCATCTTGTGTTTTAAGCAGTGCATTTCTACCCACAGAGTGTGCGTATAAGTCATGTGGTGAAACGCACACTTATACACGAATATGCACGGCAGCACCATGCACCTGTCTGCAGCTTGACAAAAGCTTATCAGGCAGTCGATCTTGTGAAAACCAACAACGCAGGTGTCATTTGTATGTGTGCACGTGTGTGTGTGTGTGTGTGTGTGTGTGTGAGTGAGGCATCCTTTCCCGGCTGACGTCAGCATTGCTGTTGTGACGTTCAGCAGCATTTGTGGTTGAATTGGATGTATATGGTGGTTTTAAATCACAAGAAGCTATTTCGATTTGATGGGACAACAACAGGGTGCCTCAGCACGTTTTGTTATAATTTAAAAGTTTAATAACTGCTAATTTTGATTTCTCTTTCGCTAATAAACACTAAATAGCAGATTTACATATTTTCAGAATTATTTTTTCAAGAAAAAGCAAGTAAAAAAGATGAATCAGAGTATTTTAAGCATTTTGAATATCTTGAAAATTCTTACTCAGTTTCACACTGACTGTAAAAAAAAAATTTAATTTAAAAACTCTACACAATATGAAAGGGACAAAGAAGACCCTTGGTATCTGTAGGAGCTAACCACAACACAACTTATTCTAAAATGAAATTTTAGGATTCCAAGTTAATACAGCTAATCAGATGCATTCAAACAGGTTTATTTTGTTTAGTTGCGTGTAATTACACGGGGAAGTCCTTTACTTTTCTGTCTTTGGGGATGCCAGGTTCAGAGGAAACCCCTCCTACGCCTGCCTCCCACACATCCACCTACACAGTGGAAACTTCTGTCTGTAAGGTACACACATGCGAACACACATGCAAACACACGTAGGCTGCATACTGTTTCATCAGGCCACGTACAGAGCCTTATTTACAAACCTGACAGACATAGTTAGACTTAAAAAGTAACCTGCAGCATAATCTGTTCTAACATATTTCAGCCTTAAACTCGATCTGAGTAAGCAAACTCAACTCTATGCCCCCTTTCCAAAGGTAACATGGTTACATTCAGATTTTTAGCCAACAGCCTGTTTGCAGGAAACTAACTTTTCAGATGTCTTACAAATACAACAAAATAACAATGAAAGCATCTACAAACAGACCACAGAGAGCTTTGTAGAGCTTCTTGCCTTTTCAAAGCATATCATTACAAGAAAACCTGTGATCTATGCTCTACATCTGCCTCAGACAGACTTTGATGGATGTACGAACAAGATATTTTGATTTATAACCGATAAAAAGACTGTATTTGTTTCCGTTAAAAAATTAACGTTTTTTTAACATTACATGTTTACTCCGCAAAATTGTAGGTTGATTAAATTCAGCATTAGTGGTAAAATTATTGACAAGATCATAAATTGCAAATGCAAGTCAAGCTGTGAAATCAGTAAGTATAACGTGCCTTTTTTTTACGAATAAATTCAAATACTTGTCGCCGACACCAAATGTTTGATAGCTGCACACACACACCTACACACACAACATTGAGGATACAGAGGAAACAGACGAACAAACCAGGGCTCCCTGTGTGGTGGTGGGTACTCTCTAAAGACGTACACCCACAAGCTTACCGACAACTTAAAAGCAGAGAACACGGAGTCCTCTCTCCTGCGTGTATACATTGTAACCACTAAATGAATAAAAAAGAAAAAGAAAGAAAAACTGTTTATGTGCGCTTGTGTCTGGAAACTTCAAAAACCTTCAGGGGTTTTCTAACTGCATCAGTACCAATCAAACCAATCTCATTTACGATGTTTAAATCACGCCATTTATCCTTCCTATATAAAAATGTTTCTCAACTGACAACAAAGAACAACTTTTTCCAACATACAACTATCTAAGTACATGTCTTTTTTTTTTCTAACGAAAGACAAATAGGATTTACAGCAACATCACTAATGTCCTGCAACTTTAAAGACTTCACATACAAAAAAAAAGTTCAGTCAAGAAAGTAAATACACATTCATGCAGATTTATTCTATACATTTGATCAGTGGCTAAATGGGTGAAATTTAACCAACAGAATTATGGTAACCATCTATTTTATGTAATTTATCCTGGGTCACGTTGTGGGGAAAGCAGGTTAAGCAAAGATCTACAAACGTCCCTCTCCCCAGCATTTTCTGCTAGCAAACAAGCCATTCCCAGACCAGCTGAGAATATAGAAATATAGTCCCTCCAGTGTATTCATACACTGAGCACTGTCCCATCTCAAGGTGGGACATGCCCAGAAAACCTGACAAGGAAGGAATTCAGTAGGCATCCTAAATCCGATGCCCGAGCCACAGCAACTAGCTCATTTCGATGTGGAGGAGTTCTGCCCCGAGTCTGTCCTGGATGATGGACCTTCTCACCATATCTCTTGTGCTGTTTAAAAACCCGGGGGTAAAACTGCTCATAAGAGTGACAAGTTTATGAGGTCTATCTAATCAGGTGCAATGATAAGGAAACTGTTATAGAGAGCTGTTGCTGAGATAGTGAGACAACAAGAGGAGGCGTCTTATAGATATATGGTTTCTTCTATTGTTGAATATAGTATAAAAGAGTTGGTAAAAGTTTTTTTTCTCTACACAAATTTGATTGGAAACAGTATTGATACTGAATCTGATGTTGATATGCAGGATAATTATTATATCTTCCACATATCTGAGATTGTCTCACTTCAGTTCTTTGGGTTTTTGTATTAACATTTAATTTGTAGTTAATTTATCAAGTTCTGAGTTTGAACCAAGGTGCAATGTTTTTGGCAAAGGTTAAAAGTATCCCTGAACCACTTCAAATGATTACTTTCTATCATTCAGTTTCATCAGCTGCATGATATATCAGGCATCTTGTTGTTGTCTCATCATCCGGTTGACAGAAAATGGTGATTTAATTTGTCAGAGGTTTAAAGTAGACATGCTTTAAGTCCAAATATACACCAGGAGTTTTAGAACTATTTTCTTCCTCTTTTCTTGAGATAGAAGGACTTGGTTTTGGTTGTTTCCACCATTCGTAAACCAACATGTTCCATGGTTCTTGTGTGGTGTGAACAGACTTGACTAGTGATTAAACCGCCTCTGTAGGGGCAGTTTGTCAAAGTTTGTACTAGAGATATTAATCAGCATATCAATCTTTTCAGTCAGGATTCATCCAAAAGGGTTGTAAAGGACCAAACAGCAATTTGAGCTTTGCTTTTCAGGTTTTTTCGACTCACACCATGTTAAAGAGGTATCAGCACTTTCACTCCCATGATTCTGAATAGTATGGTTTAATCTGGGAGATCTTCAAAGATGTTAGAAGCAGGAATCCTCAGCTTTATTGTATCTATAAAACTGCACAGCTAGCTGTAAAAACAAAATTATATTTAAAAAATTCTCAGCTTTGTTGCTTTGGCGAATTAACAAGCATTTTCTTTTAATTGATGTTCTACTAACACAGTGTTTCTGATTGGCAAACAAATGAACAGGTATGACCAAAACACGTGCTTTAAAAAAAAAAAAAAGTAAAGTCTTCCATGACTTGTCAAGTCGAACCAGCATAATCGTTTTTCTTGTTAGTTGTTTGAAGATACTTTAAGCAAAGCAGTGTCACAACTGTCGTGAGTCAAAGTTTCAGTTTTCAGTTTCACTGAACAAAAAGAAGAATTGAGAGGAAAACCTGCTGCTTTTCCTTTTATACCTCACTCAACTGAAAAATGATGTGTCAAATTCTGAAATTCTGTTATGAAAATTATTTGAATGTAAAAAAGAAACAGACTTTAAAATTAATAACATCTATTTACAAGATAATTGCTATTTCTTCCAATTACTGTTTCAGAGACATCAGGGCAAAAATATGTTACTACATGTTTCCAAAAATAGTACGTTTGGAATTATGTGATGGTCTAGGATTTTTGATCACAACCATGCCAAATTAATGCTTTGAATTTAGGAAAAACAGGAAGATATCTTATCCAAGATGGCGGCATGCACATTCGTCGATCCAGTGTTCGACCAACCTACTGACCAGTACATGGCCAATCCTGTCATCTTAAGGAAACTCTTGAATAGCTCTTTCTGATTTCCACATTTCTAATTTGCATATGCTAAAATCTTCTGCGAGATCCAGAGACATAAACACAAGGACAGAACTGGTCTTTTGTAATTGTTAGAATAAACTGTAAAAGCAATGGCTTTATTAGTTGCAATTTGCAGCTTGTGCCACTAAAAGGTACTGTTAGCACATAAATCAAACGTTTGGTAGAACGGGGAGAAATTTTAAGTTACATTTTAGTTTGTTTTTTGCTGTTTGCGTAGCAGGTCCTTGTATTTCAACAAAAAATTTTTGAACGTGACAAAGATTTAAAAACTTTGAGCATACTTGAATACTTAAAAAATAAACTTCATGTTTGAAATCCTGAGAGAGAAAAAAACTAAATGGACAATGTGTACATCGTTTTATGTAAGGTATTGGGGCAAAGTTGCATAAAGACAATCACTAAATGGTGAAAAGACACAAGATCAATAAAATTGCTGATGTTTTCATAGTGATGTTAATAATGCTTCTTTACGCTGGTAAGGGTATTTCTTGTGGAGCTAAAAACAAAAAAAAAGTTAAAAATCATGTGGTAAAATGTTACCTGCTTCCTAAACATTCGAACATAAATATAGGATTTACCTTGAACTACTTCTTTGCAACTATGTGTGTTATTTAGTTCCACTTTCCCAATGGAAAGTCAGTTTTTTTCCCCAGACCTCTGCAGCTTTTAACAAGCTATCTTCCAAGCATTCTACCGCTTAGCTCCTTCAATCTTTTTGTCTACTTAGACCACATTCCCTGATGCTAATGTTGAAAAGCACCCCCATGGGATGATGATGCTGCCACCATCATTCAGTTTGATGGTAGGTTCAGCATGATTTTGCTGTGTTAGTTGGAATATTGTAGCTTAGTTTTAACTTGCTGACCAGAGCATTTTCTTCCACACGGTTGCTGTGTCCCCTATGTGGCTTGTGGGAAACTGTAGTAAGGACTACTTATTGCAATCTTTGAATAATGGCTTTTCCTGCAGCTCCTTCAGAGGTCTAATGGATGATTATAAGATTATTGCTTTCCCTTTTTAATCAGTTTAGATGGACAGCACTGTCCTGGTAGATTTATGGTTCTGCTCCCGTTTCTAATTTCACGCAATGGACTAAATAATAGTACTGGATGGTAGCACAGTTAGTTACCATTGTTGCCTAGAAATAAGAAGATCTTAGGTTTGAATCCTGACAGGAATTTTGTATGGAGTTTGCATGATATTCCAATGTATGTGTGGGCTCTCTGCAGGTACTATAGCTTCCTCCCAATGGCAAAAGGCTGTTGCTTGTGGTGAACTGATAAGCTGTTCAGAGTGTCTAGATGATGGATGGACTAAAAAGAGCTCTGTGAGAGCATCTTGCTTTTAAACCACTTTAAACGTCTATACAACTTCCTTACTGACCTCTCTGTGTTCCTTGGTCTTCACTTTGATCCATTTTTAATAAAATTGAAAACCACGATTCCACTTCATGACTCTTTTACTTTGTTTCGCCCAACTCATGACATCTTAACAATATAGCAGCTGCAGTTGTAACCTGACAAAATGTGAAACAGTTTAAGAGGTATTAACACTTTTGCAAGGTGGCGAGTCTATTGCTTTTGTGAGAAAACTGGCACACTGTATGACTGGTTTGTTTCTCTTGAGCGTTTCCCTTGCCATCAGATGTGTAGCTAAAGTGGCGGCCATGAGGACCAAAGAGCTGAGCAAGAATGCCGCTCCACTGATGAAGAAGGTTGATGCATAGCTCCCGGTCTGGTCTACAAACCAACCTGGACAAGGAGGAAGAGAAGAGAGGCCACACAATGATCCACACATGCATTTAAAAATGAAGGCATCACCAAGAGAAATTAACAAAATTAAGACTACTTATGCGAAGCCGTTTTATCTGCAAATATGACAAATCTATAGAAGAAACAATAGACTATGAGAGCTTAGAAATTAAACAAATGAGCTCTAATATTTGAAACAATCAAAATACTCAAAATTCTCTTACATATATAAACAATTAATGTATAACTCTTACCCCCTACAGGTGGGCTGACCAGGTATGGGATAGCATGCAAGAAGTACACAACACCCAAGGCTGAGGTATGCTGGTTGAAGCCCACTGTGTCAGAGGTCACAACCGGTATGAGTGCCACATAGGCTCCATCAAAGTATCCGTAGAGGATGGAGAATAGCACCAGAAGGGAGAAGGAACGCAGGAAGGGCAGGAACATGCAACAAAGACCCTCCATGCTTATAGCCACCACGTAGCTCAGCATGCAATATCTCTTTAGACACCTGGATGGGAGGAAATCTGTTATTACAGAGCCCTGACTCAATGACTGAATATTAGATGACAGAAAAGGCCTCCGTTCCTCACTTACGTCCTATCTGTGATCCATCCAAATGTGACATTGCCAATAATTCCACCGACACCAAATATTGACATGAGGAAGGCAGCATGCTGAGGCTCAACCCCCACACTCCAAGCATAGGGGACGAGGTAAACCACCGGGATGCTACAGCCAAACGCCAGAAACACGAAGGATACAGACAGGACCAAGAATCGGGGGGTCTGCAGGAAGCTAAACTCTTCCTTTGCTTTCAAAAAGAAAGATTGATGTCTGGATAACTGTGGCGTGTGCACTAACGGTTCGGTTGCGATTGCTTCATCAAAGTCATCTGCCACTGTCAATTCACTGGATATGGAATTTTCTCTTTTTTCATTAGCATTCATATATATGTTGCTTGAGTTTATGTTTTCATTTTTCATGCTGCTATCCGGAACCATCGGATCTGACACCCCTGTCTCTTCCAGCATTGTTTCCAGTTTATTGCTTAACAGGAAGCAGTCTGCTATCTTCTTATCCATCACCTTCGTAACAGTCAGCTCTGGGCTTGATAGCAGTGTGATACTTGGCTGAAGTTTATGTTTTGGAAGTCCAAAGTTATTTAAAGTTCCAATGGCGATGACGAGGCCCTTTTTGTCTTTTGAACCGTGTATTTGTTGCTGCTTTGGATCCTCCTGGTCCCAGGCAGTTGTTGTTTGTTCAGTTAGTTCAGGTTGCGGCACAGCCGTCATGCAGGCATTCTCCACGTTTGACATGCTGTTCTCCCATTTCCTTTAGATACGACAAAACAGAACCAAGAAGAAAAAAAATAGTTACTCTGGCCTGCAGTCAGATTACAGCCACGGAAATATTTTGTTTGGTTTTTATGTGATGTACCAATACAAAGTAGCACATGATAATAATCTCAAATAAGACAGCTACAAATCATTTAGACTATGTTTTGAACAGCTTTGCACATTTAGAAATATAAAACCATTTGCCTATTTCTCTTCTCACAACAGTCAAAGCTCAGAGAAACTGGCAGGGTAGCATCTTGGATTATTCTTTTTCAAATATAGCTAATTCATTTTTATTTAACTAAATCTCAACTTTGATTAGCCATATGAATATGGCTAATTATTATATTAGAGTTGTATCCTGCTAGACCAAAAAAACTGGAATGGACCGGTCTCCAGTCTTTTTGCTGCCTCAGGCAGCTTTTGTCATAGGACAGCCCAGATTTAGCTCTGTCGAATTATCCCATCAGCTCCGACCAGCTCGTTATTGTTATTGTTGATGGTTTGGTTAGGGAACCGTTCACACCCAAAACGTAATTTCTGTTTATATGACTAAACACCTTCTTCCACGTATCATTTTTATCACTTGTGGCTAGCTGCGCTTCCTGTGTTCAGTTAATCTTGCTATTGAATGATTCTCACAGCTGAGCTGTGGACCTGCACAGCTCTACAGGCTGCGATCCCCACATAGAAAAGTACATAAATCTATTTAAGTACATGTTTTTAATAATGGAGCATTAAGCCGTCATTGAGATTAAACAAAGTACGAGGAAAAGTAACAAAAGTTGAATAATTATCCATTGTTGATGGTGTGATCAGGAATTTCTACCCGGAAGGTAATGTTTACAACTAAGCCCCCCCTTCTTGAAACATTAAGAATGAGTCACTATAAAGTACATTAGAAAGCAACTAGCTCCATCTGTTGACCATACCAGGGCAAAAAAACATGCAATAGACTGTTGTACTGCGTAAAATATTCTACAGATACATATTGGATGTTTGACTTTGCTTTTCATTTTAATTTTAAGTACATTTTACATTGATTTTTATAATCAGGAGCATGTTTTCGGTTTTGCACAGAAACACCATACAGACATCAAGTGGTGGCTGGTTTTAGCAAACAGAGCTCTGTTTAAATAGACCATATAGGGAAGGTTTGCGGTCTGATAGATCTGCTGCTGTTTCTTAACTCTAGACCTGGACAAGATCTGGATGGAGGAAAGGTCAGCATACATTATGTTAGCTGCAGACCCATTTGTTGCTGGGTGGATGCATCCTGTTCATTGGGATGAGAGTAAATATTGCGGTGTTGTTGTGAAGGACTGACCCATTGGCTCGGCTCTGTTTCAGCGGCCTCATCAGAGCGCCGCAAACGCACAGGTTGGAAACAAATCCTCCCAGGATGAGGAGAGCTCCCCTCCACGAGTAGTGTTCAATAAACAGCTGAACTGCAGGAGCCAGAAGAAAGGTGCCGATGCCACTCCCTTAAAAAAAACTAAGATATATTAACATATATGATGGAGGCGTGAAGGAAAAGTCAATGTGAATGATTAAAGAGAAAATACAAAAAAAAAATATTAATAATAATTCAGAAGATTTTGAATATACAAGGAAGATAAGCCAAATAAAAAGAACAAAAAATAAGAGATAGAAGGTGAGTTGGTCAGGCAGTCGAAGTTAGTCAGTACCAGATAGTGCGATGCCATATGCCAGAGCTTTCCCCTCACTGAAGTACTTTCCAACCATCGCTATAGCTGGTGTGTAGCTTAGAGCAAAGCCAAGACCTGCGGAGGTTGAATAAAAAGTTAGTCAAAGCTTCCAAAATCTTGGCATATTTGTGCTTTGGGTGAGAGGAGTCCATAGATGAACCAAGGAGACAGATGATAACAAAAGGGCTGAATCTTCTCCTTTTGAGGTTGTAGCCTCTTCCTGTTTTCAAACCTGCTGATTGTAAACCTAAGTTTACAGTTCGTAATGCTAATTAGGTCCTTGGCTAAAATAAGTTGACAAAGATAAAATGCAATATTTTTCATTTTCTCTGTTGTTATACATCAACAACTCTCACAGCAGATTTTTATACCAAAAAAATGACCAGTCACAGCAGAAAGGTTACAAAAATATTTCAAATGCTGCTTCTTGTAATTCTTAAAGAGAAATTGGAATAAGATAAAACAGGTCACAGCTTCACAGAAGCTAAATTGTGCAGCTGTAGTTGAACGTACTGTACTTCCGAGTCATTATTTTTTTCTTGAAGGCTTTTCCTTAAACATATTAGGTAATATTTCACTCAAAATGACAGATATTAACAATAGACGTAGTTCATGCGTACCTGTGAGAACTCCCAAAGAACCATATAGGAATTCTAGACTGGATGCGAAGGAGCTGAGGACAAGGCCAGCAGAGGACAGCAGGCCTCCAATAAAGACTGTTGCTCTGCAGGACAATCGGTTTCCAAGAAAACTACCAAGAGGAGCTAAGAATAGAATAGTTTGTAGAGATTAACTGCATTTTGCAAACACATTGAAAATTTAGTTACATTCCAACCACTAAATTTTATGATTTTTTTAAATTTGATTTTATCTGATACACCAACTCAAATGGAAAAAACAACAAAAACAAAAACAACAACAACAACAACAACAACAACAACAACAACAAAAACTAAGCGGTAATAAGAGCTTCAGAAGGCACCACTTGGGTAAAATTTGTATATCCCTGCATATTCTGGAAAATATACATGTCTTACCACACAGCATTGTGGTGCTGTCAATCATACTGTGGATCCAAGCAGTGCTGGAGTAATCCTTGCGAAAGTGCATCTGGAACTCCAAAAAGAACATGGAAATACATCTGTCCAAAGAGAGAAGAACAACAAGCTTTAATTCTTGTCAGCGTTTCTCTATATTTTAATTGCTTTGGTTTGGTCATTTAAATACAGTCAAAGCTATACAGTAAAAATCTTACAAGTTGATCAGGATTATAGCTTTAGAAAAGGTAACATGTCAAGTGTAAGGTGTGTGAATCTGTGAAAAAACATAAAATACCCTTTCTGCTGTGATATAGAAAAAGAAGTTCATAAAACAACAAACAAAAACTTAGAGATAGTTGTGGATATATTTATGCCAGTTCTATATTGACAAACCCAGTCTGCCCACAGTATAACAAGACAATTTCAAATGGTGGTCTGGCAATAACAGTGGCTGAAACATAGTTTTACTCTTGATATCAAAAACTGTGTTGGCTGTCAGTATTTCTTAAATAGTATTTCTTAAAAAAAAATTTTTTTAATAATATGATGGGACACTCAGGTGCCTCTCACTACCCCTAAAACACTTTTAACGTTGAATGACGTTTACCATTATGTTCCACATGGACCTGTTTACATTTGCATTAGACCTACTACTGTTGGTATGTGATGTCACTCTTTGTGTGACGCAATTATGTGGTTTTCTCCTCCTAGAAGCTGTACTGGTCTGAATGAGGCGCATCGGCTGAGATGGTGCCCAGAAAGCGTTCTCCCGTTGTTGCTCTGATGTTTTGCTTTGCACACAGAAAGTAAACCTACATCAAAATCTCAGTCGGTTGTGGTAGATGGCTGCTGGTACTGAGCCGGTTCAACTGGAGGGTTTTTCTTGTTTTTTATTTTAATTGATGCATTGTTTGATAACTGGGATCAATTTGAACATATTTATGATCGGATTAAAATCAATTCTCTTGTAATGTACTTTGAATGTGCTGTGAATTGGCGCTGTATGAAAGATCTAAATTCAATTTAAATTGACGACTTTTGCATTGTCTTATAGTATCAAAATTTGGACTGTACGAAGACAGGGATTCTTTTCTAAACAAAGTGACACTGAATCCCATCATTTTGGTTGAGAACAGTACGCTATGCATCTCATACTGAGGCACGGAGCAGTAGAATTCAAAAGTTTGGAAAAACTCTAAATGTATAAGCTTTGAATAGGACTACATTTTTGATGCACCGTGACATTTTATTTAGGGTACACGGGCTCCAACAGCCCGAAACCATACTTGTTAAATTAACTGATCATTTCCATTTGTGTGAAAATGTGATTGTTTGCTCCATATTTAGTCTTTGATGTTTGTTTATCATTCACTGGCAATCTGTCCAATCAGTAGCCAGCTTTCCTTGATGCTGGCAGCATGCCCTGCTAGGCTGCAAGGAATTAGTGAGTAGGATGGGTGGATGAATATCTTTTTTTTTTTGTGGCTAGACAAACTGTACAGGTCCATTGGTCCAACTGTTATCCTGTAATCTCTTTACTGTGCACTCTTTGAACTGATTTTTATTGATGTCTATCTTGGTTACATAATGGTTTCATTACAAAGGGCATACAGGAAATGTGTCGAGTCGTTTAAAATGAGCTGATCTGCTCAGTAATCAGAAAACCTGCACAGTTAAAAAAGGGCTTTTATTTTGCATTTTTTTCATTTTCCTTCACTAATGTTACCTTTACAAGGTAACCGGCATATAAATGAGTTTCATGAAGTAAAAAAAAAACAATTTTCTAGTTTCATGCGACCTTTAACAATAATTTCAATCGATAGCTCCGCAGTTTTTCTGAAGGTCTATCAAACTTTGTCTTTGGACTTTGGCTGTTTTGTACTTATTTTCTACCCAGTCCTTGTACCTGACTGTGATAGCAAATTTTGCAGAGTGTGCTGAAAAATAAGGAAAGTGGATAACAATAGAGAAGGTGTCATATGTAGACAGAAAATCGGCCATATGAGTTTTTAAATATTAACCCGATTGGAATAAACTTCCTGATGCCATAATATGAATTACTGTCTTTCAAGCTGTCTTCCATAGACTCAAATGAATAATTAAATAACAAAAAATTGTCTCTTTTTTTTAACAGGTTGTTAAGACAAATGTGACTAACAATGCAATTTCAAATAGATTTGCAATTGTGTCATGTATTGGTCTTGATTAAAACAATTATAACAAAACACTTGTCTTGTATAGGAAGGATTTGCACATCCATGTTTCTCATAACATTAAAGCTTGTCTCTTTTGATAATTATGATGGTCTCTGACCTAGACCTTTTCCAATATGGTATTTTGAATGTTTGTAAATGTAAAATTTTAACATATTTTTATACACATTTAAGTGGATGAACAATAGTGAAAGGAAAAAGGTTTAGATACTTATAATGAACAATGAATGATTACCTAGTCACTGCCCGAATGCAGATGGTGGCGAGGAAACAGCTAGCAACGACCATCCAGCCCCAGCCACCTTCCTGTGGGTTCATAACACCGGTTGCCCTTCTGCCTTTTTCGGGCTTCTCCATCCTGATGACTGCCATCACTTGAGAGATTCACAGCCGGTGCTCTTTAGCTTATGATGGTGAAGCAGCTTTCACTGGCTGGATTTGTTGTGTTAAACCTGAAGCCCTTTGCTGAAAGATCTTCATGTCCTTTCTCCCGTTTCTTGAACTCTTCCCATCATTTCGACTTCCTGAGCCACTTAAAAACCAAACAAAAGCAGGATCAGGAGGAAACCCACAGACAGGGTTATTATTGTAATTTTCTTTTTACATTGTAAGCAGTGAGGTGCATCATTAAAAGATAAAGATTTTTGTGGAATGGTCTTATTAAGACTAACTTTTGTCCATTCTACTTTGGAAAAATAGCCCAACTCTGATTGGCTGGAAAGTGTCTATGATCAACTGTTTTAAGAGTTGCCACTGACTCTGCCTATGAAAAAGTTTAGACTTTAACTGGACCATTCCAGCGCATCGAAATGTCTCGTTTTCATTGCAGCTATATGACCACATAGGTTTATTGTGCTGGAGGAAGGTTAATCGCCCACCGAGTGAGGATTAGGCACAGACAGGATCATTATGGTGAACAACCAAGGCAACAGTAACACACAAGGATCGGACATGGACATATTGAAACTAACTGGTGTATCATTCAGTGACAACCAAGTTAGTATTTACAAAGAAAAAAATCCAAGAAAGAACTAAAAGTCTTGAACCAAAGATGGAACATTGCAATTGAATAGTGAACTAAGACCACGCCCTGTGATGTGATTGACTGACAACTTATTCAGGGTGTTCCCTGCCTCTAACCAAACGACTGTCAGACAAGTAGCAACCCCCCCTCCCCACGCAACCCTGCTATGATGACCTTGTTCAGATAACAGATAGAGGGACAGACAAACAACCCCTACAACCCCCAAACACACACAGAAAAACAGGGACATGCTCATGAACACCCTTAAACAGGTAGATGCTAAAGTTTTTGTCTTACTATGTGATTGTTTTATTAAATGCATGACTCAACTGCCGTAAAAGACTGTGAGCAAATTACTCAGAGAAATAAACATTTGTCATTGTGCTACAATCAAGTTGTTGAATGAGTATCAGTTCTTATGAAAGTGCCTTATTTATCAAAAACAACTTTAAAGAAATTTGACTTCGCCTCTCATTTACAGCCACTTTGAGGAATTTTGTGTTGTGTTGTACCAAGAAGCTACATTAGATAATATTGTTGTGGAGCGTTCAGTTTTTATGCTCCTCCTAATTTGGAACAAACGCCCGGAAAAGCCCAAATCAGCGGGAAAAACAAGTTCTGTTTAAATCACCACTAAAAACCAACTTGTTCAAGGTTGCCTTTGATCATTAACACAAACAGTGATTAAAAACACGGTGCAGACGCTTTACATTTTGTCATTGAAATCAAGAAAAATCGGCACTCAATTCTATTAATCAGATAAAGGACTACTTGCTGCTGCTGAAATTTGCTATACAAATAAACTTGACTTGTTTTTATAGGAACTTGGGATAGTGTCACAAAAAACCCAGGATATTGTCACAGGAGGGGTGCTCCGTGGGGCACCAGTCCCACAGAGCACCCTTGAATGGCTCCCAATTAGAAATTCAAAGATTACTCAAGCATTCATGCATGAGTTGAAACACCGGCTGCGTTTTTGAGGAGGAATTTATACTGTAAAATTTAAAGCTCGAAATTAAAGCTCAACATTTTTGTTATACCTTCTTTAAAGTAATATTGAACCTAATAAGCTGTAATAAACCATCTCCACCACCACCAGTCTTCCTCTTCTTTTACCAAGTAGGCCTAAATCATCTGTGGTAACATCTAAACAGGGTTTGTCTTTTTTTTTTTTTTTTTGTAAATTTGTTTAAACAAAGCACATCTACGTAATGTCTGCAGTTCCAAAGGCTAAAAAACATCTTGGCTGAATACTTAAACTCAGTCTCAAGACCGGAAATATCGGAGGAGGGCAAATCATTTCTGTCACTTTGACCTGTTTGTTTTTGTCCAGAGGTTTTCTGTGTGCGTTCTTCTGCTTTGTCATTTATTTTCAGAAAGATTATCTCTGGGAGGAAAAGGTTTGTTGGTGTAGACTGACTGCATGTGTCCACTAATTTTCTGTTCCCCTGCAGTAAACTGGCACCGAGCCAAATGTTTATCATGTCTTACTCACATGTTAAAGCCAGATGCAGGAGTTGTTAGAATCCCTTATAAATGTACCGCATTTTGGATGCTGAATATGTTCCATTTAAACACATATTTGCGATACAAGAACTTCTGAAAGCCGGCACGCACATTAAAGCATGTTCTTTGAATAAATAGGTAAAAACATATTTTACACAAAAACTATAATCAAAAACTATGGAAATAAACAAGAAAGTAGGAGTTCTGTGTACTCACATCAGACGTCAGCTGCACTCTGCTGCTTTCAATTACAGCCTCATGACCTCAGCACTCTTCAGATGAAGGTGTTCCTGTTTTGGGCATGTCCTGCAAACACCCCAAAGGTGTTTAGCAAGACAGACGGGCCTGGAAACTAAAGATATTAGGGGAGGCCAAGAGGAGGAGGAGCAAGAGGAGGGCTTCTATATGATGGTTTATCTTGTTTTTGTTTGTTTTGCTTATTCCTGCACCTAAAATGCCACAACGATGAAACAAAGTTAAACAAATGGAAAACAAAAATGAACTGAAGCCCCGTCCAATGACAGCCGGGATATTTTTCAACAATTAAAAACTTTAGGATTGCAATAAAAATATATAATCTTTGGTTCGCAAAACTAATTTAAATGAAACTTTTAAAGAAATTTTGAAAGCATTGCAAAATGTATTTGCAGCTACAAAAAAACACAAAAAAGGGAAAGAAGTATGTTTTACTCATTACAAAACTGTCCCTAAACCTGACGTCACGACATGTCATCAACACACAACAAAAAAAACTCAAATGCCGACTGTTTAAACGTATGATCATGTGGATATTTCTAACAGATGAATGTCAAAATTCACCTTCACTCACCATTAACATTTAATTGGTGTACATCTGTCATGTTAATTATGCAACACACGCCTCTAAATTCACTTTTAAAAATAAAGATTGGGCTGTGCAAATTGGAATTTGATACAGATAAGCTTGTAATCCACATAGCTTCTAAACGTCACCTGCAGGTTGAAAGATTTTTATACGGAATCTCTCCCAATAAACATCAAATCAATCAAGTTGCAGCGAAATCATAGATTTTTTTGAAACCATCTACAAGATTGTGGCACAATTCTGATATTTTAACTCTCCTCTTGGTAGAAATTGTATAGTTATGTCAAAGTGGTTGGTTTCCTGCCAATAGTCTACACAGGACTGCAGTCTGGGCCGTTTCAGAAACATGTTTGTCCGCCTTATATATTATGTAACTAGTACTGATGACTCTTCTGGAATCATTGTCCTGTGTCCATCCACGGAAGGGAAGCCAGGATTCACAGAAACCCATTTTATGGTCAGGTGCGATGCAGAATAAGCTATTTGGCCAAAAAGACAAGAAAGAAAATTTTTGAAAGAGAGCGATGTTTTTTTTTAAGCCCAAGAACACTGTCAAGCATGGTGGTGGTACCATGGTGCTGGGGAGCTGTTTTGCTCCCATTTCTAAAATTAGAAAAATTTAGTATAAAAAGGAGGGGCTGTCCCCGAGGTCTTCAGTCGAACGGCATATCCACAGGTAGACGGTTGAAACGTCGATGCATTTCGGCTTTGCAAGTGGACGTCGATCTCGCATTAAAACTGGTTTTGGAATGAAACAAATAGTGTTACAGGTAAGCGTGCAAATACTGTTTAAGTAGTTTCCATGGTTTAATGGTTTCATGTTATTAGAATCTTTCAGGAAAACAAGACATTTACTCCTATAGAACCATTTAGACACAAAGCAGTCTATAGAGAAATACAAGGCGGAAAAGGAAGGATAGAAAGAGATCTGTGAGCTTTGCATTACAGAAACAAACTAAGAATTTCTGCAACCTCCTGTTTTTAGGGAGTTTGTTGCAGAGGAGCATAGATACTGAACGAGGCCTCTGCTTGCTCAGATCCGGTCCTGGGAACGCTGAGTAAGCAGGTTCCTGAAGGCTACATGGGTTGAACTTAGAATGTGTTCAGTGCTTTTTGCACTAATTGCTATCTATTCATCAATACGATGACAGAATATAGGACAAAGAAAGAATGGAACGACGCATCTATAAGACATGCAACCATTATTCTGGAGCACATTCTCTTCAGAAAAGTCAATTAAGATGCATGAGTCCAAAACCCTATTCAAGTTTACTGATTGCTCTGTGTTTTTGGCCCCATTAATCTCCATCCTCACATCTTTGGGACCAAAAAAGTTTTTTTTGTCACTTCTAACCTAATCCCCTAATTGTATAAAGTTTTATGTAATTATTGTTACATGTTTGGTTTTCCAGGCAGGTAATATAATTTTATTTTTCATCTAGTTTAGTCAGAAAAAATTTTTTTTGTATCAGTCTGATATATATATATATAT
>JAVLVB010000624.1:2794844-2838651 GCA_032876305.1 Orestias chungarensis | reverse complement strand
ATATATATATATATATATATATATATATATATATATATATATATATATATATTTTTTGTTTTTTTTAAGGACTATTTACAAGCAATTCAAGTCTTTGTTGCCTAAAGAAGACACCAGACGAGTTGGTTACTGCATAGCTGTTAAGTTCGATTTCCCCATTTCTGATCGTTTGCAGCTCAGCTGACGCTTTTTTTTAACGGTACCAAGACATATGGTCCCAGCTGGAAATGGATCCAGAGTTTTGGGATGTCCACACCAGGAACCTTAGAAAAACCCCATCACAGAGATTATTAATACATCCCAGGATAACAAACTCATCAGGGCTTGGGACTAGTTTGGACTGACATAAGAATCAAAACGTTTGTAAAATCCTCAAGAGGAGTAGGTAAAAAGAACATATATTGCCATAAAGAGAGCAGGTCTTCCTCAAAATCGACATCTTGTAATGTGACGTCAAGGCCAAGGCAAATGAGGAGCAGTACAGATAGCACATAATTAAGAATCTGTTCGGAGATAATATACAGTGTACAGGGAAACAAAGATATGTGTACAAATGAGACATCTTCCAGGAAACCTGACTAGATATCAGGTGTTTGGAAAACATTTCTGCACAACAACCAGATACGGTTTCAAAACAATCACACTGGTTCTGTAATGCCAACCTTAAAAAAACAAAAAAAACAGAGGTAAGATATTGTTTAAATCAAATTGCACTGGAAAAAACAAACTCCCAATCACACAAAAAAGCAGAAGGAAAGCGCAAACATTGTACAAATATTCCCAACCGCCGTTTTTTCTTTACATGATGTATAATCACATTTCTTAACACGATGTTTACAGAATGTTTTGGCTCACAAAATTCCTACCAAAAACAACTTCAGCTGGAAATTCTTGGGTTTTGCACTCAGGTTTCAGCAGGTGAGCATTTAGGATATACTGGTTTCCTGAACTGAGACCAATTTTCCCCGTTCACCAATTCATAATTACTTGATTCGTTTTCCTCCTCTTAGTACCCGATTCATTCTTGTAAACAAAACCATTTCATCCCCATGAAAGCAATCCGTTGCATACCTGTTATTCGTTACATGCATGTAATATTTTATGAATGATTTAGGTAAACATTTAGAGCATGTGAAAAGGTTTTACATGTTTTCATTTACTCTGTTTCAGATCTCAATGTGTGAGTTCATTTCTAAAAAATCTAGAGGATTATTATCCTCAATCAAATCAAAAATAATCCTAATTATACACTTTTATTGGCTATTTATTATATATTTATATATATATATATATATATATATGTATTTTAGATTTGTTTAAGACCTGTTCAGTCTTCAAATTTATCTACAGCTTATTGTTGAGTTAAAAGATGCAACTTAATGTATGTTTTTGTTTCTAAAACACAAACAGACAGATCTTGTCAGATTAAACTTGATGCAACAAACTTTAAGTTATTGGTTGTCAGAATGGATACAACAAATAGTAGTGCAAGGCATGGCTCGTATGAGCCATCTAGGAAAAGACGGCTTTTTATTCGTACCCAAAGCGGATATGAAAGGACGAGAAGTACAAATTAAGTATTAAAAATGTGAACGGGGAAAAATGACTAGCATCCCTCTACAAAGAGAACACACACACAAAAAAAAAAAAGACAACAAAAAAACTTGGGCAAAACAAACATTCGTTAGAAGTAAAGATAAAGTGGAAGGGCAGCAAGATACAATAAGCATGTTGACACAAAGGAAAGGCAACGCATGTGGGTAGAAACAAAACACACAAGTGGCACATGAGGACCAACCGTGGGTCCAACGTGTAGTACAAGTCTGTGTTAGATAACAGGAATCACTCATTTCTGTCAACAGGACCTTCAGAATAGTTGCTTGGCCGACAAAAGATAAGTTAATTAGGATTTCATTAATAAGTCATGTAGTGCAGGTGAACCTGACAAAAGCAACGACGATGAGGTGAAAGTGATCAACTATATAAATCCAAAGGAAATGACAAAAATATATATATATATATATATAAAAGTCAACCAGGATAGTCTGACAACATGTAAACCATTTAACGTGACAAAAAGCAAAAAAAATCACCAAAACGTTATATTAGAAGGAAAAACTACATTTTTATTTCTCAAACCCCCCAATCTGACAATTTGTGAATGATAAAAGCCCAATTTATTATAAAATCACCTACATCTACCCTGGTAGATCAGTTTGTTAAAGTTGTGGTACCAGACGACCGAGTGAAAAAGCAATCGGCACTTAAAACCTACCCCTAAAATTTAACAGTGATTTATTTTTCCATTGTTCTTGAGTCTAATGTTAAAACATCTATGGATGTAATTTCAATATAAACTGTATGACCATGTATCTCTGGATCCTTATTGTTTCTGTGCTGCTGCTTCCGCGCCAGTAGCTGAAGTGATCTACTCCTCATCAGAACATCACAAACATCATTTTGGAAAAAAAAATAAAAAATCGATTATAATAAGAAAGAATAAGAAAGACACAGTGGAAGAAAAGATGGAGGGTAATGTACCGAGATCTGCTGGAAAAAACAATTCATTGGTCCCGTCACCTAGGACTGAACTCGTGAGGTTGGGTATACATGTTTGGCAATACGACAGAGCTGATGTTGCTTACGAGCAGGCAGATAGAAAAAGGACAAACAGAAAAACAAGAAGGCCATGTGTTGTAGAGAGCAAAACAAAACCAAGGACAGCTAATCTGCCTTCCATTTAATAGGAAGGCTGCAGATGAATCTCAACAGGATTTGGCTTCAGTGCACGGCTTCAGACAGCAGCATGGATGCCGACTCTCTGAGCGAAAAGGGAAGCGAACAGACTTCCTTAAACCACAAATTTTTGAAAAGAAAATGGTTGCTCGGTGGAGAGTGACTTGTTCTGTACGCAGACATCCTCTTCTGAACAGAAGCTGCGAAAATAGTCAACCGATGTACTTCTGTCCCTGGGATGTATACTACAGTAGCTAGACACAACAAAACACCACCCCCCTCCTAATAAAACCCCTGATTACTAAAATACTCTGCCTCTCTGGTTCATCGTCACAGAAACCAGCAGGGAACCATAAATTAAAGATCGCAATATTAAAACTCTATGATAGAAGGAACTCTGGGAACAATTGTTAGGGGCAATTATTTACAAGAGTCAAATTATTACAATGGCTTTTCTCAGAGTCTGAGTCTCTCTTAGTGTTCCTTTACAGGTCTCTCTACTCGGACCTTCCAGTAGTGTCGTCTGCTAACCACATCGCAGCACTTTGCAGCTTAGGACCTCGCGGCGTTAACGGCAGAGGCGGCGGCAGTCAGGGCGGAACTTCCTTCACAGGTCGTCCGACGCCTTCAGTAGCTCCATCAGCGCTCCGACAGCTCCGAAATAACCCTGCAGCCAAACGATGCGCAGATTGCAACACGTTTAATTGAAACTTAAATTAAAATGGTTGCTGAAGCATAATCAAACCTAAAGCTGCAGATTTGTGAGATCAAGATGAATAAGGCTAGCCCTTCTAAAGCTTCTGTTTTCCAAAACGAACCATGATTGTATAGATGTTAGGGGTTCCATCCCTCTAACATTTAGTTCCCATCACAGACCTGAACTTGTAACCCTAGGCAAATCTGTGGAGGACGCTAAAGATCTGTGTGATCGCGGGGAGGCCTGCCAACATCACAGACTTGATTATTAATTTGGGAGATAAACATTCAAATATGTCGGCGGAAACATCCAAAAAGCTGATTAGCAATGTAAAAACTTATTTATGACTGTATACCTTTACATTGAGTATAAATATTAGTAAAATCCTTCTTTTTTTTTACCACCTTCAGCATGGTCTGATTATCTTTAAGGAGATGCCAGTCCTAAATCATCATAGCATGATGATAAAATGAGAATATTGGCTTAAATCTGCCATGGGCTAAAATTATTTCTTTAAAACAATGCTTTCCTTACATCACCACTAACATGAAAACACTTTGCAACTCCAAACCAGTGCTAAATTATTGAAACATTGAATAACCAGATGTTCCAAGTTTGAAATTGTGGTGTATATTCTCAGCTGCTTCCTGTCTTGTGAACTGTGACCCCTCGTCCTCACACCGGTTCTAAAATCAATATTAGACAACAATAATCAAACACCAAGTTATTTTGTTCTGCTAAGGTTTTTTAGACTTTCAAACATCTGAACATACATGTCCATTTTAACATCCAGAGAGGGATTTTAGTGAAGAGGTCAAAACAAAGTGGGTGATAGAGACCAAGATTTTCAAACTCAGTCCTCTAGGAAAGTTACTGATAAAAAAAATACGCTTTAAACTGTCCTATTAGTTCTTAATAGTCTTAAATATTTACATACAGCACTTAACTGTCTTGTATATGAAATAGGCTATAAAAAAATGTCCCGTCTTTGTCCTGTCCTTTGTCCCAAAGTGAGACTTCTGATGAAGACAACCCTGTTCAGCCTTGCTTTAAATTGGTTTAACCATGATCCTAGGGTTGTTTTAAGGATAGAGAAACTCGTCTTAACCTTCAATTCTTCAAATATTCAATTTAAGTACATTTAAACATAAATTATGCAATTTTTTTGTTCTTCTTTTTTATAAACATTATTAACGATTCTTTTATAGATCCACTAAATCTCACATTTAATTTAATACAGAATTGACTTCACTTACGTTAGATTAAGCTAATTTAAAAGATTTTTTTTTTGTTTTCTTACCTCATGCTCCAAAAAGAGCGCTCTTAGCTGACCTTTAGACCAGAAGTCCATGGCGTAGGCTAACAGCTTTGTGGACAGTGTGTTGATCCGAAGGAAGTTCCCAACAAACACGACACGCTCAATTTTCTAAAAAAAACAAATAAAACAAAAAAGATAGCCTAAATATATCTTAAGTTGGATTTAAAAAAAATATATGTTTTGTTGTTAAAAAAGCAAAGTGTAGAAAGTTTTGCAATAACCCTTCTTAACCACAAGGTGGTGCTGAAGGAGTGAAAATCTATCAACTTGCAATATAAATTGCTTCAATCAAAATCATCATATGATTTAAAAAAGAAAAACATCCAATCAAAAACAGATATTACCTTCTAAAGACAGAAGGAAAAGACTTGTCATTCAGGCATGATAACTAAAATATGAACTTCATACCAGATGAAGATACCATCTCTGATAACAAAGGACCATAATTTAAAGTTTGCTTTAATTAAAATCTAAATCCATTTCAAAGAACCATTGAACAGAAGAGCACCCTGTCTGCATTTGTTTTTTATTAGAAAGTGCGTTTTATCTGTCCTTGCTGCAGATCTGCATGCAGTGATAGCCCTGTACAATGCTGCTTGATCGCCATGCCACAAGGCAACACTGTAAAGAAGCTCACAGCACGCAGAAAGACTCCCGACTGATCCCTGACTTCAAACAAATGTCTGGCATGGAGACACGTAACCCACAAAAACAAATCTATTTAGAAGTTAATGCAAGCATTAAACCTAGATTTTTGTGGCTCCATCAGTAAAAAAAAAAAAAAGCCCCATGAAAACAAAAGAGCCAGATGTTGTTTGTTTGTTAATCAGAACAATTAAAGCTTTACACTCAATAAACATGATCTACACTTAAGAAAAATAAAGAAAAAAGCTTAGACTAAATGCCTTTTTTTAATCAAACCATTACTCTGGAAACACCATAACCACAGAAAAATAAGGTGATGGCATCATCATGCTGTGGGGCAGCCTGCTATTTAAAGTAGTCGGGAAATACATTTTACAGAAAGAAAAATAAACGTACTTTGTTTGCAAGATTTATAGGAATTGCAGTTATTCTTAACTTACAAATAAAGATAAACAAGTTTTTTTTAAATATGAAACTAATAACCAAGTTATCATTGGGAAAGATTTAGGTGTTCTGATAGAGTCTACTACATGCACAAGTATGTAGATGTCACAAGCCTGGTTTTCTGGAATATGCCCAACATGACATCTGTAACTAGTGTGTATGTGCGTACCTCATTGACAGCACACATGCGAGCTATGGATCCTATGTTATTGGTGATGGTGATCAGCGTGGCTCTGGCCAAGTCTTCCTTACTGATGCTCTCCCGCTTGTCTTTACACATCATGTGTCCGAAGCTGTGAAACAAGCAGAATCAAACAGCGTGAGGCAATCTGCGAACATCGTAAAGGGCTGACAGGTTACCATTAACGTTTGGTCAAACTAAACAGCAAAATAACCTTGGATTGCATAATTCAACAAGTGCGGTGAGTGTTTTTGTTTTAATAAATGACAGAAGGGAACATCATAACAGCAAACACTGATTACTGTAGGAGTGTTGTGATAAAAGAAAAAAAAATTCCTCCCGTCTTCATAAAATAACACTTGCACAGAGCTGATAGTTTACAATCCACACGCCAAACCAGATTATCTGTTGTGCTTATGCGATGAATTCAGACTATTTTCTGGCAAATATCTTTGGTTCTGTCCAGTTTGTACCCTTTATTTGGGAAAGCTCACATGTGACGCAGTTTAGGAGTATTGGTACAGATCAAATAATTTAAGGGTTTAAACATTTAGCTGAGAAAAGCTAAATGTAAAATGAATAAAAGCTAAACTACATTGTTTGTTTCCCTCAACAATCAGCTGTGAATAGAATACAATCTTTGTTTACAGCTGCTTAACAGTTTAGAAATGGTTCAATCAAGTAAGCAACAAAACATGATGTCCTTGTAAAGATAAAGGTGCCCAACTCCCTATTCTAAGTGGATACATGCATGTGTTAGATAGTTTTTTGGGTTTTATTAAAAATACAATACATTTTGGAGGCTTAAGTGACGATGAACAAACAAATTAGAAAAATGTGACATTCAGGAAGAGGCTGATTTATTATACACAAATCTTAAATTTTTTTTTTCTAAAGTCTTTAATATAATTCAGACAAAACAATTTTTAACAATAACTGGATGTCTGATGAGAGCAGAAATAGAAGGGCGCATCCAGCGGAACCTGATAGACCCGTTTGTGTAAGTTCATACCAGAGGAGG
Organism: Orestias chungarensis; assembly: GCA_032876305.1. NCBI lineage: Eukaryota > Metazoa > Chordata > Actinopteri > Cyprinodontiformes > Cyprinodontidae > Orestias > Orestias chungarensis. The sequence continues at coordinate 2,831,609 of JAVLVB010000624.1, read as the reverse complement.
CCGTGCTCGGCAGGCTCCGTCTGGAATCATCTGTGACGTCGACGTCAGACTCACCTAGAGGCGACGGCGGAGCCCTGAAGGCCGAAGCGCTCGTAGTCTCCGCCATAGATGTCTTTCACCAGTTTGTCCACGTTGGTGGAGTCGCCTTTGCTCGCCATTTCCAACGCTTCCTCGAACGTCTCGCAACCCGTCAGAAGACAGCAAAGGCCGAGGAACGTTGCACCTCCCAGACTGAAAACGCGTTAAAGGGAGACCACTTCCATTAGGACAATAACAGGATGAAGAAAAATAGCCAATAACATGAAAGGAAGCAGAAGAGGGATAAGGCAACGAAGCAAGATGGCTAGGACATAAACAGGTGTTCTGGAACAAATGAAGAAATTAGCTTCTCAATAAAACATATCAGCAGAGGGAAACATGGTGCTCAGAAATTTCCTCGTACACAATTTGGACTTAATGACACCCCGTACACCCACACCATCAGAGGACAGGACCTCAAGCAACTCAGATTCTGTCTCTCCACCCTTCACCGAAACTCTGGAACTTTAATTTCCCAACTAAAATAAATGATTGCACAGAGTCATAGTTCATGTTCTGAAAGCGCTTTATCCCCCCAAACTCTCTAATGTCCTTTGCTTCTCAGTCCTCTCCAAGCAACGGATATCCATGTTGTGTTGCGCCTCTTGCACCATATTTTTCCCCCTTTCGCTCAACTCTGTACTCTGAACATCCAGCTATGTTAGCAATGCACATTTTATGGCTCCCCATCCTTGTTAAATGGCATCAATGGCTGTCCGCTGGAATACCGCCAAGTCAGTTCTTCCAGTGTAAGCTATAAAAATAAAGGCTGTGTGTAATCGTGCTTATGTAAGATAACAGTGTTCTGGCAAACCAAACCGTCCAATAGCTGTATGCCATGTGGGAAACAATCACTTCTAATATATATATATTACTGTATATTATAAAATTATATACTAAAATAAATTTTTCCCATGACCGCCTGTAATATTGAGGCGCTCCGGTTCAACCACACGCTGTTAACGCCATTTCTCCAACAGAGAAACTGACAAGCAAGCAGTGCCGTACGCGCGGACAGCCTGAATTAACACACAAATGTTGTCGTTGTTTGAGTTACTTTATCAGCTGAACAAAAATGCGACATCTCATCAGGAGGCTGGATCAACAGCTGTCGCCTTTGACATAACAGCTCGCCATGATGGACACCGTCACTGACCTATAGAGGACATATCTAAAGAAATCTGGTTTGGTTTTTTGAGTGCAAACATCTACAGCGCGAGGATTTGTCTGGATTTCAAAGTCTGACATATCTGATGAATCTGCTGAACTGTAAAGGAAAAAAACCCACATCAGCCCTTCCCGTTTATTGACTGTTTACACCCAATAAGCAACCCAAATACTTTAAATGCTGCAACAAAGAATTAGCGGTAGTTAACAGTACAGAATAGATGTTTTATTGCTATAACATCAATGCTAAAAATATATGTTTTAAATTTAAACTCTCATTTTAATTGAAACATCCATTTGTCATAAACATAAACCTTATTCAACATTTGAGAAGGAAAGGTGAGAAGTGGGTATGCTCTACTGTGCGCTTCTGTAATGTCTATAACTGTTGCCTGAGCCTTGCGTACCCAAGACAGGATTCCAGTTACGATGGGACAAAAAAGGTGGAGAAACAGGTTCTTGCTTAAAATGCACAGCATTCGTGGAAATTTTCGGTGACAGATGAGGCTTAAACACGCTCTGGGAGAACAAAGAAACCTTACAGACCTGGTTTTGGGAATCCTTGCAACTAAACTTTAGGTGGGACTTTTGTCTTGACGTCAGACCAATATAAAAGTGAGACCTATGAAGACGTTGTACTTGCGTTCCGGTACAGAACAAAATGTCCGGGCCAGAAAAAACCTAGCTCTCGTATCCTCTGGTAAATGAAAACATTTCTGTTCTTGCTTAGTATGCGTTTGCACTTATTTTCACCACTTTAACTATGCGTTGCAATTGAATATCTTCTCTAATTGTTTTTTTTTTGGCATGTCAATATAACTAAAATGCTCAAATACCACCAGAATTTAATTTCTAACCTTTGCAGATCCCTTTGATTTAGTCTGGTTTTGAAATAAAATTAGACCCTGATCTATGCTTATAAATGTTCCTTTCATACATTAACTAACAATTCAAAAAGAGTCAGCCTTCCTCACCTTGTCCCAGTCACCCGTTTGTAGTCGTTCTCCGAGTAGACGGCCAGTATGGAGACCCCAGAGCCGATGTTGACCAGCAGCATTGGGAAGGGGTTGTCTAGGTTGCACGGCTTTTTCACACAGCTGTGGGGATCCGATGGGTTCTGGAAGTAGTAGCATTCCGGGTGACCATTGAAGCCCACCCTGTCAATAAACAGCAGCCCTCGGATGAGACAGTCCAGCTCGTCCAGCTTCAGCAGCTCCAGGTCGGCCATCTGTGTCACAAACACGGGTGGGTTAGGACATTTTCAGCTAACCATTGAGGTTGTTTTTATAGTTTCTTTAATTAAATAAAATTCCAAAAAGGGGAGTTTAACAGATCAGGATAAGATGAAATAGACTTTCAAATATATAAAAGGTGTCCAAAAACAACAGTTTTGAGGTCAGTACATGTGGGGGGTCAATGAACCCAGAGAAAGACAGATAGCAGAAGTTGGTTGCAAATATACAAACTACATGTGATGATGACAGATGTAGAGCAAAGAAAACTGATAAAACATAGATTATAAGACTGTAGTTTGATATATTAAAAATGTACGGTCAGGATGACATACTCGGAACCATTCAGCAGTGGGGCTGCGTATGCTCATTTTTGCAAGCATCAAAGTGCTTTCATGTAAAAAAGAAAAACTGTGCCAAACTGTGTCTGTTGTGATCATCCTTCCACAGTTTAGAAATCTATTAAATGATATTTATAAAAAACAAAGAAATGGTCTCATATCATTTTTCTACTGCGCCACACTCACTGTTCGGAAGTCGTTCTCAAACTTATAGGCTCCGCCTCCCGTGGCGCACAGCGTTGTGTGCAGGCTGGAGAAGTTCTTGTCCCTTCCCATCTGAATGAAGCGCGGCATTGCCTGGGTGGGGAAGCGGATAAAGTGCAGGTTTCCTGTCCGGCCACACATGGTCAGGTTCCGCAGCTCCAGGTGAACATCACGGACACCTGTTTTACCTAAAGAAGAAAAAAAAAGCAATTTACATATTGAAAGTCATATGAAATGTGCTTTGACAGATTGTAAGAATAAGCAAAATGACATTGACCTGACTCTCATATCAGGAGATAAAATATACAAGACCGTGTTCATACACGTACATACCATAGGCCACATTTGAGGTGAGGTAGCGTCGAATAGATTTGAGGTTTTCGACTTCTTCTTGTTCTTCTTCTGCAGTGATGTCGACTGGCTCAAAGTACACCAGCTTAACCAGGGTCCCACCGATGTCCATGCCAAACCAGGGAAAGGCTGGAGGAGGAAAACATGTTATTAATGTCTTTAGTTTTATATCAAACACCAGAGATTAAAATGACAAACCATCACAATTTAAAGACAAAAACTTTATTGCGTGAAGAAACATAAACCTAAAGCTTGTTAGTGTGGTTGAAATGTAAGAGCAGACAAAAGATATTAAAAGGTACTAAAAGACAATATGCCTATAATCTGAAATGTGAGCAGAAAAGAGGTATTGGCCCTCACGATTTACAAATTAATAATACGAAATAGAGTAATCTGTGGCCCTTTAGAACATTTTCGTGCTATTAACAGCCATATAAAATCAACTTTTTAATGCACTACTATTAGTTAATCCTATTTTTTAGGAATTAAGGCATAAAATAAACTTTTAATGATTTTCATGATGTAATATGGTTTGTCTAACATTTTTAGTTATTGCAGAAAAACGTTAAGTTTAATTAACTCTGTTTTCTATGAGGGTTAATGAGGATTACATTTCTTGGTCTCTTTAGGTGGTTTTTCCTGTAAATATTCATGGTAGGTTTTACTGTATAGATTCTCTGTGATGCAATTTAATTGCAGTCATTTTATTCTAAAAAAACTAAACAAAATAAAACAATCAGCCATAACATGTCTCATTTGTGAAGCTCTAATAAATAACATTCGTTTTTTGATTATTGTTACATTTGGAAAAAAAACTAACGAATGGTTAAAACATCAATCATCATCTGAAAGCAGCACAAACAGAGATAACACCATTTTGTTTTTATTGCAAATTTAGCATGAGATTGAGAGGGGCTGGAAGAAAATATAATCTTCTACAACGACTGGCTAGCAAATAAATATATTAATGCACATTGTCACAGCTCACCGAGAGGCAATGTTCCCATGGAAACAGGTAACCCTCCCTTCCCCCCATCGTCTCTCACACACAGTCTTCAGCCTTCTATTTTCTCTTCCACTTAGCATCCCCTCAACCTCTCAGGCAATTTTATGCATACCCATCCATCTTCCTGTTCCCCGCAGCCCTCAGCACACCCACTTGACTCTCGCAATTAAAAAGTAAGTCCAAACACTAAAAAAAGCTAAAATCATGTTAGACCTACATTTTCTTTTCAGTACCATTTGCATAAACTAAAAGTATGACCCTACTGTCACATTTTATTTTTTATCAATTTAAAACTAATTTACAATAGTAGCTCATAATCAGACAAATAACACATTAGTTATGCATTTAATATGTTTCATGACAGAAGCAAATATGAACAGCCCTAATAATAATAATAATAATAATTTTGTAGAACTGGGTGAAATGTAGAGAAAGATTAAACTGGTAAACATGAATATTGCTGTGGACATCAGAGGTTGCACAAATATCAGCAGATGTTTTATCAACAATTAAGCTCAAGTTAAACTTCATATGATTTCTAGATGAAAAGCTTAGACTGGTGATTGGATATTAGCAGCAGTAGGAATATTGTTGCAGTTCCTTTTTCTTTAATTGCTTTTTTTTTGTGTTGATACTGCTTTCTCATGGTACAAAAGATTTAATATAAATCATTTGAAAAGGAAATGATTTCAATTTTTTATCTTTGTATAAATAACTCAAGAGTACTTTTAAATTAGCAACATTCCAACCCATACATGCAAAAACCTGTTTAATAAAAAATAAATTATAAAAATACACATAATAAAATGTGTTTCTGGGTGTTTATACTCCACTATTTTTAGCAGACACCAGCGGTGACCCACTTCTGTTTGCACAGCTAGTTTAACAAACAGCAAAGTTCTAGATGACAACTTTGCGAAGGATGGTTTTATAACAGTTAAAGCAACGAAGGTTACTGCGGGTCAGAATACAAAAGGGCCTCCCACTAGATTTTAAATACTTAAATATTAACATTGTATTCTAACATGTTCTGCACTAAGATAAGTTAAAAACAAAACCAAGTCACCAATCACAACAAGCTTTTAAACAATCATAAATACTGTGCAACTCTAAAGCCAAAATTCAGTTACTTAAGCATATATAGTTGTGGAAAAGCAGTAGCATTCATCAAAGGAATGTGGTGAATGCATTTACTTTGTGCATGATGGCAAACCAACCCACAGAACTGACAGGACAATGAAAACAACATTGATTCTCATGTAAACAAACCTACTGGCAAGTTTCGTAATAAAATCTCTACCAAACCAACTGAAGCATATTTCCTAAACCTTCAAAAACCTTATTTCACTTTTAATTTAAACCAAATTTCCAAAATACATTTTGTATTTGTAGATGCCCAACTGAAATCCAGGTAATTGTAATTGAACACACAAAGTTGCAGGTATAGTTTAATTAAAAGCATGTTTAGGTAACAATAAAGCAAGTCAGCTAAGAAAATCTTTTAAAAGAAGATGCTATTGGTCCTCTGCACCCCATCAATACACGGACGTAACTGGAAAGACTCTGAAATATTCTTAAATATTTAATACAATGTTGTAAAACAGAAAAACAAATCTGCGTGGACATGCAACGGTTTTTAGAACTTTTTCTGATCTATAATTTTGTTTCAATGAAAAGCAGAAAGATTTGCAACATTGATCAGTAAACTAGCAGTTTAATGCACACATTAAGAGCTTAAAGTCTGTATTTAGTGTCTGCCCTGGTTTATTCTGGGCTATTGAGTTTTGACCTGATGATCAGGAGATATGAGGATTTCACAACAGACGCCTGAAGGGAACAGACTGACTGTCTAGATTACAGGGGCAAAGTCCAAAGTTTTGGACCAATTTAAGGCTCTGCAAAAAGTATCTAATTTCATATTTTGGGTTGCTTTCCTTGTTTGCAGAGTAAATTAATGCATTCACTAATGTTTGGCTTTCGTAAAATTAATGCATAAAAAAAAAGTAAATGTTTTTCTAATGACTCATTTTGATATGAATACAGAACTGCAATTGCTGCTGCGCCCTGCAGCTCAGCTGACTGAAAGAAGGTTAATGTTCTCTTTCCTCATCTAAAGAAAGGCAAATTTAGCTGTTTGGAAAGATATTTACAATATCTTTCTAGTATCTATAGATCGTCCTGAGAATTGAATTGTGAGTCTCCATTTCTGTATGTGACCCTGTGATGGACTGGCGACCCGTCCATGGTACGACCTGCCTCTTACCAAATAACCGCTGGAGACAAGCACCAACCTCCCCAATGACAATGAAAGTATAAACTGGTACAGAAGATAGGTGGAAAAACACGAGACTGAAACTAAGAGCGCAAGGTTGTTAAAATTTTGTTAAAAATGGGAAGTCCACAAAGAAAATAACGACAGGATTGCAGAGCGTCCGAATCCTTAATCAGCTAATACTGTTTTGTTTCATATTTGTTACTTTAGAAATCTACAGTTTAATATCCACTTCAAAACCTTGACTACATTTAGATTTTGTTTGTTCAATATTTATGTTTATTTTAATCAATAATTGTTTACAACCAACAACAATTATTATCAAAATGGTAAGTACTATGGTCATTTTCCATTGAGCTATGTATCTCTTTTAAAGTATCTCCCTGTAAATGTATGAAAAGATTTGATTTATAGTGGATAGTGAATAAATTTAGGGTGGGATCATTTTCATAAAGTTTAAGTCTCAGTATATTTTAACCAGATATGTTTCAGCCTTAACAGACAAACCAACACCATCTGCAAGATAGGCCGACGCATTTATCATTAGAATAATAGATGCATCAGGATAAATTCCTACTAATGATATTTGAAGACACCAAAACTGTTTTTACAAATGTTTGACAAATCAATAAATTACATACTATTATGCACTTTAGTTACTATATGCAGTTTATTGTAAAGCATCACATTTATTTTGTGTGAAAGAAGCTTACTTTATAGTTTTATTAGAGCGGTTTTTTTGTTTGTGGGCCTTTGACTTTGATCGCAGCATATTTATTTCCTCCTTCATGTGTCCGGAAGTGAAGGTGGATCATCTCTCCAGGAAATCTATTTAAATTGTGGTGCATGTGTGGGTTTAAGGTCATTGTGACAAGGAGAAGGGCCAGGGGGAGAGGAGTGATTTGTGTCCATGTAGGTGAAAGGACTCTGGCCTAACAGACGTGCCTTGCACCCCATGACCACACAGTGGAATAAAGCATACATGTGCCAACAGGAGAGCAACACTTGTCCAGCTTGTATTTACTGAGCTTTAATTGTTCCCTTTAGTCGATCTTACCCTGTTCTGCTCAAAGGCTGTGATAACACAAGAACAAATGTAGTAGTTTCTTTCAATTTTATCTGGGAACATTACGGTCTCTGTGTTGTCATTTTTCCAAAACCAAGTAGCATTCTGGTTTCTGTGACAGTGCTACGATTAAAAGCTCTCAACACTAAATTGACTCTTGAAACAACTAAAAGCAACTTTAAGAACCAGACATATTTACCTTAAACTGTAACAGTAAACGAAAAATTAATTCAGAAAAACTAAAGCATGTAGCGTTATTTATGATTTTTGAAAGTACGTTGAAAGATGTCTGGAGGAAAATAAATGCCATCTTCTGTGGACGGATCTGTCGAATCAGCAAGTCTCGAACCTACAGGAGCTGAATGAAGGTATTGGTCAACAGTCAAAACCATATCATATTAAAATATGAAAAAGATTTATATATTATTGCCTGCTATATGGCAGATCTGGCCTTTACTAAGACTATTAATTAGGATTACATTATTTGTTTGGCATGTTTCTCAGTCTACAAACCTCAGCAGATTACCTCAATATTTGGCTGCTGTCAGGTCTACTTTGCACCTTAAGCTACGGTTAGATGTAATATAATTCGACCTAAAATAACCAGGATGTTTCTTGTTCAGAAAGAACCATGTTTGTACAAAATCAAAACCCGTTTCCTTAATCTCAGATGTGATCTCCCAATTCCTAACTTCACAACAACCCACATTGTATTTTGCAGACAAACTTGATAGAATATAATCCTATAACAGACATAAGTGGAACATTTACTTGATGCTTAAAGAAGTTCTTATTGTAAAAATGTGTATGTTCTTTAACCATTATGTTATCTAACAAACACACATGCACATGTTTTTAATTGAGCTATAAGCAGGGTGTGCCATAACAAATAATGATGAGCTGCCTTTTTTTAATCATTAAAAGTGAACTCCTGAATAAACCCAGCCCTATTCATTGAGTTTCAATTGTGCCCTCCTTTACAACCAAACTATCCCAATCCTTTTTGTTTTCCAAGAGTCTTACAAATCAAAATTCTCCCACTACAGCCACACCCCACAGAAGCTGTCCTTTTACAATTTGTATTGAAATTGTGTAACAAAACACTGAGCCCCATCTCATTAGTTTCAAATTGTTTGGAGTGAGTTTTGGTTCACTCTTTCACAAAACGTCTTGTGTATCGTGGAAAAAACAATTTCATCACTCTTATCTGATAAGTATGAATAACTGTGTTTAGCTGCAAGTTTCTCACTCTGCACATCAGTTTCAAAACCACCTCATAAACTACACCCCCAATAATGATTATAGGCAATTTCATGTTAAAATCAATAATGAGAATATTACAGTTAAACATGTGTAGCTTTTATTCTTAAGCTTTTAGGAAGGAGGCAAGGTTTATATGACGGTTTATACTTGAACGTAAGGCCCCAGTGTTATGTGGAAATTGGCATTTAGTATTAAAGTGGTGGATATACCTTAGATCTAAGAAACTGTATTTTTTTTACCTACCTAGTGCACCTTCCCATTTACATATTATAGAGAAACAATCTAATTGAAAAGTATTTAATTGAGGAAACAATCTCAAAAAGTTTTAGATCTGTCATCTCAGATTACAAATGGTTAACAAATTGGTTCTGGACCAAACATGTGTTACGTCAGATTGGGTTACACAAAGTTAAACGGACTGAGCCACAAAGAAGGAAACAAAAGTGAAAAACCCACTCCCAGAGGGAAAGAAATTCCTGGGTCAGCACTCCAAAGGGAAAAGCTTAAAAGTTTTTTATCCGGGTTTATCAGGATTACTGGACTTTCTCCAAAGATAAGTCACCCATAAAACAGATAATCTTTGACCGGACCTTTTCATGGTTATTGGGGGGGGGGGGCTTTAACTATGTAGTCATGGATAACACCGAAGGTCTTCACGGTTTCTGGCTACAAAGCATCACCGCAGTGTTATCTATATGTTATATAGAAAACATATGAGGGGGGGCGGAGTCTAGAAAACTACAAACATGTAACAGAGTACCAACATAAACATTGGCTGAGGTTTGTGGAGACTTGACTGTTCTTATCCTGCTGCCATCATTTCATATAGTTTTAGCAGGCATTGTTATTTTTTTTAATGAAACATAAGGTTCAGGTTTTAAATATTGGATATCAAAACAAACTGTTGTCTTTTGTGTTCATATTTTTTTTAGGGACTAACCTGGGTTATAGTTACAGTTCAAAAAACCTAAATCTGCAAGTTTTTTCTTTATAAATATTTTGTATTCAAGATGAACCAAAACCAAAAATGTTCAGTTTAAATTCTGTGAATGCACCAACCAATCTGTTGCTTTTGTTTACTTTTGAGCTGAATAAAAAACACAATAAGATAAGGGAAACATGCTTCAGTTTACATTGTGTTTTTTATAGTTTCTCTTTTGCTTCATTCAGAATTTTTTTTTTACCACTACAACAGGTTAACTGTTGGCTGACATTTGTAGACAAAAAAGGAAAATGTTGTGCCACAGGGCCTGAAGAAAAACATTTCTGATCTGATTTCACTTTGGATCATCCTACACAGTATCCTTACCTCCTCTTATACAGCCAATGTAGTATAAAGAAAATCCCTACAAACATCTTCATCTTAAGGCAATAGTAAATTGCATATATATTGTAAGCTGTATAAAATAGAGTAAAGTATAGGTTTGCTAAAAAAAAAAAGATGATCCAACTTTTTGAGGCAAATATGCATCCTTATCACTTCCAGTAATGGCAAAAGATGTTATAAGACCCACAGTGTTCTAAAGAGACAAGCTTTTTGTAAGCCAGAAAACAAAAACCACACACAATGCTAGTTTTCTTTTCCTCCCTGCCCAACACAATTACTTACAGATGTGAGGAATGCAGACTAGCAGACTAGTTTACCACAGTATCTCTGTATCTTTACAGTATGAGTGTTCTCTGCCAAAATGTCCACAGAGTAAGATAAAGTTGAACCTAGATAACCTCCTCTAACCAAAACAAACCCTGAGGATCTGGATTAACAAATGCAATATACAATAAAATGTGGTTATAACATTTCAATCATGCGAAACTAACGCGTTTAAAAAGTGCAGACCTCTTTTATAGCGGGTTGTAATCCAGCTAGACGAGCACTTAGTAGCTTTTCACATGATTTAAGCAGAAACCAATTCAGACTTACCTGGTTTCTTTTCAGCTATGAGCTTCATTGTGAGGCGGAGAGTTTGAATACTAAACGAAAGCAGCTTATTAAATGGAAATTTTTAAAACGCAGCTGTCTAAATATTTATGACGCCTTCACAGAGCGAAGAACACAACTCCTTTTACCATTCTGTTCCAGATCTGTTAACTCTACTAGGGTGATCTTCAGATCTTCCGAAACACTTGGTAAGCATGGGGGAGGATTCTTGCCCTTCCTCTTGTAGACAGGAGTCGATCTTTGATTGGCTGAGAAAAGCCAGGCCCACTTATCAGGAGCTTTTGCCACCACCTGAAACCGACCAATCAGAATCCTCCACTGGTGAACACAAAAGGAGGTTTCCCTGACGACGACGACCGGCTGCAGGGCTGAGCTGCCCACTGGCAGAGCAGCGACAGGCGATCGTGCCACAGTTATTAAATGATCATATTAAAACCACGATTGATGACGGCGGGACACAGAGACGGGGAAAGGTTGCTTTTCCTAGTATTGGACCACGGCGCTGTTGTGCAAAAAATAAAAAGACCGCAACCGGCTTGAGTGACACAATCAGCACACTTGATGTCAGTAGAAGACTGACTGTAACATATATTAAATTAACTACAACTTACGTGGTCTGTTCCGTTTCACCGACTCCGTCCTCCCCCGCAGTCGGCATCTCTTCGCCGGGGACCCGTTGCAGTCCTTCTCCTCCTCCCGCTGCAGGTGGTGCATGTCGAGCGCACCGCCGCCGCGGCTGGCTCCGGGGCTCAAGCCGAATGCATTGCCGCCGACGAGGCCGTTCAAGCCCCTCGGACTCGGTACGCTGTTGACATGAAAGGCTCCCGACGCTCCCTTCTTGTCCATCAATGACTTCGCTTTATCCATAGTAGAGTTAGCTAGCCTAGCTTAGCATCTGTAGGGAACAGAGGGTACGACGCCTTAGCCAGTTTAGCTTAGCCTAGCCTAGCAATAGCTCCGTTGGCAGCCGCACGAGCAGCGAACGCCGTACTTACGCCAAAACGCCAAACTCGACGTTCGCCCTCATTTATTTATTTTTTTCAACTACGACGGCGTCCGGCTTTTAAAATGGAAACGTTAGCTAAAATACAGCATGTCCTTTAAGGTCACTCGCAGTCAGTCCTTCTCATTCAAGTCCTGGCAGGCGCACCAATAACCGGCGTGTATTTGTACGTATAGAAGAATGCGTGGCTGGACTGCTACGTAACCGCAGCTTCTTCTCCAGACTCGTACGGAACCCGTTCACCTCCTCCGACCGGTTTTCTCAGCTTTCTGTTTTGTTGGGTGGAAAAAATGGGAGCATAAAAAACACGCAGTGACTAATATACGGAGCAGAAGCCTGGACCACCATTAGTCTTCCTCACAGCTGCGGGCGCTTTATTTATAAGCCTCGCTGTCAACCTCTCTCCCCGCAGTCCTCTGCGGAGATCAGTCCGAAATATGAACTCAAGTAACCCCGAAAACGCTGCCCCCCCCCCAAAAAAAAAAACCCCCAGTAAAAAATAAATAATTGTTTTTTATTTCTGTTGAGGATTACAACAACAGCTGGCTTTGATAGAGCGCGTTAGATAACCTGCAGCCTTCAGTCCAGATACAAAGGTCGAACAACAACAACCCCCTATTGATAAAGAGAGACAACCACTGTTTTATTTGCGAGTTTGATATTGATGTCAGGCTCTATGTTCGCACGTAGAAATAATAATTTGAAGAATAGAAATCTGAAAAGGTGTGGCGTGCATATTTATGGATCTCCCTTGTGATACCCCTAAATTAAATCCAGTTGATTTGGGAGTTTTATATTGATTTAAAGCGGCTTGTTTTAAATAATTCAATAGCAAATAAATAGATTTTTAAAAAGTTTTTTTTTTTAAATCTGAAAAGTGTGGCATGCAAATGTATTTATCCCCCTTTTAATGTAATACCTCTAAATTAAAACCAGTTTATTATTGAGCAAATTGGCTCAGGTGGAAAATTGTGTTGACAGGACAGCAAAAAATTAGACACAATTCAATAATTTTGGACCTGTATGGAGGAGTAACAAAATGTAAGCCGTTGTTAATCAAAAACCATAAGAACCAGGAAGGCAGTCCTAGCAGTAAAAACTATAGAGGCTGGTGCAATGGTTCGGTCTCCAACTGGAATAGTCTATTTTTTTCTCTTTAATAATCATCAATAAACTAATACAAGTGTTGTTTTCTTTATAGAATTAATAAACAATAGATGCTTAGTTTATTTACTATCTAAACAAGGAAACTGATGTAATTTTTTTATTAAATTTGAGTTCAATTTAATTGAATAGAATTTTTATTTTTTTAAATGTTGTTTGGGAACCATATGTCATATTAATTTTATTTCAAGCAAGCACCGTTTTTCGTCTATCATGTAAAATCTAAATAAAATACAATGAAGTCTGTGGTTGTAAAGCAACCTTTTTTTTACTTTTTTACACTAAACACATCTGGTTAGGAAGTCATTGTGTTAAATGTTAAAAACAAAAAGAAGAAAAGAAAATAGTGGAATTTCCTTGGGTGTGAGTGTGTGTTTGTGCATGCATGATGGTTTGTCCTGTTATGGACTGGTGAACTGTCCATGGTGTGTCTTGGCCAGTCACTACTGGACTCTATTCACGAAGTCACATTATGTAGATTATACACCCACAGACTGTTTGACTTAATGTTTTAGCACACAACTACTGATTACAGATTTTGTCTTAAAAGAACAGCTATATACTTTATTTATAAAATAATCATTTACACTACCCTCTACATTGTAGATATTTCCATATAAAACCATGCACAGCACGATTAGGATCAAAGTGATTGCTTTCTGTAATATTATTAGTATATTTGCTGAGATTGCAATTATTGTGGTGTGAGTTTTTTATCATTATTTCTTTTGCCGCCACAGGCTTGGCTGTAGGCAAATAACTTTTCTTTCCGAGATATTTTCAGCCTGCACAGCCCTCACAGCATATTTAACATCTTTGCGAGGCCCACCAAGACAGCTGCAGCGAATACTTTGGAACATTCTCTACGTGCACAAAAATTGATTTTATTCGCTCGGTTGAATTGGATTCGCACTGAGGTTCCTCAATTCTAACCTTATCTTATTGCTTGTTTTTAAATTTGCTCACTAATGCAAAAAAAATAAATAAGTTATGACATTTAACAGATTAAGAACAAAACTTTAACTAAAGGAGGAATTATTTTCTTCCTTTTAAAAAATCTTCTGAGTTCAAAACAGAAGATTTCAACAAACATGAAATAGTTTGTTGGAAATAGCTTTATTGAAATCAAAGAAAACCCGTGAAAGACACATTTAATGTCAGCCATGAACCAAAAGGAACACAGTACACATGCATTTTGGAAGTTGTGTGCAAAATGCTCGGCTGCAAACTACCACTGTGCATCACCCGAAAAACAATGAAACATTTTGCAAGCAGCATCGTGATGTGGAGGGGCAATCCTTTAGTTGGTACCCGGAAAATTGTCTGAGTTAATGAGAATTTTCAAGTTCTTGGTATAAAATAACGATGGAAATAACAGAAAGATACACTGAAGCTTGGCCTCCAAATACAAAACACGTCTGTTTCAACAATTTTAACCTCAAAACCTAATCACACAGTAGCGTTAAAACTCAAGAGATGGATGCAGTAATAAAATGGGTTTTTTTTGCACTACTGACAGTTTTGTAACACACACAGTATACAACATTTTCTTTGTGAACGTGTCCTTTAAAAGCTTTAATACGATGAAGCGCTGTAACATTAAACCTCTGATTAGACTGTCGCTGCAAGTCCCACCTAAAAAAAAAAGATCTACGTTATTGTTATTACCGTCATACCTCATCCTGGACGATTCTAAATGATGCACTTGGGTGTTGAGATGGAGAACAAGCTTTCTCTGTGACGCCCTTATAATTGTGTCAGAAACGTCCAGCTCAGCACTCGTTTTCACTGTGGCAAAAGAAAAGCCCCCTGCTTATCTCAAGAGAGTCTGCCTAACTTAGAGCTGTGTGTAAAGTCCCATCTCTCTTCGGGTGGATTTTTTATTCTACCAAGGAAGCTCGGTCCCGTCCCAGCTGTATGCCTTCCCGCTCTTTTCGATGCTTAACGAGTCAATGATGCCCATCAGACAGTTCACAGAGTGTTCGGCACTGAACAGCTTGTCGTTGGGGACATTTCTGTGGTAAGGACGAGAGAGGTCCGTGTTAACTGTTCCCGGATGTAAGGATACACACACCACCTGGAAACAGTGGGAAAGAAAATTCAGGCGGGTTGAAATAGACAAATCCATGAAAGGTAAGCATGCGTATCAGATGTATTCTTTAAGGGAAGACAGTTACATATGGAGGACTGTAAAGGGTATCAGTTTATGGATGGAGCGCAGCATACATACATCCTATATCAATGATTTTATTGACATATATTCACTTAAAAAATTATAATAATAGTTCCCTAAACACAAAGCAGCAACGCCGAGTAAACCCGCATGTTTACCTTAGGTCTACTGCGGCCCAGCTCTATGGACAAATTCCTGGTAGCCATGTTGAGAGCTGCTTTAGACATTCTGTAGCTATACCAGCCCCCAAGTCCTGGGTGGTGAGAGGAGGGATCGGGTCAAAAGAAGAACATTACGTGAGATTTTACTTCTTTTTTTTTTTTTTTTTGCATAGGTCTCAACTTAGGCATTGTATGGAGAATAAAGAGTGCAAATTTACAATAAATAACGTCTAAATCATTTAAACTGAATGTCATGTGGTAAATAAAATAGACAAAATTATTAAAGTTTTTCCATAATTTCAAAGAGGAAGTTGTCTTGGCTTGTTTGAAACAGCCAATCAGAGCTCAGGGTGTCTACAGTAGCATCCCTAATCCCCACCCAAAAAACATGAAAGCCTGTAATAAGTCCTCAAATATTTGTATTTAGTTTATTATTAAATCAATACATTTAATAGACTCGTAAGTTGTTTATTTATAGTAATTTAGCACTCTTCACAGCACTCTTACAATCTTCATGTCAGGTGTGTGTGTACCGTTGTCTCCTATGGATCCAACTTTAGCGGTGATGTTGACGATGATGCCGCTGAACTGTTTGGCTTTCTCCGGAGGTTGTCGGCCGAAGGCGCCGCTGCCTCTCTGAAGGAGCGGGCTAAAATATTTGGCCATTACTAGCGGGCCCACAGTGTTGGTCGTCAGGGTGGAGATGATGCCCTGGAAAAGGGGAAAACAAACATGTGATGTGGGTCTTATGAATGCGGGAAACAATTATTATTCAGCAAAAAACAAACAAAAAAACAACAGAAAACTGTGATAAATCGTCGACTTAACATTTGATAGATGTTCATGAGATTACGGTTTTTCTTCGATAATTTTTAAGTGGGTTTCCTCAACTTTATGCTCTCAACAAGGAATGAGGGGTTGGAGTCATCACACCAATAGATCGCCTTGAATGTTATGGTTTTTTTTGTGGGAAACTATGTTCTAAAAAAGGGTCTTAAGGATGGATCACAAACTCACAAACATGTGATTTCCTTCTAATTTAAACTAATCTTGAGCAACATGAGGATTATTCAGGGAGAAAAAGACAAAAATGATTTTATGCACCAACTGTTGCTTTTGTGGCACGAGGAAGAAAAGGCTAAATGTGTGTTGATAAATGCTCAGTTTTTGCAAACTGTTTTGCAAATAATAAAAAAAAAAAAATACAAAAAAACTGTTGTAATTTATCTTGTGAAAACACAAATCTATAGGTTATGGGTTCAAATGTTGACAAAAGTAAGCATGAGCAGGAATAATGCAACATGCGTGATGTACCAGCCATTAGGAAGATGAAATAAAGATGAGGTGAATAAACATTTGACCCGTGTGCAAATGTGAAGCTGTCGCTTAAAGTTCTTCAAGAACACGTTTGACATGAATTCAGGAGAAGCAGTTGTTCCCTACCTGAGCGGAAACATCCCTCAGGCTGGTCTCTCCTTTCCCGTTGGGGTGAAGCATCGCCGCGGAGTTCACCAGCAGATCCAGCCGACCGAAGTTCTCCTTCACCCGCTCGGCCGCTCGCTGGATGTCCTCCTCCCGGTTCACGTCCAGCCCGACCACCGCCAGCCTCCCCCGATGCTGAGCCGCCAGGCCCCGCAGTTCCGCCGCTCCGTCCGGGTTCCGGCATGTCGCTACCACGGAGGCGACGCTGCTTTTTCTCAGAATGTGTTTGCAGAACTGGAGCCCCAGTCCTCTACTGGCTCCTTGAATTAGAGCCACGGGAGCCGCCATGCCAGCCAGCACGCCGTAAATTGACTACTATGGTCGTGTTTCCTTCAAAGTCACTCAACGCCTCGTAATGTTGACATTCATGAGACTAAAAGCAGGACTGGAAAGATCAAAAATCAAAGTTAAAAAGTTACTTCTATCAGAAAGTTCAATATTTATATCAAATATGTTAGTGTTTCCATCGTTGACTTTATTTAGAAGCTAGAAAAAAAAAACCTTGAAGATGATGTGAAAATAACTAAGTGTACATGAAGGCACCATGTTTCACAACAAGAACAATACGCCCTCTGCAGGTCACTTTGAAAAACACTTACACAATTTATTGCGCATGCGCGTTAAACTCAACATACTAAATCTCAGAGAAAAAGGAAAAAAGTTTGAATAAATATTTTATTTTTAAATAATTAGTGCAACTCTAACTGTTTAAATAAAAAATTTTCGTTCATACAGTTAAGCAATTGTAGTTTATGAGATCAAAGATAATCAAATGTATTACTGATTAAATGCATCAAATCAAATCGAAAATTATTTCTTTATCAAATGTTGTTGAAATAACTCATTTAACTAAAGAGTTATAATAGATAGTGATGGCAGTGGGCAGGAAAGATCACCTGTAGCGGTTCATTTAGCAATAAATTAAACAAGTGTCCGACTAAATATACTCTGTTTTCCAAAGAGGATGTTCAATGTTGTCCATAATTTTCTTACGTATATTTTAAATTGTTCAGAGGTTCTGCATTCATTCCACAGAAAAGACCCAGTCTTCTTCATCAGGTTTCATGAGCCTTTTTATGTTCCTGGCTCTGATGCTGCTGCCTGAACAGATGACGGCAGAGAACATGACACTCTCAACATCAGACTTATAGATAATCTGCAACATCTTACTGCAAACCTTAAAGGAAAAGGTCCCCTCTGTGGCAATTCTTCAGTATCACAAACATGGTGTCTGTTTGTCATGCAATCATTGATCGGTGGGATTTTTGAGGCCTCCACCCGCGTCTTTTGGAGTTTCAGACGAAACACATCAGAATCAGAATCAGAATCAGGCCCTATTGGCCAAGTATGCTCACACATACAAGGAATTTGGTTTTGGTTACACAGATGCTTGCAGTGCACGAAAAATACAGTAAAGAAACATTTGTAACATTTAGCATGTGTAATTTATATTTTTTTTAAAGTGCAGTTTTGTGCAGTATAAAAACTATAGAAGTTATAAAAAAATATAAATAAATTGTTCATGAGAATAAGGTGACAGTGGGTTTGTTATTGCAGATGTACGATGGCATCTTTAACTCCAACTCCATGGTGATACAGGTTTGGTTACAACAGGGCAACTGGAGTCTCTGCAGGATCTTCATGATATGGGATGTCAGGAAAACCGGTCTATAGTCGTTGATGGCTGTAGGGTGACATTTCTGTTACCAAAACCAAACAGGATGTCTTCCATAACAGTGGAACCCTGTTAGGTCGGGCTAAGTTTGAAAAGGAGTTGCAGAATCCTACAGTGCTGCTCTGTGGGGCTGACACCCTCTGGACCTGCTCAGTTCCAGTTAAGTGTCTAAAGCGACCTCTTCACTGTGGGTCAAAGGAGGATGGGATGACTGGTTTGGGAGCTGATGAGGCTGTTCCTGTCTGAATCTTTGAAGGCTGTTTTTTTTTACATCAAATGAATCCTGGGATCTTCTTTATCTTCCTAAAAGACTGCTCAAAGTGAGGTTTGAACTCACAACCTCAGCATTGCTCTTCATTGTACTGACAGGCTAACCAATTGCGCCACTGGAGCCCTACCAATGATGTGACATATATGATTAAAGTAGAATAACCAAGCACAACATCTGTCAAAAATATGACTTAATTAAACGTTTAGATGATTTTTTCATCAGAAAATGTAACGAGAGAGATGCAAAGAGAAGAGAAACTGAGCCAAAACCAGAAATAAGTGCTGGTTGCTTCTGTTGCAGCATTCTTTTAAAACATTTGCAAAGACAACCTCTGGCCAATAGGTGGCGGTGTAACAAATGTTGAGCTAGAGCTAAAAAGAAACATTCGGTATTCTTCTTGTAAGACCACAGAAAAACTCATCACATATTTTGAAATATACAAACACAACAAATACCTAATAAATGACTAAAAAAATAAGGGGAAAAAAATTTATCAGAAGAAGCACACCACCGCGACAACATCTAACGAAGAAGTCAGTTGCCTAGCGACCATTGGAAGCGTAGTGGCGGCTAGCAAGCTAAGCGGTCTGCTAGCTGAAGGATCTTTGCGATCCAAACCAGCCTTTAAATGCCTCTAAAGAGAAGAGGGCCGTTACAGCTCATTCAGAGGGAAGTGGACGACCTCAAAACACAGGTTTGTTAACGAGATGCTCCTTAATGGTGCTGCTATTAATATGTTAAATCATGAATTATACATATGAATCAAAGCGTAGCGTTTTTATCACTGAAGCTACAGCTACAAGCAAACTAAGATTTAAACAGGAGTTTTGTGCCACGGAATAAAATAATCTTTTGAAGTCAAAAAGTGACTTTCACAGTTAAAGAATAATACCAAATTTCACTGTCTTTGCTTTGAAATAGGTCGACGGTTTGGACGAGAATGTAAAGAGTCGATCCGAACCGAGAGAAGAAGCATTTCATAGGTGGGCGGTTATAATCTATGCAGTAACTTTTGAACGGAGGTGTTAATATATTCCTCTGTTGCCATCTCCAGTAGGTTTGAGCACGTTTTAAATGTCCTGTCTTAATCTGATTATCGTCTCCACAGATGCCAAGAGCTGCACATTTCTGCTAAAAAGACTCTCAAGGATCTGCAGAAATTGACAAAGGTTTGTGTTTTGCCATCAGAGCTCTTGTGAACTGTTTCACTACTTATTTAAAAAAAAGTATTAATGTAGTTTCCAGAAATTCAAGAACCATTTCACTGGAAACTCTGTTACCAAATTAAAGTAATTAATTTGCAAGCAACGTTATTTGCAATAGAACTAAATAACGCTAAATAACTAAATAAGAACTAAATAACAAATGATTATATCTTTATAACATCATAAATTATCAGATGTTATTACCAAATATTTCTGTAATGTCATAGTGTATCTGCCAAACTAACTTTGTTGCTCATGTCATTATTAAATTGACAGGATAATCTGCTTATTTATTTTTATCTTTCTTTTTTTTAGGCTGATGAGCTGGCACCAGTGGGAAACTATGATCAGAGGAAACTGGAAGAGGAGAGACGGCTACAAAGTATCTTGGAGCGTCTGCTGACTCTGTCTCTGGATCTTTCACCAGCAGGCCCCAGCACTCAAGCTAGGTTTGTTCCTATATAGACATTTAAAATAAAAGACCAAATAAAATGTGTATTAACAGATATATAAAAACACTTACAATCAATTCTTCACATCTCATCCCAAACCTGGAAATCCCTACTTTTTTCAACCTTATACTTTAAGTCTGTTTTTTTTGTAAATGTTATTCCTCTGAAATTGCTTTACATAAAGCATCCTATGAACATTTAATGACATCACATAGAAGTGACTTCCCGGTTTTTGGATATAGTAAACCTCAACCTGTAATAAATTAGTAAATGGTTGGGTAGGTTGTTGAGTGGATAGGCCTCTCCTTTCCATTTTAATAACTATATTTATATCAGATATTTTAAACCACAAAAACATTATGGATCTATTGAAACCACACACCGTATTTTGTCTTTCCCGTCACTTCTAAACAAACATCGAAGTGCATTTTAAAAACTAGCTAATAGCTTTTTACTCTGGTAGACCTTCAGTTAGATTGAATGTTTTGTAAACTTGTAGTTGTACACGCTCTGCAGCTGGAAGAATTATTGGGGATGTTTTGCTTACTTTTGCACCTTTATTGTAGCACATAACTGGGAGCAGTTAAATAACATTGCATAAGCTCAAACATACCTCAGCTGCAGGAATAAATCCCAGTTCAGTTGAAAACAAGGCCCCATCATAATGTCTGAACCATCTCTTCCATGGATCATCAACATGAGATTGTGATAACAATGTGGCCCCTCCGGAGAATAGAGTGGAAAGAAGGATCCTTCATTAAACGAAGAACAAATCAGTGTTTTGGATCAGACGTTTCAATAACACAGACAGCTGCAGAAGATCATCCATGCTCATGAACATCAGCATCTAAAAAAAAATCTTTGCAGAAACTTAGATAATTGAGTTTTTTCTTTTTTCTTTCCCTTTGAGAAAAAGCATTTTTTGATTTTCTTTTCAAATGTCGGCTTCATAAAATATATGAAACATTCTATTTATAGCAACATTTCAAAAGAAGACACTGACAACAACAGTGACGACGACAGCGATGACGATTTGGAGGAAGACAGTGATGATGGGAGTGCATCTGAAAAGCCACCTTCCCATTCAGCCCCCCAAATCTACACAGTCCTCAGTGATTTCAAAGCAGAGCAGGACGGAGATCTCTCTGTTCAGGTAAAAAGCTTTATCTCCGCAAAAAGCTATGCAGGTGATGTTATACACCATTTTATTGTCAAGAAAAATTATTCAGATATAAGTTTGCAAACTGTCAAACTTTCTATTCTAAAAACCCGAGCTTTCCGTTAGAAAACACAATATAAAGATATAACAGAAGAGGGCCCTATAGCCTTGTGTACTGCCTAGTATTTCTTTTCCATCTATCGCCTCATCGGTTCGGCTTCTGAGCTCCTGCTGAATAACAAATCTACACATCAATGGATTTTATTTAGGGGTAAACGAGGAAAGCGAGATAAAGATGTGTGCAAAAATTAAAAACAATGTATCTTCAGAATTATGAGTGGATTTGTGCAGGTCAGTCACATCACATTGTGGAAACATAGGAAGTTGAAGGGGTGTGAATAGGTTTGAAAGGAAGGATTTATTTACTCTTAAATTTCAGTGTTTCAATCTCCATGTAGTGTTTCTGGGATAATATTTTTCTTAATAAAAAATAAAACTGCAATTCATTTTTCTTAATGTTTTGGGCTTAATTTTTCAACCGTAATTGTCCTTTGTTTCTTATAAGCTGTTGAATACTTAAAGGGCCTTTTTGTTATGGTTGAATCACCATAGCTAAGGCCTTTTCATTGTTGTTTGTGTTGTTTCAGAAAGGAGACGTGTTAACGATCATTAAAAAGACAGCAGATGGATGGTGGCTGGCCCAGGACACCAAAGGGAACAGAGGAGTTGTTCCAAAAACCTTTCTGAAGGTACTGGGGAAATCCCCCAAAAACACAAGTGTTTAATTATGCTGTTTAATTCTATATTTAGCTGAAAATCTTTCAAAAATGTTAAACAGTGCAGTTGTTTTTTTTGGTTGTATCTGGATTTTGTTAGATTGGATCTGGTACGAATGATGAGCAGGAGGAGGATGTAGATGAAGACGAGGAGGAAGACAATGACGATGATGATGATGATGATGATGAAATCGAGCAGTCGAAAAACGAAGAAGACGAAGAGGAAGACGAAGACCAAACTGATGACGGAAACAAAAGGTTTGACATCATGTTTGCTCAGTTTAACTTTTCAGTGTCATGTCATGATTCTGAATGTTCTATTATAAGTATGAGAAAAATTAAAAAGAAAAACAATGTGTTTGTTAGAAGAGTTAACAGTTCTTCTGACGTTCTTGTTTATTTGTATTAATATTTGCAGCAAAACGTCTAACTGGTCAACCGGTAGAAAGGCTCTGACTGAGGTAAAATATTCTCTAACTTAAGCTGTTGGTAATGTTATTGTCCCCTAATGAAAGCTTATTAAGGTCTTTCTAAACTACATGAAAATTACTGTGTGGGTACGACAGATTGACACAACTGACGTGCTGTCGGCAATGGGAGCCATACCTTCGGGATTCAGGCCGTCAACACTGAGTAAACTCCTGGCAGAAGAAGGTCAATATACAGTTATTAGGAATGTCTCTTATTTGCCAAGTTTTTCCAACTTGAATTCTCAACATAATCATAAAAAGGCCAACAGAAACAACCCAAAGTACGTCCAAAATATCTCTCAGTATTTTATTACAACAAATAGTAAGCAGGTCATTTGCAAATATCTCTACATTCCTATCACCTGTAGTAACATTTATCCACCTTAAATGTTCCATGGTGGCGCCGCTACTTTTTGATTTAGTGTGTAAAAGATGAAGATGTCAATGTTTTTTTTTTTCCCCGATAAAGGTGAGACATACAAAGGCAGTCATTATATTCAACCTGAGCTCAGCCAATCAAAGCTTTCCTTTAAAGACCTCTTCTTAAACCCAGACACTGGCAGGGTAAGCGTCATCATAGTGCCTAATTTAAATGTTGTTTTTTTTGCTACTGTGCGTTGTATTTCCTCACCGATGGCCCATTCTGACAGTTCCGGGCCACCTTTGCTAACTTTTTTGTGCAGGTCCGTGCTCGCCAGGTCAGGATCTGTGTGTGTTTTAGTTTGTGGAGCTGCAAGATGATTCCCACTCCCGGCGTCGGAGTTCAGGTTCTCAGCAGACACGTCCGTATGTGTGCTTTTGATGGGACACAGGTATCAGGCATTCTCTCACTTACAAACAACATGGTTATCATCTTGCTCTCTCTTTTATTTTTTTTAAAACTAAACCTTAAAGTATTTTTCAGGTGTTGAGTAACATCCACACAGTGAGGGCGTCGTACACCTCCAAGAGCCCAAAGACATGGAGATTCTCTCCGAGGGTGTGAGAGGCCCCCAGCTGCCACAGCATAGCTACCAAGGAACTAGATCATGTTTACTGATTTTTGGCATGTTGCATTTTTTAGATGACCGGCATCCTTCCAACTGTCCTGGACGGAGACTGCTTCCTTCGCTGCAGCTCTGTGTCTCCGAACATTGGAATCCTTTTCGAGTTTGGAGTCACTTTTTTACGAAACGTGAGTATTTCTGTCAGACCGTAAACAAAGCTCAAGGCAGTACATTTTCATTGGGCTATGTGTTGAAGAAGTGGATAGCTACAATCTGGAGGTCTTTTAATGAGAGTGATGTTTGCCGTTTTAAGTCGACGGCCGAGAGAGGAGACCTGAGCTGTGGCTGGGCCTTTCTCAAACTAACGGATGACGGCGGAAATCCACTTCAAAACAGGTACATCCAAGAAGGGATTTCAGTGAATACAAGAAAAGGATACACATTAATAAACTTGCTACTACGCCATGTAACAAGGTTAAACGGAAAGAAACTCCAACCTTTAACTTGACTTATTCATTTTTTCAAATATTTAATATAATCTCCTGTACAGGACCTATGAACTGCCCATAAATGGAGGAACCCCATTTGAAAAGGATCTATTGTTGGAAGCACCTGTTTCAAGAAGATGTAAGACAAAGAAGCCAATCTTTTAAATTTAAAATGTGACATAAAAAAGGAAAAAAAAGAAATGGCTAAAATCAAATGATAATATCTGTAAAGTCATGTGTGAATTTTGTCGTTTCCCGACTTCCCAGCTCCAGGCGGTGTTTTTCAGCAGATGCTTCAGGCCAGGCGGCAGCCAAAGCTGATTGTTAGGCTGAGATCGGCAAACAGTCGCAACAGAACACAGCTCAGGTACAAGGGGCTTAGCGAGACGAGCGCTGAGCTTCAACACATGCAGCGGATTATGTGATCAATAAATCATTCAGTCAGACACATTCCTCGTTCAAGTCGTACAGTGAGAGTAGAATCAGTCTGATGCTTGAATATTTCACACATAATATTATTGCATACCTCAAAACGAAAGTAAATGTTGTCCCCTTTACTGATAGCGTTACGGATGGGGATTTCAAGGTTTGTGATAAAATCACACATCACTTTCCCTATAAACGGCATCCAAATATTGAATAATCCAGTCAATCTGTGTGATTCAGTATAGTCAATAATGTTTTCTAACTTCACTATGTATAAATTAACATGTTTATCGGATGGAAGCATTTCCTTCTGAAGGGAGGGTGTGGCCTTAAGATATCACCCTGAATAAAGATGTAAAACATTATTTGGCACATTCCATTAACCTGGCAAAAATTATTTTTTAAAAAGCGAGCCAAAACAACGATTTGACTGATGGAGCTATAAGCCACTTACCAGAGGGCTGCTCAGTTCTACTGCAGACCTTCCAGAACAACAACTTACCTGGAATGTACATAATTACAGAAAATGTCAAATCTTCATTGTTGTTTTTTTTTTTTCATTATTGGTGTAGAATATTGTCAAAAATGCCCAGTTGCATATTTAGTGACACCTGCACTTTCCTCCTCAGCGTCCTCCCAGACACCCTGCTGCACTGTCTGAGCTGCGTCCACCTGCTGGTTCTGCATCGGCAGCTGCTGGCCGACACACTGCTAATGGACCGACCCACCATGCAGAATGCAGGCATGGCTCCAGACACTTTATGCTGACAAAAAAAAAAAAAGAAAATCTGAATTCAATTAAGCCACAACTGTAAGCAACACTTTATTTTAACTTTTGTCTCTGATTTAGATCTTATATGCAGTCCAATACTTTCATCTTTTCCTGCACTGTTGGACCAGACAGACCTGCTAGATGCCCTCAGGGTGAGAAGTGCCATGCTTGTTTTGTGTCACCAAATTATATGACACAAAACAATGTTTTTGCTTTAGATAACCATGGTTTGTTGAACGACCTTTTCCTCAGAGTGGCTGGTTGGAAGCTGAGACCAACATGAGCAGAGCACAAAAGGTCTGAATTCATACGCTCTTGTTACTTTTGTTGTCAGAACGTTTAATGAAGTCTGGTCAGGTCATTTCAGGATGAAGTTGCGTTTCTTGGGAGAGTCCTTGACTCTCTTTGGCCACTTAGCAGAAACAGCCTCTAGGGGTAGCTGTAGATACGAGCAAGGAAGGAGCAGAATGATGTACAATAATAAGTAATGTTGTTTTAAAAAAAATTGATGTATTTTAGTGCGTGGATGATCGATGCAAACGTAAAGCGGTATTTTCTGTGTGTTCTTGTAGAGAGATCTGTCATATCTGAAGCAGGAGTTCAGTAACGTCTACATGTCATCTGTGTATTTGCTGCTACACTCGCCCTCACTGCCCTCCTATCGCTGGGCCGACGCGCCCTCAGAGGAGCAGCGGGCCAGAGTCATCTTCACCACTCTGGAGGCTCTGAAAAACTTCCAGCAAACCAGCGGCCAATCTGGAGCTCCTGGAGTGTTTTTCGACCCTTCTCGCTCACATCTTGCTTTTGATGTCCAGGAGTTGACCTTTGATCTCCTTTGTGCAACACGGTAACAATAAAATCCCCTCGGCGACTGAAACTGCCTACGATCGGCAGGGTTGGACTTAGGACAGCCCGTTTTGGCTCACATTCTAATTTTCACCAATGTAAATTGCAGTGTATCGAGGTTTATGGTCGCGTCCACATAGAGCTGTATGGAACAAAATAATTACAAAAATACATAAAAAAGGCGTGAACAATACAGTACGCTTAAATTAAGCAGTTACATCTTATGTGCTTCCAGTTTAAGGTTAGGATGGAGGCGGGGACATGACTGTATTCTTGAATAGTCGCCTATTCGTTACCTATACAAAAATTCAACAACGATAAGGCTAATGCCCTTATCCTTGATAAGCAATCAACTGATATTACTTAAAGGTTTTCTTAAAATTGAGTGTACAAAAAAATATATTCAATAAGAAAAGTATATTTTTTATAATTTTGTGTCCCCAAAACTTCAGCGCCTCAAGCTAGTATGGAATATTTATTTTGATACCAAAAATGTAAACATGCTTGAGTTATAGACAGAGTTGGAAACAAGTTTAAAATGTAATAATAATTAATGATATAATAAAACAGAAAACACACCATGTGTACGATGGTTTGCTGTTTTTTTTTTTTTTTTGGTTTGCTAAATAAGCAATGATCACTTTTAACAACCCCAAATAAGTTACAAACTTGAAATCAGATCAGCCTGTTTACTGGCTTTTAGTATCATTTAGTAACGATAGCCGTTCACCCCTTATGGTTCAATTTATAGTACAGAAGTAATCACAGCGTTTTGAAGTGATCTGCAAAATATTTTTATGTTGTATTGCTAATTTTTTACATAATGCAGCTTAATAAGACTTCCGTTAGTACCAGCTGTTGGTTTTTCTCTAACATTTACCTGAGCCGCAAATGTCATCTGCGTCCTCTGAGAGGTCATTGAGAAGCTCCAGTCTTCTCCACCCAGTGTTTCAACATCAGTCATGTGTTTGTGTGTGCGCGTGTGTGAGTAGTGTAGAGTTACAGGACAGCAGAATTGTGTTTAGAGTTAATAATTAGTTGGCAGGAGGGTTTTTTTTTTAGCCGGGTATAAAAGGAGAGGAGCCGTGGGAGGCTGTTTCAGTGTGAGCTCAGATCCTTGTGCTCTCATATTCACAGTGACATTTAAATGCGACAGCAAACATGTTGAGCAATGTTTGATTTGCTTCAGAAATATGCTTATACATTGATTTTATATATATATATATATATATATATATATATATATATATATATATATATATATATATATATATATATATATATATATATATATATATATGTATAGAAGTGGGTTAACTTGGTACCGATGCACTTAGAAGAAGACTCTTTATGGGTTTCAGGGGAATCATATTTCACGTCCTGTATTTCCACATTCCGTCGTTGTTGCTTCAGCAATGGTTTGGTTCCCTTTGTGCCTTGATGGAGTAGAATCCAAGGAAGTGTGGGAGAAGACAAACAAACGGATTTCAAAAGGAGTAGGACAAATTAAATGGCTTTAGAAAAACCTGTGAGCTTACTAGTCAGGTTCATTTTTGATGCCATAAATTTATTGGTTCGCTGAACCTTTTATAAACGTCAGCCACAGTTACAAACACTACGTGCAAACCTTCAAAACATAACGAAAGCAAGATGACATTTAAATAGAAAAAGGTATTCCCTTTGCATAATATTTATTACTAACTTCCTGTGACAGGAGTGATACTTTGAGAAGACAGGAAGTGTAATCACTATTGTCACCTGGACACATTGAGACGCTCTCACCCAGTTCTCGCTTTGTGCCTCAAGACAACCATTGTCATCGAGAAGGGGGCCGAATGTGTGATGGGGAAAAAACCTAGGGAACAGGAAAGTGGTCACTTTAAATCAGTTACAGGCAAGAAAGCAGATACTGGAGCAAATAAAAACGTCTTCAATAATATTTTTTTAATTATGGGCATGCTGATGGAACAATACACAAACTAACGAACTTTTCAGACACTTTTGCCTGATATGATTTAGAAGGAAATGTGATCTTAAGATTTTTCTGACACGTCCAGCTGGCATGTAAGGAGTGATTTCTTTCAGATATTCCCATGTAATTGAAACCAACGTGTCCACAAGGTTCACACCAAACCAAGTTCATCTCTGCAACACCAAACCTATTTTCATAATTGTAATAGTGTTTATGCTTCCATAAAACAGTTTGAACAAATGGACCCTTCATGCATCTATGGAGACGTGGAATTCCACAATTAGCTGTGTACACAATACCTGATTTAATGTAACTCCAATGATGATCCTTCAATTTCCTAAAAAGCAATGGCATAATTATTACATTTTCTCATATTGTATAAGACATATTAAAGCAACACTAAGTAACATGGGAAATGCAGTCTTCCTTCAGGCAAAAACACTACTGCGTTTTTCCACACTGGCTGCCAAAATTGACCAAAACCAAAAGATCTTTAGTGTTGCTTTAAATGTAATGTATGTAAATGTCTGATATGAAGAAAACTTTAAATTTGTCTTTAAGTGCAGTTATTGTATGGCTTTATTATTGCTATTTTTGATGAAAACACAATCCTCAAGATTAGAATATTACATCAGAATAGGACATAAAATACATAACCGTGGACTTAATTAAAAATATAATTAACACCTGCTGGACTGTAAATATACTCGAAAACTACTTTGGCAAATGAGCTTCATATCAGCATAATTTCTGAGCAAATTCATATTTAAAAATTGAATGTTTATATTCATATATGACTGCATTGACTTAAATAGCCGTGGTATATACACACACACATATTTATATGTATGAATATGTCAATGATGAAATACACCGTAAAGGCCCTAAAAACAGAAATTAAGATCATACTTCTGTGATCTAAAAAGCCTGTTCAGATAATACATAAGGTTTTTCGCAGAAGTTAAAGCTTTGTAACAGAGCACCTCGGCTGGAGCTCAACAGAGCAGATACGTACAAACAAAAAGGGCTTTGACCAACATGGTAACATTTGCTTTACCTGTCCTTATCTGGTAAATCTTTATGCCAGAGATCACAGTGAAAATACCTTAAAGTTATTATTTTTTCCCTTTTTTTATAACTAAAGGAATCCACTGTGTTTTGTTTTTCGAGGCCTAAATACACAATGCATTCTTTGTCGTTCCCTGTGGACGAGCGTTATGCTGCGCAGCGACACCTGACCCTGACAAATATCTATTTTGTTTTCACAGAGCTGGCAAAGTTCCCATGGAGGTGTCTGCATAACTGTGTGTGTGGTTTGTAACCAGATCTAAATGCGAGGAGCTGGTCCAAGGTGTGCCTTACAGCTATTTTCAGGATGTAAATACAAGCATTGTTTGTTTATATCCTTTAAGATTTTTACTTTATGTTTTTATCTTTTGAAAATAACCTTACACAATAAATATTTGTTTTTTGTATCACCTAATAACATCGTAGAATTACAGATTTTTAAAAAGCTTTAGCTATGTTTATCAAAATCTCTTTAACTTTGGTTTTCTTTTGTACTTTAACTTCATCAGCAAAATTACAGCAATAGCCAAAAGTATTACTCGTGACATTTTTTAACATTTTCAGTTTGCTGTTAGATTAGTTTGCAGAGAGAGATCAGATGTACTGTAGTTATTCTTAGAGTGACTTGTAGCAAATTTCTGAAATATAACTCTTGACAATGTATAATTTGTAAAAATAAAAAACAATTAAAAAAGTTATAATGCGTCAGGCTACAGAAAAAGGATTGTAACAGCCTCTAAATGTTTTTGATAATCTTCTTTTAGCTTTTATTCATTGGTATTTAGTTGTTTTTTATTCAAACATCTGTGCCTAGTATTACTCCCTATTTAAGAATTGATTCTCAAGATGTTGACTTTCCTAAATGATTCTTTGGTTAAAGAGACAAAAGTATGAAGACCTCATTTACAAACATCTGGCCCTTTAAAGTTTGTGATACTTAGCTTATTGAATACATGTAGCTGATTCTAAAAGTAGGAACTACAGTGGAACTCTGGAACTGTCTATTTTAAGAGTAACAAAATGTATCTTAATACCATTAAAAGCATCCTCCTAACTCTGTGTCCTTTATGACAATAAACGTATTGAAAAGGAGAACCTACATTGTAACTGTTTATTAGTTCAATAAAGAGATCAACTCAAAATGATCTACCTGGAAAAAGTTTTATGTGAGTCACCAAAAAATGTATAGAATAATAATTTGAGACTTAAGTTTGAACAACATTAATGATTGTTCATAATAAAATGCATGCAAACATTAATGGTCATACCTTTGTTTAAATTAAATGACAGAGAGAGACTGCTGCTGCACCTGCAAGCAACCAGATGAGAAATGAGAAAACCAACCGTTAAAGCTGGGGTTGACTACATTTTGGTGCTCTCTGTGAACTCGTCATTGTGACTCAGTGCTTTTACCATGAACTGTTATTCCGTTCACACTTCTTCCTGCCCTGACGTTAAGCTTTATGGCAACACAGGAGACTCTCCAAAC
This sequence comes from Orestias chungarensis, assembly GCA_032876305.1. Taxonomy (NCBI): domain Eukaryota; kingdom Metazoa; phylum Chordata; class Actinopteri; order Cyprinodontiformes; family Cyprinodontidae; genus Orestias; species Orestias chungarensis. The sequence continues at coordinate 2,800,652 of JAVLVB010000624.1, read as the reverse complement.
AAACCTGAGTGAACCTTAGCAGGCCAACAGAGGAACAGGTTGATTCAGGGTGTGTAAGCAACGGAGAGTAAAGCAGAGACCTCTCAGATCATGCATACGTTCAGATGGCAAACCGTGAAGAGGCCAAAAGTAAAGCAGCTACAGCCAAATACAGAGTAAGTTCTGAGAAGTTTGCACAACAGCAAAGTTAAGGTCGGGGCAATCAACGGCAATGCCTTGCCAGTTATCAGATACCCTGCTTGGGGAAATACCAAAGCATAAAATGTATGCCACTGATGTAGAATCCACAGGCTATACACTAAACTCAAAGAAGGAGGTTGACATCAGGGCCCAAGATGAAATGTCTGAGTACCAAGAGATTGTCAGGAAAATGGCCCCAAAGGATGAAGTGCTCAGTATCTTAGACAATGGAAACTGAAAGAAAAGAAGCTGGAGGAAACGTCATGGTAGAAAACCCCGCAGCATGGACTGTTACCCCAACAGATAGCTTAAATAGCTGATACGACCAAATGGCTAGAGAGGGCTGGATTGATGGACAGCACAACGATCATTGATCTTGGCAGTACAGTACATGAGCAGGTCTTGAGCAACAGAGCAATTATATCCCATGTTCACCATACCAGGGAGGATCCCAGGTGCAGGTTGCACAAGGGGACCCTGGAAACAGTTCAGCATTACATAGCAGGGTGTAAAAAACTAGCAGGAAAGTAATAAATGGAAGGGCCTAACGAGGTGGTGGAGAATGGCAGTGACCCCCACTGAGGAGATGTGGCTTCAACTGATAATTGTAGAAACATCTCAGTCCTTTCAATGCATTAACTGATAAACTCTTATATAGTCATATTTAACACATGTCTTTGCCATCAGATGAGAAGTTCCTTTTAACAAATAATACCACTACAGCATGTATTAAGCATACTTTTCACTTTTCATTGAGTACACATCACTGTAATAAGAATATTTTTGTCTTTAATTTTTCTGATATCTGAAATGGTCTGAAATAAATTAACTTTTAGTAATATTATACTTTATGAATGGGGCAAAATCTAAAAAGTAGCTATTCTCTTCTACTTTTATTCTCACTTTGCTGACTAGTTTTACTCTGGGCGGCTTTATTTTTCTGACAGTGTCTCTTCCGGCATCATGTTCTAGTCTAGATGGTGATTTGGTTTCTCTTGAGTTGCATTCTCTGTATTTTACCAATCCCCACCAACCAAACATATCTGAAGGGTTTACCAATAATTTCAGTGACAAATGTGTACGTTTCAGTGGAAAGCTAATAAAAACAGGTTTAACAGCAATGCAACGTAGTAAGGTCCTGTGCAAACAGTCGCAGAAATGAAAACAAACCTACCCTCCTATTTAGATGCTAGCGATAACAAGCGTTGGTCAGACTACTTTGGAAAAACACTGAGTGAATAAAAACGTTCGTCAATGAGCTTGAAGAGATGTTAAGAGGCTTATTTATGTTTAGGATTCTTCTGGTTTAATATCCTTATTGGTCAGGCAGTCATGATATATTAGAAAATAAAACCATACAGAGGTACAACAGCAAACGTTCATCACTCTGTCCTGATGCTTCATTTTGTCCATTTTCGGCCATCAAAAAAGGTGTTCTTACATGTTGTCAGCTGGAATACAATGAGGGGAATCTAGATGAATCAGGAAATCTGATCCATCCCGGAAGTGGGCTGCAGCTGTTTTTCATCAACATGTTTGTGCTCTTCCAAACCCCTGATATTTCACAACTTTCCTGTACTTTTCTCTAAACGTTTACATTTCACACGTGATGATTAATGGGAAACAAATAAATACAGGTTGGGGCCTAAATGGCGTGAAACGTTTTATGAACGGTTACAACAAATAAAGTACAGAGTACGTAAACAAGAAAGCTTCCGAACTTGAAAGGACAGATGTGGAAGCATCGTATTTGTGGGTGTTTAGCAGCATGAAGGACAGGCACACTGCATAAAACAGAAGAAAAAAAATAACTTTATCAGAAAATGTTGAAGTAACATCTAAGAGTCACATTCTGGAAGTTACAGCTTGGGCACAAATTAGTTTTAAATGCAATGTTGACCCTTAGCATACTTCCAAATTGTTTTATGTAAAAATATGACAAGACAAAGAAAATGGCAACGGGGAAATGACTGGCATGGACCTAAATCAAAGTAATGCAAGCAAAATCAAACTATATTTAGAAAAGTTAACAAGATTTTTTAGGAAAACCAATTCCAAGTATCCACCCGAAAAACTAGCATCACTTGCATTATGCTCCAATTTTTTTTGTGTGTTCATGTAAACGGGGCCGTTGCCATTTATAGTGACATGTCCACAAGCAATGTAAAAAGATGAGGGTGAACACATAAAGCCTGTAGACCTAAGCAGTTACACAGACACTCACACACAAGAACACACACACTAAACACTCTGAGAGCGTCCTCCTGCTGCCCAAACAAAGCCAAAAAAGCACCTGTCAAACAGGTCGTTTTGGAATGGATGGGCATGTGGAGGGGAGGAGGAGAAGTAGAGGGAGGTGCAGAAGGAGACAGAGCAGGAGAGAAGGAAAACCTTTAAAGAGCAGAAATAAACAGTTCTCGCATCACAACCTGGAGAAAAATTTGAGACATAGACACACACATACACTCTCCTTTTTGGACAATGGCCTCCACCACCTCAGGTGATGTTCTGCCCACCGGTGCCAGGATCTTCATCAGCTTTCCTGATCTCTTCTTCATCCCTGAGTGGGTGAGTGTCATTTTGGTCAGTAATTATTAATTTATTTCTTTTTGTAAGAGAGATCGCCCACTGTGTTTGGTCTTCTCTGTATTATCCTGCTTTTACTAATTTACACTGCTGACTCAGGCCACTCCTTATTTATGTCCCTGTCTCCCAGCACATTATCTTTTATTAGTGCACTTAGCATCACTTTGATCCTTTTTTTTTTCTCTCCACCTCCTAAAGATTTCTCAATAGCAGTCTCAAGTGTAGTCGGACCCCAATGTGGCTTTTTCCTTGCCTTAGGTCTGGGTGCCCGGCCATGTCTCTGTTAAATAGGTGCAGTGGGTCTGACTCTGTGTCAGGGCCGGACTGGGAGATTTTTTCAGGCCAGGAGTCAGTCATGAATTGCAAAGAAGGCTATTATTACAGTGGAGAGCCACTTATATCTATGCTAGCGTCTGGTAGTGGTTGTGCTCATATACACGTGGTTGTGCTCATATACATGATAATGATAAGATTATATCCGATTAGCTCGACAAATAAATAATTTAAAAAGTAAATAATAATAATAAAGTGGCGTGCAAATCAGTGATTTTAACATCCCAGTCCTTATCCTAATTTCAAGGCTAAACTTATATAGGCTCCATATTTACACTGTAGACTGAATGTGTGCAGCCTCAGGTTCCTTTAGGGGTTTCTGTTTAAACTTTAAACAAAAAAATGTTAGTACAAATATATTATTAAAATTTAAAAAATATATATTTAATCTTAAAATAATATTTTTTGTGTGTGTTTTGTTTTTGTTTTTATAACTTACTTGCAGTCTTTATTTTAATGGCAACAAGGGGGGAGTAAATAAATAAATCTGTTACTTTTCTGCATTGTGCCTCGTCCACCAATCAAATATCTCACTTTAGGTTTAAAAGTGAATGCTGTTGTGGGCGATGATTTTGTTGGGTTACATGGCTTTGATATTCAATAGAAAATGATTGAATGATTTCTATGTCGCAAATGATGACAAGAGCAACCAATGAAAGCCCAGCATTTCATAACAAAATGTAACATTCAGATAAAGTTGTCATGAAACCAAAACAAACATCGGGCTGCATATAAAAAGGCCTGGGTGTAGGCACGTGTGCCATAAAGTGAATCACTTTTTATGAGAACTGTTAAGTTTTTTTAATCAGTTTTTTAAGTTTTTTTCATTTTGTTTTGATAAAAATGTGTATAACACCTGTCCTCTTGCCTAGCTTTATTTTTTTTGTATGGGGAAACATCGAAGATTAAATCTTTGTGACACAGGTGGAAAAAGACCTGTGCTCTGCAGATATAGTTGCAAAGCAAGCTATAAATCTAAACCGGCCATCAGCTCACTCGGTTCACTTTTTGGCCCTGTCCCTTACATGATGTTTTGCTCCATAATGGAAATGTACTGATGCTATTTATTTAAAATATCACACTCATTGAGAGATCTGGGTGGATAAAATGGATCAAGCCCGTGTATTTGCTAATGTGGTGAACTGAAGTGGCTGAAGTGGTTGCTAAAATGCAAAGTTCAAATAGGCTGAGAGAGAGAAATAAACAAACTTGTTTTGATAAAACTGAGGATAATTATGAGTGTGTATGAGTATGTAATTTGCATGTAATTTGCATGAAGATGTCTGTGCTGAATTGTATCAGTTTAGAGATTTTTACACTCTATTATAGCAGATGATACAATATTTGATAGCTGGACATAACAAAATGGCAGCCTAAAATGTGTTTTATTGTGATTTTAGTTTTATTATCTTTTACAGAAAAACAGAAAAAAACAATAGTCTTTATTATTATTACCATCTTCAATAGTTATATCATAGCAGAAGATTTGCAGCTCCCCAAACAACTACTTAAGCAAATTTTATTGTGTTTTATTGAGTTTATTTGATTGAGTTTTTTATTTTGTATTTTTTTGCTTATTCACAAAGAAATTCACACAGTCATGCATACCCAAGTTACTTTCAGAAAAAATCATGTGGAGAATTTTAGTCCATGTGTGAAATTACAACATACTTTACAGTAATACCTCCTCCTAAAAGATCATGTGGCATCAGTGCGCAGTTGATTGCATCTAGTTGTTAATTTTGATGCAATCGCTTATACTGGGCAAGCATGTGGTGACAGTGGAAAAGAAAATCCCACTTAAACAGGAAAAAACCTCCAGCAATACCTGGGTCTGTCAAAAGGAGTTAACTGAGGAGTTAAAGCCCAAAGTCAAAGTTGAGTTAACAATATTAGACTGTGTCAACTCGCCAAAAAATAAAAACAAAAAACTGGTCAAAAAAGGAATAAGTGAAATTCTACCTTTTCATGTTTGATTCTAAATTTGAGAACTTGGGGCTGTGCTTTAACATAATATACGCTTACAATTCTTACTAGTTCTGTTTCACATCAGGAAGTGAAATTAATTTTACATTGTCACAATGTTGTCAAAGAACCAGAAGAAATTATACATTTTTTGACCCTTCTTTTCTTAAAGCTGTGATCAGAAAGTGAAGTGTATTTGACAAAAATGTAAGAATTACACATAAATGTTTCAAAGAAGAAAAGTCTCTATGGGGAGGCTGTGACTTTCATTTGCCTTTATTGAAACATTCCTTAGCTTTGAATTACTTGGGGGTAACAATATATAATCACTGATCTCCAGAGTCTAGGTACCAAGTCTTCTCTGATAAGTAGGTAGGAGTGTTCTTGGAAGAGCCAATCCATCACCAAGGGCAACATTGACAGAGTAGTTAAGGCGTTTCCAAGGGCACCAAATGAAGTATTTTGAGTCCAATCTCACCTCAAGTCCCTAAAAGAGTCCAGATATTGTTGTGGTTGACACGCCCTCTGGCACATAAAGGTCACATGAAAAGAAGAATCAAGAATCAAGAATCAGTTTATTTATATAGCGCCAATTTACAACAGGTGTCGTCTCAAGGCACTTTACAAAAAATCAATTAAAATCAAGGATACATTCTAACAAATCAATTTGAAAAAGTTTCCAATCTAAGGAACCCCAGCAGATTGCATCGAGTCATTGACTTGCAGCATTCACTCCTCTGGAAT
>JAVLVB010000624.1:2768867-2786985 GCA_032876305.1 Orestias chungarensis | reverse complement strand
ACACACACACACACACACACACACACACACACACACACACACACACACACACACACACACACACACACACACACACACACACACACACACACACACACACACACACACACACACACACACACACACACACAGCAGAACGGGATTCACTGCTGAACCTGGCTGAGGTATAAGGCTCAGTTACACCTGCTGCACCTGTAGTTCAGAGGAGACCAGGGAGGTTGTTCAATAGCTGTTGTCTGGACACTGGGAGAATGGCTGCCACCACAGCTCAGTCGATGGGGACCCTGCCCAGCGGATTGGGAATATGCACCACGGCACCAGATATATTTTATCTGCCGGAACTGGTAAGTGATTCATTCTGTTTTTAAAAGCCAGTTTTATTGAGATTCACTCTCTTTTTGATACAACGTTTAGCAATCCTTGACCACCTTTGAATACAATTTTATGCAAATGTTGCTTTAAGGTTGACATTTATTTGAGGGTTTAGTCGGTTTAGTCTAAAAATGCAAACATATAAAGAGCAAAACAATTATTTTACATTTGGAATAATCCTTATGACCCAACATTACACCGTTAGTCATTCACATAAGGTTTTAAACACACCTAGGAATGAGCCGTTGATAAAAAATTATGTATAAAAAAAGTTTGTTAAATACCTGATATTTTGTTAAATGTGTCTTTATTTCTTCTGAGTTAAGTCTCAATAAACTAAAATGTTGCTGAACATGTAGACTTATAATGTCATACATTTTGGAGAGAAAAACCCAACGGAGGAGTGCCTTCATCCATTTACCTCTCATATTTCAGTCATACTGTGTCTCTGTTACCATTCTAAGGGAGGATGCGGTCAACTCTCTGTCTCTGAAAAAAAAGTGGGGGGGGATAAAAAATAAAAAGAAACTGTTCTCAAAAAGGATGCTATGTTCAGATGTATGGATACTGAATTGCATGCAAATTCCATACAAATAACAAACACACCAGTATAAAGCGAAACAGAGCTCTAAGCAGACCTTTTTTAGAATGATCATCTTTAGGTGTGATGAGCAGTTTTGAGTTGGCGATCAACAAATTAGTAATGTCTTTTAAAAACAGTAACAACCTGTTGCTAAAATATTGTCAATAATGTAAACAAACACAAACTAATTTTAGTATATTTTCCCTCCAATTATAATCCAACTAAATTAATTTGTCACACATCTGACTTTCCCTTTAATGGTCTCACATTCGAGAGAGAAATATTTTCAATGTTGGAGCAGCAAAGTTGATAACGCGGGTTACACCCATGAAAAACAACACGGCCAATGTCAAACAGCTTTAACTTGGAGGTTGGATTACGGTGGGTGGGAAACATGTCCCTCACCATGATACAACAGCAAGTGACAAAACTTTACCTGTACGTTTAGGGACCAAACTTGATTCTCACAGCTATCAACACTCAAACAACAGAGCCGTGTTCTTTAGAGTCTACATCTTGAATTCCCAAATTGGGCCACACATGTGAAAAATGGAAGACAAAGACGCCATATCTTGTTGTTTGTTGTACTATCTTTCAACAAACAGACATTAATGTTCAGTTGACTAAGCAAACTTTAAGGGGAGGATTTCTCGGATATTTTTTTGGTTTAGTTAACTCAACATGTTTTTCTGCCAGCATCACTGCACAGGGATTTAAAACTGCAGATGGATCAGGAAATAAAGGAAAGACAAGGAAATCAATGATGGCAGTTCAAAATTAAAACAAACTCATTCACCCATATTTACAATTACTGTATAAACTGGAGGAATAGATTTCGCTTTCAGACGGAAGACGAGTTTGACATTGTGTAAAAACACAAAGATGTCTGTATTTAGTATTTAGATTAGCAAATGTAGGCATAACTGGGTCTAATATTGACCACTAGATGAGGCCAAAGTGCTTTAAACATGATCCATTGAAAATGAAGACCATGCATCAACAGACATTAGTTATATATGCACGCCTTCTGAGCTACATGGTGGTTAAAGATACAGTAACACAGGGTTTAAAATATAAAGCTGAATGCTTGTTTCATAAAATTAATACTAAATTAAGAGACTCCTTTGGATTAACTGCTGAAATATTCAAACACTCGTTGTTTTGAGTCAAGACAGCGTCAACAAAAAATCCAAATTCCTATCTACAACAACATAAGTACCGCCTTGGAGGATTTTGAAATTAAACACCACCCACATTACAAGGAATGACAAATGTTTGTTTTGTCAATATTATAGGACGACGTATCTCCAAAGGCAGTTATTGCTCATTTGTATCAACTTATTTAATTCCTTATTTAAACTTTTCTGCTGTTCCTTGAAAGGATATATTGTTTTATGTTACATGATTATTGCACTTGTCCCAATATTTTGGGCTTTTTTATGTATCGAACTATAATTGTTTTACAAGTTTTATTTTTTTAGTCATATAATTGCATTTAAAAAAAAGAATTGGGTGCATAAGTTGATACTTGCAGCAAACCCAGTTTAGAAGCTTGATGTTTTCCTGTTTTATCCATCCCAAAACTACTTTTGACTTGGTTTTAAAACTTTATCCTAGGAAAAAAGCCAACTGTTTCCAGGTTTTAACCATCTTATATAAAATAAGTATTCGTGGTGAATTGAGAAATTAGATAGTCCTCTTTTAGTAGCTTTTACAGTACGAATGACCATTAGGCAATTCCTTCAGTGTGATGGTACCACCATGTTTGACCATTGCTTAAATCATCTTAGGTTTAAAGGCATCACCTTGTCTCCACAAGAGACAACCTGTAAAATTTCTGCTCTTTCTGAACCCAAAAAAATGGATTCAGAAAACACTTAATAAACTTCTATCCATACACTAACGTACCAGAATGTCACTTGTTGTGGTCCGTCCAACCAAAATGTTCCATTTTTAAACTTTCTCCCAACTTGTTCTGTCCAGGTCTTTGGAGGATTAGTGTGGATTCTGGTGGCGTCGACCCATGTGGCTCTTCCGAACCCTTTGGGGTGGGTGATGTTTGTCTCGGTTTTCTGCTTCGTCATGACCTTCGCGTGGATGATCATGTTTGCTGCTGGCTGCCACAAGAGCAGTTCTGTCTGGGCTGCTGCTGTAAGAGACCTAATGTGTCAAATCAAGAAAACAAATAATATAATAAAAGAAACAGGGGTAATTTGAATGTGTTTGTTTTGTTTATGCAGGACTTTGTCTACCATGGCTTGGCGGTGCTTTTCTACCTCAGCGCAGGGGTGGATTTGGCTTTTATTACAGTGTTAGCTGGAACTGGGTCATTCCTTGACTTAACACTCTACCGGACCTATATTGCAGCAGTGGTAAGATATTCCTGCTTTAACTTTTAAACAATGTATATTATTTATTTTTCCACTTTAATACTCTATATTACATTTCATGACATAACATATTTTTGTACCACAGTAATCCTGCTGTGTACCTGTACCCTGTACTACGTTTCAAAGGCATTGGTAGATGTGCCTCCATATGTAAATAAAACTTCCTGTAATGACAGCCTATGCATCTGCTGACAGTTTCAAATTAACACTTTCTGCCTCCAGCTAATCCTGGCTGTCACAGAGTTATTTGAGCACTTATAAAAACTCTGCTACGTGAGCTTCACCAATCTAAGGCACCGTAAAATAAATAGCTTACATAGGCATTACTGCCAAGGAAGTGATGTTAGTGCTACTGACATTTCACAGTCAATATCCATAACTGACAAAACATTGACATTAACTTCTTAATGAAATTACCTAAAAAGATGAACCTTTGGCATAATAGCAAAACTTAAAAAAAAATTATCCATTGGCACCTCTTAGCCAGTGGCTCCAATCATTATCATTAAGCCCATTTGGGCATTTGTTTGGCCACACTGAACTTAAGATTCTTGTTTGGAGATGTTTTCTAAGTCCAAGTTATGTTTTAATGTGCTGTCATCCACCATAGTACCTTTTGGGAAGTTACAAAATATATATAGTGTATAATTTTTAAGCTGTTTATTAATTGACCCATGAAACAACAGTTTCTATTCATAATTAGATGCACTTTGCTTTGTGTTTGCTTTTGTAAGGTGTTTGCTTTTGCGGCCACACTCCTCTACTTCATCCATGCCATCCTCTCCGCCATCCGATGGAAACACTTCTGAGGAATTTAGAGATGTCCAACAAGAAGTACCCAGCATCATTGCCATTAACTTCTGGGTGTAACTTCGAACATACACATAAAGTCAGATTTTCAAATGGATTTATTTATGGGTTTACACAAAAAGCAAGATGGGATTTATTCAGATTCAAATCTTTTTTATTCTAATCTTAGTCTTTTTTCATTCCGTTTATTATCAATAACTTACACATTAATAGGCTCACAATAAAATGTTTATCCCCATTCTGATTTGTTAATTAGTATAATGCTATTTGGGTTGAGGCTTTCTGGACTAAGCACCAAACAGTTTAGAGCAGCAGAGCTAAAGTTTAGAAATTTAGAAATCTCTATTTGTATCTACCCAGGCAAAAAAACGCGTAAAGTAAACAAAAAAAAAGCAACAAAAAAACTGCTGGAAACTTTTTTTTTACATGGTTCAACTGTGAAAATCATAACAAAAAAGAAACCCAGGACATTTGATCATTTATCATGTGAATAATTTTTCTATATCTCAAGAGATTGGTGCTGTTATTATCTCACATTTATTGTAATTATAGAAGATGTGAAACCCAATCTATAGTGTCTGTTTTTTTATTAGCTGTTAAGTTATATTATCCATGTTTTGCGATTTATACAGAAAGTAAGCAAATTAATAAAGTTTAGCTACATGTTTCTTGCTTGTTTCGTGGCAAAAATAAACACAACAAACTGATAAACATTTCTTTATAAAACTTCAACTTAAAACCATATCAACAGAAATCATATCTTTTTTGCACATTCTCTGATCCATCCATCCGTCCGTCCGTCCGTCCGTCCGTCCGTCCGTCCATCCATCCATCCATCCATCCATCCATCCATCCATCCATCCATCCATCCATCCCTGGAAAAGTCACCAATATACAGGACATACAATTATATACTTGCACACAAACTAATGTCAATTATTTTTGCTAAGAGTCTCATTATGTTTCTGGTCAGCAGATCTCACAAAACAGCAGGTTGCCATTACTTGTGAATGTCTCCAAGCAAAGGTATGAAGTTGTGGATGCTTTTCACCAACGACTGCGTGGAGCTCAGCACAGAAGGCTTTGCCATTTGTTAACAGGAGGGGTTTGTGTGTTGAGGAGAGACAAATAACTCTGAGTACAAAGGAAGTAGCAAAAAGCCTAGCACATCAAATATCTATTATCTGTTAGTGTTCTATGAAACTGTAAGATTAGATGTGTGTGAAACCAGGCAACCAGCCTCATGGAAAGAGTAAATCAGAAAGAAAATACAAGGATCACATGGTAAAATTTAGAATCACAGTAAGCATTTCCCTATAGTTGTAGGTAGTTGTGCTTGGCGTAATTTAACAAAGCGTGGTTTGGTTACAGTGTTGACACAGATTATTGTGTAAGGTTTTGAGCAAAGATGTTTTTATTTAAAGCCAGCAAAGGCTGGATTAAACAGAGTAACCCAACACCAAAACTACCAAACAGCAGTACAAAGAATGATTAATTTTTTATATTAGTTATCATCAAACTAACAGAAAGGCACTGCACATCTAACAAGACCCCAAATTATCCAAAGTAACTGAAGGCCATGTCTATGAGGTCACAGAATCACCAGTGTCCTTGATGGGTCCAGGCTAACACCTAAAACAAATCTTTGAACATTTTTCTTTTGATAATTATTGAACAAAGTAAATCACTATAACCCGTCTGCTCATTGGTCAATTGATCCAACAGTGTTTTTTCCCCCATGTCCAACAAATGCACTTATCTTCAACTCGCTACGTGAAACCCATGAGAAGTAATGAGTTCTTGAGGAATACTGTGAGCTCTAGTGGTGCAATTAGTCAGAGAGCAGTACCCTTTGAGCAATGCTGAGGTTGTGAGTTCAAGTCTCACCTGGAGCTTTTCTTTAGTTCAAAGAACATTATATTATAATATATAGAAAATATGTGTCTGAATGCATTGATTTCCAAGGTTTTTCTTAGTTTGGTTCATAGAGAAGGGATCAGAATGTGCCAATGAAACTTCTGTAGGGGTACACAACAAATATTTAAACCGACAAAATAGACTACTCAAAGAACACACCCTAGAACTGAATGAAATATTCTCTTTGAATGGTTTCTTCTGTACAAAGTTGAATGTGCTGATGAGAATATCACACAAAAATAATCAATGGAATTCAAATTCATTGACCAATGGAGGCCTGGATTTGGAGTCACACACAAAACTAAAGTGGAAAAACACACTACAGGCTGATCCAACTTTGATGTAATGTCCAAGTCAAAATGAGGCTCAGTATTGTGTGTGGCCTCCACGTGCCTGTAGGATCTCCCTACAATGCCTGGCATGCTCCTGATGACACTGTGGATGGCCCCCTGAGGGATCTCCTCCCAGACCTGGACTAGAGCATCCGCCAACACTGTCTGTGGTGCAACGTGGTGGTGGTGGATGAAGCGAGACATAATGTCCCAGATGTGCTCAATCGGATTCAGGTCTGGGGAGAGGGCAGACCAGTCCATAGCTTCAATGTTTTCATCTTGCAGGAACTGCAGACACACTCAAGCCACATGAGGTCTAGCATTGTCCTGCATTAGGAGGAACCGAGGGCCAACCGCACCAGTATATGGTCTCCCAAGGGGTCTGGGGATCTCATCTCGGTACCCAATGGCAGTCAGGTTACGTCTGGCGAGCACATGGAGGGCTGTGTGGCCCTCCAAAGAAATGCCACCCCACACCATTACTGACCCACTGCCAAACCGGTTATGCTGAAGAATGTTGCAGGCAGCTTATCGCTCTCCACGGTGTCTCCAGACTCCCTCACGTCTGTCACATGTGCTCAGTGTTAACCTGCTTTCATCTGTGAGAGCACAGGGCGCCAGTGGCCAGTTTTCTAATCCTGGTGTTCTCTGGCAAATGCCAAGCGTCCTGCACGGTGTTGGGCTGAGCACAGCCCAACACCGTGCAGCCCAACACTCCAAAAAACACTCCACTGAGCACAGCCCCCGTTAGTGGACGTCCGGCCCTCATACCATCCTGATGGAGTCGGTTTCTAACCGTTTGTGCTGACAAATGCATTTTTTGGCCTGCTGGAGGTAATTTTGGGTTGATCTATGCAAACAAAAATGTGCAGCTGGAATGTAAACACCTATTGAGAGTGTTTGGCGCAGTGATGGTTAGTAAAAAAGCCCTACGCACGGGCAGGAAGCTGACGGTTTAGGCTGCGACTGTGAAGTGAGGTTTTGTTCAAAACAAAACAAATATGAAGCCTCTGCTTTAGACCATGTAGAGCAAGTTTGCATGCAAAGCCAACTGAGGTCCAACCAGTTAAAAAATAATGTGTGCCTTGATAAATTGTCCCATTCAAATTAAATGAGACGAAAACCAACTGATTCTTAGTTTGTTTCCGCTCGCGTTGTGAGAGTGCCCTTTCAGTTTTTTCTAACGTAAACGTGAAATAAAACACAACAAATAGAGGTTTTGTTTAAGTCCGGTGGTTTGGCAGCAACTTATTACATTATTAATGAGGAAGTGAATGGGCTTTTCCATGGAACCTTGCTAATCATGGAAGTTTGACTTCCTCAAAGTACAAATGCAATGAAATGCTGCGCGGGGTTAAGAGAATGTTTGAGGGGACATGTACACACAATAATCTGAAATAATGAAACTTTATTTTCTGTCAATCTATTATGCTTCACATCAACATGGACCATGACTGTTTATTGATTGTTGGCTTTATTCGGTTAATGGGAATCCATTTAAACGTTAACAACATTCACATTTAAATATAGTTTCTGCTTACAGTTGGGATTGTTTACAATTTTTGCTAATGTTTCTTTAATAAAGAAAGAAAAAAATAAACCCTCCACAAGTCCTTTCAGCTTTCTTTACAATCCCCCTTACATCCATCCCATGGTCTGCTCTACCAGACCGTGCGCTTCACCCCTCCCCAGATGGAGCGTTTGATTCCCTGCGCGGCTCGAACGTCATCCCAGTGCAGCTTGGTGTTGGGTATCTCGTCCTCGGAATCCGGCTTGGGACGCGTGCCGTCTTTGGGGCTGGCCACCACCACAGGCAGCGGGCCTCGGTGGGACTGGAACTCCACAACGTGGAGCTGCTTCTTGTTGGCCAGCGTTTGATGAGTTTCCTGCAAGTTGGTTAAAGCAGACATTTTGAATTTGTCTTTACAAAGAAATAAGCGGAGTACAACAATATATGTAAATTTCATCAAAGTTTGACTTGTCTGTGATGAAGAAAACAATCGAAAACGTTTTAATCCAGAAGGAAAAGTAAATATTCAACTTCTGGTTTCATCGTTGGAGATATTCATCTGTAGCGTTACTGTTACATTATTCTTATACATCTTAAATCTTAAGTTGATTCAATCAGCAAGTATGAAACCTAATTTAGTGTGAGAGTTTACACGTCCTTGAGAAACGAAACACAGCAAAAAGTCTGGTTGCTTTCAAAACTTGGGGTCTGAGGTTCGACATGTCCCGATGTCTGAGTATGCATACTAGCACATTAGGCCATCGTGTCTTTTAGCTCTTTCTGTTCGTTCAGGATGTTACAAAGGCTTCGGACTCCTTTTCTTTTTTAGTTACCTCCACCATGAGATTAGGAGTTATGTAATTTAGGGAATTGCTCTGAATTCAACATCCTTCTTCCATAAGAAATTCGCCTCTGCCTGAGTCGGTTCATTGGTCAGTTCTACCAAATACGGATGATCCTAACGTATGATTTTGGAGATGTAGCTTTAACAACATGAGTTACCAGGATATTATTATTGTTCACCAGGTAATAAGAAAACCAATAAGTTGCCATCAAGTATAAGATCAGTAAAGGCAGAGCAGATTTATAGTTTTTAGCCGATTTCTGCCATTCCAGCATGAACGTACCTGATTGGCTAATCCATTGAAGAGTGCTCGTGTGATATTGAGGAGATTGACTGACCCCTCCACTTTGCAGTACATGTCCTTTAAACCAATCAGCTTGCACAGAGTGATGATGGCCCTGTGGCAGTGCAGGCCATACCCTGCAAAACATAAGCAACCAACATGCTGCAGTCAGCGGGGCCACGACGTGGCGAACACCACAGCGGGATATGATTATATGTAGGTTTGCCGAGTGAAACATCTGCCTCAAATAAACCCGGTGGAAACAGACGCAAACCAACCCTCGCTTTGCTTCTTCATTCTCAGAGTTGTCCGCTTGAATTTGGAGTCGATGTCATGGTAAACTGTAGGTTGGAGGAAAACAGCAGCTGCGTTAAAAATCAGAGCACAGACAGCTGGAGGCAAAAACAGCCAAACCACTAAATTATAAACAAATCCAGAAAATCTAATAAGCTCCACGTGTTTGATTTGTGTAAATTTGGAGCCACTTAAGCTTTCAGTTTGGTTCTTTTTTTTTTCCTTTTTCCTTTGACCTCCCCCTCCACCTAGACCTAGTATTTCTCCACATGCCCACCAGATGTCCCCTCCACACACCAGTGACCCCTGCTTGCTGCAGCAGCTGCAGCTGATTACTTATTCAGACAGACTTTCTCCCCACAGGAGGAGCTGTGCGCAGCCAGATGCATTGCATTGCTTCGGGTTATAATTCTGTGCTTGCTGATGTTCGCGTATCCCGGAGACATCCAGTGTGAAACTCGTTATTGCAAAGGGGTGAGAGCTGCACGGCACACACGGGCGTACTGATGAGCGGAGAGGATAGTGAAGGAAATAAGAGCAAATTCATTTTCTAACGATTCCTTCTGAGTGCTCTGTAGACAAGTCTAGATGAGTGAAGAAATGAAAAGTTCATTTAACTTAATAAAAACTTTGTATTCACTTAGATGACTCATCCACCGAAGAGAGAAGCATTTGTTCTAGCTGCAGGAGGTCTGGCTTAATTTGACAAAGTGAGAAAAGATTTGACCAAAGACTCCTTTGCAGTAATAAAATACATACTGTAATAATTGTATGATGATGCATTTATGAGACACCTGAGACCCTACTTTAGACATACCCTATATATATAAAATCTCAATTAAATTATGTCTCTTTATTCTCAACAGAAGTTGCTTACAAAGCAACTTTTGTTGCTTTGTAACAGAAGTTACAAAGCAACAGAAGAATAATAATAGATAGAAGAATAATCTAATCTGAGCATAAATACAGTTGCTGAAAAACAACGTAATAAAGTTCAAGGAACACACCAGACAGTTCAGAAATGGAGCTGTAAGGAAGTGGAAGCATCATGCTGTGAACAGTATCAGGCAAGGATACACTGGTTAGACGTGATAAAAAAAAAATGGAAGAAATTAAATATGGAGCAGTCCTGAAAAGAAAAAAGGGAAGGAACTGAACACAAGCTTTAAAAGCTCAGCATCCTCCTCTACAACGGCCAGCCAAACACACATCCCTGCAGCTCTCCTTTCACACCCCTGTTTTATCTTCCACCTCGGTCATAGATTATTTTGGTTCTGCAGGTTTCTATTCAACCAAATCAGGAGATGCTGCTGCCTCCTTTGTTTCCCCCCGCCCACTTTTCTATCAAGTATAAGAGACTGAACTGGAACAAGACTGCAGGTCCACATGATATCAGCCCAAACGTGCTTGTGATTCTGCTGCACCTCTTCAACCGTAGCTTGTCCCAAAAAGGGTTTGCGAATTGTCGAAGACATCCTGCCTTGTTCAGGTACCAAAGAAAACTCACCAGTATGACCTCAATGATGATAAACTACAGATCTGTTGCTATAACGTCCCACAACATAAGTCGGAGGGATTGAAGACAAATGCACTGTACTTCACATTCTTCAGATTCTTCCACTTAATAACTATGAACTTCTTCAAGTTGGTCTATCATATGAAACCCCAACAAAATAAGTCAAAGACTGTGGTTTGCAACATATCAAAATGTGAAAATATTCACTGACATTTTTTATTTGTAAAACAATATTTGAGCAGAACAGCCTTTGTTGCAGATAAAAGCTTGACTTACAGTGCTACAAGTGCAGAAGAAAGAACATAAGTAACCCAAGGTGGCGTTTTGTTGTGACTTTGAGACAAAGATGGTAAAATAAAAGAACCAATCACACAGACAGGTTGCAGATGGCACAGAGAGAGCTGAACCTGGGAAAATTAAATATACGAGTTTTACCAAAGTCAAGCAGGGTAGAGATCCAGATCCACGCACACACACACCAACACTGCCTGGTTTGGGGCCAAATTAGGAAGCTAACTTTCTCCTCCGGTGGGCGCGGCGGAGGCTGATGACTCACTCGCATCAATCTTTCTGACGCTGCTCTCCAGCCGCGGCAAAAAAAAAAAGCCAACTGGAGCTCTCTCATAAGAAAGTACAAGTAATGCAGTCTGATTCTCATTTATTACAACACAAAGCCATTTTTCAGATTGCGTCCCTTGTAAGAATGCGAGTAGGTGATTCAAGGGGGCAGCAAAAAGGGAAAAAGGAGAAAGAGAAGTCAAAGAGATTTTGAGCAAAGAGGAAAGAGAAAGGAAGCGTGTGCAGTGGTAGAAAAACTGTAAGATGTGAGAAACCTTTAAGCCATTTCTAGATTTCAGGACAAAGTACCTGAAAAATATGTATAGATTAAATGTGGCATTAAAAATATGAAGGATTTAAACTGAATATTATTGAGGCATCTGTTTTGGATAACAAACAAAAATGAAATTAAAACAAAATTGAAAACAGGCCAGTATTCATAAACCAAGACCTGCAGAGTTCATCTACGTGACGAGACCACCAGATGATTGGCTAATCGCTGCACCTTGGGGTACCAACACATTACATGCTGCGAGCGTCAGGCTGAAATACTCGGTTTGCCTTTTGTGTTTCGAAAAGTATTTAGAAAGTAGAGGAAAAATGTTCTCATCTATGCGTGCGGGACATGTTTGTTTGATAGTGATTACAAATATATATTTGCAATTTACTAGAATAATAATTATTTTTGCACTGTATTTTTAGGGAGCCTAATTTTCCGTCTCCATAAAGGTTAGCTTCACTCTTTGGATACCAGTCCAAAAAAACAAATAAAAAAAAAAAAAAAAATAAAAGCTAAATAAATGGTAAAAACAATGTTTGGTGGCCAACTTATGGCCGAAAGGTTAAGGTGAGAATGAAAAACGTCTTTATGATAAAAAAAAAACATAGCTGTTTTTAACCCGTTTTTTTTATTTTTATAATCTGTATATATAGGTTGTTCTATATTAGCAGGATTGGTACACAAAAAAAAAAAGTAAAATAGTTTGTATTTCATTATACTTGTTCATATTAAAACTAATCTAACAGTCTTGTTTAGTGATACCATTTCTATGAGAAAAACATCCAAACACCAAGAGATACACTTTCTATGGCACATCAGTAGGCCTCGTCTACAGCAACGAGTTATTCGAAAAATCATTCAGCTGCAAGCTTGCAGAATATTCGGGATTGTTAAATATAACATTTGAATTAGAGCATGACTGTACAGACGCAATAATCCATATCTTGAGCAATATTTGTGTCTGCAAGGCTCTGGCTGTAAACAGTGACAGATGTATTGCTAAAAAGAATGTTACAAAATCAATTGTTTTAACACTTCTCTAAATAAATTACTCAGATTTATCAGATCATTTAAATAAGTGTTTTCGAGTGTATAACTGTTTTTGTTCTAAATGATTCCACAATTAATGGAATACAAACTCCATCCTTGGTGTAAATGTATCCATTTTTAGACTGGATGAGAACTACGCCTCATTGGTAAGCTACTGAGATGAGGGACTTACTGGTGTGGTTGTTGTATTGTTCTATGTGGTACAAATGGCGCTTGGCTCGGTTCTTGGCCTGCGAATCACAGATGTATTACATGCAGATGGAGAAAATATATTTTTAAAAATTCTTAAGTAACTGAGGATTTAGTTATTCTACAACAAGCAAACCATTGACTCAAACTAATGTGGTTAAAATGTGTTGTTTCTTTCCCACAGCAATACCATTAAAATATTCTAACTCAAACCAAATACAAAGTAAGCTCTTACCTTCCTCAGAGCTGCTGTTCTGTCTGCCGCTTTTCCCAAGGCAAACCCTAACAATACAGAGAGCATTCAGTTTACACATTTGGTTAGTTCTCTCCTCTAAAAGGCTCCCCCCCCCCCATACAAACAGAAGGGATACATGTTTATGAACCGAAAAACATCAGCTGGATGACAAAAGAATGGGTTTTCTTTTTTAAGTTCTGTTGATAAACCAAAGACCAACTGTACCTGTTTCCAACGCTTTACTCAGTTCAAAACAAAAAAAGGATCAAACCTGCCACTCCGTTGCCGTTCCCTACAGCAACCAAACAGCTGATGGATCTTTTCCTGCCCTCCTTGGCTGTCATGTTGAACACGCTCTTCACCTAAAACCCAAGAACAGGAGATCCTTCATGTGACCTGCTAACTAACATGTAAGGATAAAACATTTAAAGATGTAGCTTGTTTAAAGAATATGTGTGTGTCCAAAAAGATAGGCATTTAAAACCTTCTAGTGTTTTATAAATTTATTCAGCTATTCAAGTCAAATTAGCCCTCATGATAAGAGTTGTAAAAAGTTGTAAGATCAGTTCAGCTGAGAAAAAAGGAAGTTTGAAGTCCATTACTGATTATGATTTTAATAATTATGTATTTGTCAAACAAGTGCCTCCTATTTATTCCATTTTGTGTTAATAAATATTTAAATTCAACCTCTAAATGAGGTTGAATTTCAACACATCGGGTTCTTGGTATAACCGCTGAACAGTTTGTGTTCCTACAATGTTATGTTGAAACACTGGGGGGCAGCCTTTACATAGTGAAATACAAAAAAAAAAAGAGGCTGTGCAGAGGAGAGTTGGAGGTCAAGAAGAAGAAAAACAAGATCATGAGAAAGTTGAGAGATGTGATAGAATAGATAAAATGAGGAATACAACATTGAAAAAGTGAGAAAAAAAATCTAACCTGATATTTAAGATAAGGGAGGACATTTGGTTTGATTTATTCTGATAAATAAGGTGCAAAAGAGAAGAGCAACAAGAAGAAAAAACAACAACAACAACGAACAGGAGATGCATAGAAACTACAATGAGACGATGGTCATAGTGAAAAGTCTGTGTTTGTCTCTGAGGCCATAACCCGTCAGAGATGAACTGTTTTAGTGCAGCATGCAGGTGTATGCAACCAAACATGTGATGAGGGGGGGGGCACATAAAGTGCAAGATCATGAGTTTGTGCAGTGCCTTGATGACACAAAGTGCTGACTGCCAGAAAAACTGCATGAAACACGACACAAACTACACACACTCACACCTGCACAGAACGGATGCTCGAGTACAGTTTTTGTAAACGAGCTGCTCAGCATCCACACTGATACATAAAACCCAGCCAGTAAAATGAGCACATTAGACGGAGCTCATTAGGAAAATGTGATTTTATATTAGATAATGGACTTATACCTTTATGTTATTATCATCTATTTGGCTTCCTTTCACCTGAGTCATTATTCTCTGTCAGCTTGAGGCCAAGGTGGGTTTCGTTTTGGCACAGGGACCAATCCGTGTCGGTCCAAACAGTCTCTCTGAATCCTCATGCAGACCCAACATTGGATGTCGTCGTCGTTGTTGTGACGAGAAATATGTTGCATATAAAAAGGTTTTCATTTTCTTGCATGTTTTCACACTTTTACAAACCAGATATGACCCGCTTAATTTCTCTACTCCTGACAAAAAACAAAACAAAGGTAGACGCACCTTTGGGTGCAATCAGAGCACAGAGTTTGTTTGGAAAGTCAATATTTTTTTGCCCCTTTCTGGGACAGAGGTATAGGCTGTGGACAATACAGAACATCAACCTGATAGTCATCAAACCATTTCCATGCATCTTAAGGTGAATGCTTCATGAAATTGCTGCCGTCTTTTCATCGTATCCCTTTCTAAGCCTTCTAGGGCCTGCTGCTGATAAGCATCCCCACACTATGATACCACCACCAACACCCTTCGCTGTAGGGATGGTGCGTTGATGGTGTTGTACAATGCTTTCGTGTCTGCCAAACATAGAATCTTATCTAATGACCAAAAAGTCCCAATTAAGTGTCTTCATGCCTAAAAAGTTTCTTCCTTTTTAAACACAAATTCTCCCACATTCCTTTTGCTAAACTTTAGTCAAGCCTTGATCTCAGTTTTCTTCAACAGCGGCTTTGTAATTTCCACTATCAATCAATTAGGACAAACTTACTGCAATCAAGTGATCTCCATTCCACTCATTGTTAGACTACTAGCACCAATTGGTTAGACCTTTGAATATGGTCAGCCACTTTAGAGAGGGGTGAATAATGATGTTAAATATTTTTGTTCATTGTTATGTAGAAATCAGTTTTCACGTTGACATTAAAGGTTATCTTTTTTATTTTATTTTTACATTTCAAAAAATACTAGTTATGTTGAACATGACTGATATTAAAAAGCAAATAAAAAATAAAAATTAAAGAACTTGGTGCATTGTAGAGCGGGGGGCATTTACAGCATTGAGTACCTCTAGATTTTCAGCAGGCTTATCTTGGCCAAAAATCATGACCTGCTCCAGCACTTGCGTGCCCGACAGAGAACAAGTGACAGGGCAGTGTTGCATTTCATCTGATGGAGCTCCAAGGTTTATTGTTGCCTTCAGCCTCACAAGTTATGCAACAAACACGTTTCAGTGAAGGGTTTATATTTTAACCATAGGGCCATAGAAGAAGGACTGGGGTCAGGATAGCAGCAAAGAGAATCACACTCCAAACCATCCATCCAGATACAGACAAACACACTCAGGAGGATCTTAAATGTTTCTACCTTCATGGTTGATATAGTTTTGTTTTTTTAAATCATGTTTCTTTGGGGGTTTCATCTTTAAGATATAAAATATGCTAAATATTAACATGTAGCTTTGGTCATGGTATTAAAAGGAAGTTGCGACTACTTAAGATTTAGGGTGTCATGGGCATTTGACACAGATGATTTTGTTTTTGATTAAGCTTGCATGTAAAGTCAGAGATGAGGAAATGGCAAGGTATCCACACGGATGGTATTTTGCATCTTACAAATCAGATTCCATCAAGTTATTTATTCTCACGTTTCAGCGTTGCTTGTGTCTACTCTAGCTGACGTGTGTATCTAGATGATGAGGACCTCCTGGCTGCAGTTGTCATCTTAGGTGAGGATGCATTCGTTTTGGCGGAGCCTTAGCAGCACAGCAGATGGGCAAATTTTTTTTTTTTTAACTTTTCTAAGCCGGATGAGCGACAGATCGCCGGTGGGAGGATGTTTCTATCTTGCTCTCCCTGCTGCCTGATCGGTTATTATCTCAATCTGTTGCTTCGCCTCTCCCTGTCTGTCTGCATTTGTCTACAAGCTGCAGTGCAGGGGAGAGGAACTCGGCACATGGGACCAGAAGGCAATGTGAAAGCACAAAGAAAGTGACAAAGTGACAATGAGAATCACCTCACAGTAATATTGCTATGCATCGCCTCAGCAACCAAAGCTTTGGGTTTTCTCAGCACTGAAAATCATACTACAGTCTAACAACAGTTTACGTTGACTTGTGCGAAAATGCATTTGATGCACATGAGAAATTTGGAATTATACTTCAATTTTTTTAAACAAATTAACCAGCAAATAATTATACACAAAATTAAGTATTGATTAAGTCTCAAGTCTCAATTTAATGCATAAATTAAATTTATAATTTCAGCAATTGGGGCATTTCCTGGAAAAGAATTACGGCTATATATTTCTAGATAGGTCACTGCTATGTACCATGGCTTTGGTTCCCAGGGTTGTTCCATTCCCCCCCCCCAATAATATCCAATCAATATTCACAAATCATAACATAAAATGTAAAAAAAAAAAAAAAAGCTTAATAAAAGTCTTCGAAATGTTCAGGGAAAGGTGTACGTAAAGCTTAAAGCTGTTTATTTGTAATCTGTGGCAACAATATTAAAACTGACAGCAATCTAGGTTGGACTATTTAACCATTGAATATAATTTTTATTTTAGCAAAGGTTAATCAATTGTGATACTCTTTTGTATCTACAAATTTTGAAAAATATGAATCTTAATGTTTTGTCTGAAGAAAACTTGTCAAAAATCATTGAAAGTTGAGTCTAAATCAAAGACATACATTAAAAGTGGAAATCTGGTAATAAAACTAGTGAAAAATGAGAAACATCAAAGCAAATAAGGAGTGTTTATTCCCGTAAAATAAAAATCAATAGAAGACACAGAACTGCCTCTTTCAAAGGAAGTAATTAAATTTAAAGCTCCCTGCCCCCTCACCACTTGCAAACCATTTTCCATTCAGTACAAACTCGATATACACATAAAAATCCACTTACACATGAAAGAAAATCATTTTTCATTATTTATAAGGAATTTGATTAATGGTCTGCATGTAAACATCAACACAAAGGCGTACTTTGGCCTGTTCCAAATCTGTGTGCAGAAACCCAAATGGAGCCTCCATACATTCTAATCTTCCTCGTTGTTCAACTTATAATGTTTTGTATATTTCTGAATTCCTGTTTACAAGTGTTTCATTCAGAAAGCTGCATCTTCAGGTCCGACTATTACTTTTTGACAAGACATGCTTTTTATTGTTCTTACATTTTTTATATGCTTTTGAAAGTATTTTCCCCAATAGTGAAAATAATTAAAAACCTTGCAAAATTCAAGGACTTTTGTTTTTTTGCATAGATGCATTAACTTAGTGTGCGAATTAACTAACCTTTAATGGTGATGCAGTTATTTGAGCTGTTTTTCAGCAAGGTCATTGGATCGCGTCCCATCCTGGGCAGTATTTGTATAGATATTACATGTTCTCCTAGGTACTCTGGATTCAAAACATTTAATTGGTGTGTCTTAGTTGCCTTTAGGAGTGAGTCGTTACATGGATTGTTGGTTTTCTTGTTTTATTTTTGTTACTGGCAACCTGCCCAGGGTATA
>JAVLVB010000624.1:2745475-2768767 GCA_032876305.1 Orestias chungarensis | reverse complement strand
GGGGGGGGACTTTCAGGAAACTATGAATGACCTAATGGTAAAATATGAAACTGAGGTTTAACAAAAACATGAACTAGTCTCTAAAACCATGGTGTAATAAGTTGGAGTGTTTTTTCCCATAATACATTGAAACCCAAAATCAAAAATTACATCCAATGGTAAAACATCAATAGTACAACATCTATAATTTTGTACAAAGATGCTGAAATGAACCCTAACAGCTTGCATTATATAATTTTTCTGAACATCAACTAATCTTTCTTGTGAATCAGGCTTTAAATACAATAATAACCTGTTTGTGTGTGTGTGTGTGTTCTGTACTTTACCTGCTATTTTTGAGCTGTAATTTTACTTAGTTTCTTTTGTTCATTTTCTTTTTTCTACTCTAATACACTTGGCTACTGTTGTGTAATTCTCCCATAGTGCTTACAAGCCTATATCTTAAAGCGCATACAAAGGTTGTATAACCTCTTATGCTACAAACTGTATGTTTACTTGTAACTAAACTTTCAAGGTCCTTGACTTTAAGGAAGGAAGTGGGGGGAAAACCCTGTTCTTCACTGACAAGGCTCCATGTCCGTTAATGAAATCACTGAATCCGGTCCAAGAGGCTGCTGTACCTGGAGCGAGGCCATGTACATCACTTTCATCTTGTTTCATTTTAACTCTGTCATCCCTTCTTTAAATTTTTATACAAACTACTTTGTGAGAGTGCCAGACATACTTCTTCTTTGTAAAAGCTGATTTTTTTGCTTTTTTATTTCTAACTAGATCTACAACCATGTTTTCAATTCCTTTGCTTTAAATGTGTGACGTGTATCGCAGCATTTTATTTCCTAAGTCTAAGCTTGATAGCAATCAGACAAACATTTTTTCCTGATACTACTCTTAAGCAATAATATACTTCAAATTAATGTGTGCAGAGCGTGAACAATGGTCATACAATGCAAAATCTCTATTTTAGTCATTTGAAACATTAGCAAGGTTGTGTTGTTAAATAGTTAAACTGGGACAGGTAGAATCAGACAGGGGCAGTGTGTGGATGGCTCTACAAATGTTCAGGAGTATTTTTTTTATTGGATTCTGAATTTAATGGGGAGCTGGTGTAACCAATGTGAAATGGGGTTGATGTGGTGAAATAAGGGTGATAATGCAGGCGGGAGAGTTATGAACAAATTTAAGCTTCCCCGTTCTGCGCTAGGAGAATGTAGTAAGTTCTCAGTTCTGAGGTTTCATTTAGTGTGTTTACTATGTGAAAAACCCATTCACCAATATCAAATTATAAACTGTGGCATTATATTATTTCCTATGTCTCGTACCTACATCTAGGTCCAAACAACTCTAAAACTGGAGAACCATAAAGTAGTTTAGCACACAACAAATGTCTGATGCCAAGAGCACTTGAAAAGACAACATGTCTATTTGCTGCAGGCAATGGTCCACCTAAGCTTTACAAGCATCCGTTTCTGACATAATTGGGCTTACTTATTATGTTTCACCCAACTGTTGATGTGAACATAGGGTTTCCATATTTTGATGCTCAAAACAGACACTTGGCCTGAAGTTGTGGCATAATTCAGACAGGCTTCAGAGAGATTAATGAACATGTTTTAACATGCCTCAATGGTACAAAATTAATATTTATATAATAAAAAAAACAAAGTAATATACTACACCTTTTAAAAAAAACTAACCAATCTAAATATGACATGTGTTAGAGAACTCAGAATCAACAAAAAAAATATTTTTAAATGATAATAAAATGGGAAGATAATAACCTAACAACCAAGAAGGATTTATACTTTTAATTATCTGGCAGCTTTGTATGTGTATCACTCCAAGCTGTCCTGACTGTAATGGTGGATTGAAAACTGTTTTTGCAGTTCATCCGTGAAGATGCACCTTTGCTTCGCAGTTTTGTGTACAACACTATTACGGCCCCGGCTCTGCTTTTCTCTGTGTATGTGTGCATCGTCACAATGTACCGTAATTTTTTTTGCGCAAAACATTACTTTACGTTTTATCAATTAATGTCCCAGTGAGACATCTGTTGGGAAATCCCACCTGCTCATAGGAGCCTGTCACAGTAGTTCTTCTATAGTCATTTTTATCATTGTGAGAGCACCACAATATATTATAAAATGTTAAATCAATGTCAACTACCCTTAAGATCAAGTCCAGCTTAACATTTAAATTGCACTCAAAGCTCAAATTGTTTGAGTTTTGGAGGCCTAAAAAACCTGATGTTTTTTTCTATCTTTTCTTCTAGCTCTCGTTTTTCATTCCTCTCCCAGTAGATCTGCTCACTAATGCAGCTTCATCGTCCTTGGGAGACAAGCCTTTTATTCAAGTAAGCCTCTTCCATTTCATTAGGCCGGAATTTATAGTGGCACACACAGACACACGCTCACCCCATGAAGGGTGTATTTATAGAAGGCGATGGCACCATAAAAGTGTCTGTTGGCTTCCAAGAGGAAGTCTAATGTCTGTGACACAATTCCTATTAGTGCAGACAGGAGAGCTGGGAAAGACTATCAATGTGAAAATATGCATTAATGCCCGTTTCCAGAGTAGATAAAATAATAAAATGAAATAAAAAACTAAAAACATGCATAAAACCACAATTCAAATACTTATCTGAAGACAAAATGCACACCAGAGAAATCTCTACGAAACAATAAGCAATATTAACTAACTCTCTAGCAAAAATGAATAATGCAGAGCTTTTTATCCTACTGAACTTCTTGCATGATAATGTGTGTGAACCAGGGGCACAGAGGCGTAGTTGGGTATTTTGTGTGTATATGTGACCCCGTGGCACTGCTTCCATCAGTTCACCAGGGCCCATTAGCGCTAATTAAATTAAGGGGGAGATTCTGCATGACGAACAGAGAAGTTAAACAAACTGTCTGCAGACAGTTCATTATCCATATGTCATGCACACACGCAGCTGCTTTTGTCTTTCACTTCAACAGCAGCTTAGTAGAGTCCTTCGGGTGTAGGCCGAACCTCGCTGGTACAGTTACCTGGGCACATTTCTTTATTGTCCTCTTAGTATGCTAAAAATCTACTTTTTGATTTATAAAACATGCTGTTAATTGAAGTAGTTAATTAAGGAACACGTCTCTAAATTTAAATAAAACTGTATTAGTTTAGTAGCAAAATCCATCTTACCTGGAGCAAACAAAAAGGCCACTTAGAAAAAAGGAAGGTCCTGCTATGTGGCTTGAAAAACCTTGGCTTGGACAGAGCCACTGATGAATTTAAAAAGAAAACTATAAGTAGTGATACTGTAAAAATTCGTTTTTTATGAAAATAGCTTTACAATTGTTGAAATGTGAAAAAACAAGTATTCTAACAATTGGCGATTATCCTGATCGTTTAATATCTATATGCGGTATCGGTTAGCATTACATGCTGTGGAATGTTTCTGTTAACCGTTCGGTTAGGGTTGGTTGTACCGCCGCAGTCAGTTTGTGCCCTTGGCAAATATCTCCTTCTTCCTTTTTTTTGAGTTATATTTTGCAAAGTTTGTGGGTTCTTCCATCATTAAATCTACAAAGTGCATCTAGCAAAGACAATTTTCCAATTTTCTCAGTTATGCCTGCTAGAGCTTAGACTTAGATGAGAGGATAGCAGTTTTCTTTCCCCGTTTTCTACCTTTTGTGGGCTACGTTTGACTGACCAACGCTGAACAGCACACTCTTGTAACCTGCTTCCTCTATCAGCAGCAAACATGTCCAAAACGGTTGAGTCAATAACATGTAATTTGTGTACAGCAGTGTTCACTCACTTTAAACAGATGGTGTTGCACTGTATTCTATCTTGCCATGCTATCAAAAGGAAAGGAGAACAAGTGCATTTTGCAAAACAAATGGGCCTGTGAAAGATAGTGTGATGCCATCAGTGAGATACAGGTGTGTCGAGCAGCATCTCAACTAAAGCAGCGTTTTCTTGGCAGAATCTTTCTTTGTGCAAACATTTCTCTTTCTCTAAATTCCAAGTAGTTTGTAATTTTTCTTACCTCTTCAATGTTAAGATACAAAGGTAAAGGAATTAAGAGATTTTATAGCTTAATGAACTAAACAAATTGCTGTATTGTCAGCCCACTGAGAGACACGCCTTTGTGTCTATTCACATGCCGAAAGGATTAACTGATCTTATTTATCTGGTCGTATTCCATCTAAATAGGCAGAATGAGTGTTAGCATTTCCTTAGGACTGTGTTTAAAAGCTGGTTTTCATTTCAAACCTTTAAAAAAGGTCAAATCCGTACATCTGCCGGCTGCTCGGGACAAAAATCAAAGAGTCTAAATTATATATTAATGTTCAAACTGAAGATTTCTAAAAACCATCACACAGTGAAATGACACGCACACAAAAATAAGGTTGGTAATTCTAATTCGGTTTGTTTAGCCAAGTGTCCTGAGGAAGGTACATTTTTGGCATTTGAATACTGTGACAGTGCTCACTCTGTAAAAGTCACTGAGGTTACAGACCAGTTTCCTCTGGCTTGTAGTCAACTGTGGGCGTTTTTTTTTCTTTACACACGCAGTATATAAATTTAGCAGAAAATTCCTGGACAGGAAGTCCAGGCCATGATGAATTGTCTAATAGATGCCGAAGACCTTCACAAGATATATAGGTTTTATGGAGTAAGAATCAGGAAGTTGTAGAATAAATAAAATCAATAGTTGAAAAGGTACATCTCCAGTGCCATCTCAACCAAAATACACTGCAATAGTTACTCACACAGAAGTCAAATAAGATTGGCAAACTACACAACCAATGCCTACAACACCCATAAAGAACTAACCTCATACTGCGTTTGTGAAATATCAAAGATTTCCCATAGAAATAACTGAACCACAGCTCCCCAAACCGTCACTTTCTTCCTTCTTTTTCAACATGAAAACCTTTACTTTCACTCTGCAGAGTTATTGATATAGAAGACCTTGGCTTAGAGAAGAAAAACTTTTGACACTCTTTGACACCACAAAAGAAGATGTTATAGAATTTTTTAGATTAAAACCCTTTTCTGTAGAATAATATAATAATGAACATTTTAGAAGTTTCAAAATACAGTTATATACCAGGAAATCACAGGGAAAGAAATGTCACTAAATACAGTTTAAATTTTGTTCTAAATTTTGTTCTAAATTTGTTTTGTGATATAAATAGGATTTCAAAAAGTATAATTTTTCATTAATCCCATAAATGGTTTTAGGTCTTTTTTAAAGCAACATTGGAAGCCTTCAGTAAACCTTCAAGTAACAATAAAACCTTCAAGGGTGTTTCTTTTTGTAAAACCATCCAGTCAAATATACCAATCATAATTTTTTATATGACTAATTTGTTTAGTTGCAATGCAGTAGAAATAATAATAATCGGGGTATGTTTAAACTAAGTGTAAAAAAATATATTGTGATGTACTTGAAATAAAAAAAGAAAAGATTTTCTCTTTATCTGCTATTTTCAGGTAGTATAGCATTTTTTTTCAAATCATTAAAAGCACTAAAACTAGGAATGTCCATAATTTTGGTGTGTAAATGTATCAAGCAGGAGCATAAACTTAGATTTTTTTTATTTTATTTAATAAAATAAATTACATAAAGGTTGGAAACATTTACTTTGATCCATAAGGGAGGGACATTTTGAAGTCCTCCTATCATGTTCAAAACCACTTACTCTGTGGAAGGATATGCAGAATTAGGGGTTTCCCAAAACAACCTTTTTTACTTTCGACAGAGTACCAATATTTATGTCTTGGGTATCGCCAGATACTGATCCTGACCTGATGCAGATATCAGCATGACTCATACAGATGTTTATTACTTTGGTAGTATAAAAGTTTAGAAAACGCTTAATTAATATCAGAAAACAATATTTAATAATCGTTGGGGAAAAAAAACTGTTCCATTCATTATTAATCAATTGGTTACATAAACATCAAACCGTCTTCAAAGATAAAGGTTCCACAATTCAATAAAACAAATTACAGGATTGGCAATAGTGGCACGAAACAAACACTGGAATGTGCCGCTAGTCTTGGAGTGCAGAGGACCTAATATTCTATTCTAAAATTTGTTTTTGGCGGATAACGGACAGATATCTGATATCAGTAATGGAGCGGGACACCCCTATGGAAAATATAGATATTGATGTGTGTTCGGGGTCATCTTTAGAATCAATAAATAATAAATTTAGTCAAGACTAGAGTCAGAAGGAGGAACCTCAACGAAAACCAAAAATTGCCACCAACCAAAAAATTGATGATTGATGGAGCACTAATTGTAATCGGCAAGTGTACTCTTGCTCTTTTAAGTTGGCTTAATGCAATGTGTTTTCAAATTTAGTGCTTAACTTGTAAATGTAGTGATTGTTTGTTCATAAACAAGCAGTTATGAAAAAGCTTCTGCAAGTTTGTGATATGTTCAAAGAAAAAGAAAAAAAGAGACTCACCTCAATGACTCGAGAATCAAAGTCTTCGTAAGTTTCTGTGAGAAATGGAATAAAAAAAACAACAACAAAAAAACATTAAAGATTTTAAACTCAAACAAACAGATCCCCGACATCAGACACAGATCACCATAGCATCCTGCTCGCAGGAGAAATGCTGGCAGCGTATTACTTTGCACTTCTCCTCGTCAGTGACCTCTGAAGGACGTTAATCTCCCCACGGCAGCCTTCCCACTTCTAATCAACTAACAACAAACAAAGGCTGAATCGAACAGAAGGTCTCGGAGGAAAAGAAAAAAGAAAAGAAAAGAAGCATACATTTCTTATCTGGGGCAATGTCCCTGCATTCTACACGAAAGTCAAGACCTGATCAAAGGGAAACAACAGATTCACGGCTGCATATGCATCATATCCATCGTTTGTAGAGAAAACGATACCAGGGTGAGCTAGTAAGTGTGTGAGAGCAGGCGAATGCACTGCCTGGCAAAATTACTCACACATGATGAGGTTTTTCGTATTTTGTTTGGATACTATCACAGGTTCCGGTTTATTTTGTGGCAGTTTTACGTGATGGAGAAGTAAAAAAGTAAGCGCAAAATAGGAGGCCTCATGGTTTTCACACTGATTTTCACGAAAGGTATCTGACGAGTGTGGCAGCCCCTCCTACTCTATTAACCCTAAATAAAATGGAGATTAGCTTTTAACTTGACTCAATCAGACTAAAGCTCACAGAGCTTATAAGAACCAGTAGTGTTGTTTAGACTAAGGACTACATTTTTATTAAAAAGATGCAACTAATCCCAACTATGCTACCTCAGTTCTGGCTTACTCCAAGAAAATATAAAAAAGGGTATATTTGAAGGTTTTAATTAATAGTTTTAAATAAATGGCTTTGGGCTAAAATGTGAGCTGCTTAAAACTGAAGAACCAAACAAGGACAAGCAAACCAGTTTTTAAGCTTCTCAGCTCTGGTGCACATTCCTTTAATTTACAAATTAAGACTTTTTAGTTTGCTGCTCCTTTTGACACAGAAATCTGACTTATGAGCTGTTTACACTTATGGATAAGTAATTGTATCCTTTAAGTGAAGATTAGATTGGGATTCAAAAGCTGCATTTTAAACCCACATTTTAGGTGTGCGTTCAGATTTAAACACAGTAAAAGCAAGAAGAAATCTATTTTTTTGAGAAGTGGAGTGGCCCTGTAGGAGCTGCAGAGATTCACAGCTGAGATCTGTAATTGGAGCCAAAAGATCTTAATAAATATGCACGTCAAATGTTTTAGATTAGAATTTCTAAAACAGCTACAAAAGGATTTACCATTCCCCTTTGACAACACAGTTATGCATTCATTTGTGAGGGTTTAAGATGTTAAATACTAGATGCAAATGGCTGTGTTTGCAAGGGGAAGAAAACGAAACGGGGAATGGAAAAACTGACAGGAAACTAAAAACACAGAATAAATCAGAGCGGCGTCGGTCTTCTGACAACAGTTTGAGGTAAACAAGCTAATCTAGGCCAAAGAAGGGAGCTTTAAATGTGTACAAAGGAGGAAAACAAGAGAATTTCACCAGTCTAAATTAGCTCGCTGTGATCCTCTGCGACTGTCCTGCAGAGCTGCTAAGACAGAAATCCCATCGCTGTGGGTTTACATTTCATTTCATTTAACCTTCAACCCAAAGCTGTGACATAAACCTTCTGCTATGAGGCCAGACTGACAACATAGAAATGAGAAATGTTCTTTACAGCCCTTCACCCTGACCTGTTCTCTGCCCGTGTTAAAAAGCTTGAAAGGGGATCTAGAATACTTTAAGTACATAAACCACAACAGGTCCTTTTTGTCCATGAAAGAACCTTTGAAATGGGAAGAATGTCAAAAAATATCTTTAGGAATTTACATTTGCCAAGGAACGAGCCAAAAGCACTCAGTGCAAACCAAACATGTAATCCACTTCGGTTTTAACAAAGTTGATAAAAATTTAAACAAAACAAACCAAGATTAGAAAAACAATAAACTATAAAGGCCGACATAAATCTAAGAAGTTCAAATCAGTGCAACAGGACCGTTGGTACTAAAAAGAGACAAAAAAATATATAAGGATAAGAATAAACAAAGACGGATATTAAGAAAAGGACAAATAAAAAGAGGTAAAAAAAAAAAAAAGTTTACATTTGAAAAGAACAACGATGAAGAAAAATCCCAGAAAACCTCAGTCGGTTATATAAGCATGATGCGTGAAACCAGAAAGAAACTGAAAAGAGGTGAAAACCCATCTAAATCAACACTGAAGCACAGAAATGTCTTTCTAAATTAAGAAATTGTCCCACTTGACACTTGAGACGAAGCCTCATCCTCATTGCTGATAATGGGCTCCCATAGTGACCCGTCACTCTTACTCTCCCACACACAGCTGCACAATCCTCATTACTCCTCTTTTCCCGCCTCTGAAGTTATCTTCACGTCCTCCTGTGCCACTCGCCCGTGTCTGTCTGAGGATGAGCTGAGCCTTTGAGCCTTGTTGTGTCACGATGTGGACTCACTGTTGATCATCCAGCCGGCGCTCAGCGCCACGTTCAGATGTTGGTTTCAGACTGGAGAGATTCTAGTGCTCATCGCCTAGCATGTTCTTTTCTCTAAGTCTTGGAAAACTATTCCCTCCCTGTTCATTTTTGCCACTCCATTTTTTTGGTCATGTTACTGGATGTCTTATATTTTATCTGGATTTTATGTACTAGATCAATACGGATGAGCACTAACAGGATACATTATTTGGAAATTTGAAAAATTTGAACTTAAACTCAATTATTTAATTTTTTATTGTAGTCTGGAATTCTATTCAACCCCTTTACTCTGTTACCTGTCTGCAGATACTTAGAGACTAAACATACAAACATGTCCACTCCAAGCAAAAAAAAAAAAGCAACAAGCAGATATATGTTGTTTGACAGTTTGCCAGAAGCCACGAAGGAGAAAATATGTGATCAGATGAGTAAAAAATTGAAAAAAGTACGAGTAGTGAGGGAAGAAACACTGGAATCACCCCGGACTCATGATCCCAAAGCCCACTCCTGCTGATTGTACCATCAATGTTGTGCTAGAAAGGGAATTCTGATCATAGTTGGCTTTCACCTTCTAGTGGAAAATAGCTCCTCAAAACTACGACAGGCTGTTTCTGATTAAACACACGTATTAGATATTCCCAGTCAAAATCCACAAGATCTAAATAACATTAGAAATAAGTGTCAAGACTGGAAAAGTGATGAAAACAACAACTCGTCATCCAATCTGGCTGAGCTTGATGTATTTTCAAAAGACGATTGGACAATGTGCAAAAACCTTAGAAAGACGCTCCACAATGACTTGAAGCTGATGCTGTGGCAAAAAAAACTTTCATGCCGCAGAATGTTGTTAAATTAAAAAATAACATGTAGGCTTACCGAAGGTTGTCAGGTATAATTTCATAAATTTAAAGGTCGTCTCAGTAGTTTGTAGCTGTAGTGTTTGTAATTTTTGTTTAATTCTCTGAGGGCAGTTTACCTCCATTGGGTCCAGGGTCAGGTTGCCCCAGGCTGATGCCCCCCCAGGAATTTCCCGTCCAACCCCTCTCCCTCTTCACCTTCGTCCTCCTCTTCCTCTCCCACTCATCCCTCTGTCGTGCTGCAGGGAGACGAAAACTAGTCATTCTAGCAGTTAAACGTCAAAGGTGCTTTTTTGAGATTACTGCTTACAATCGAGATCACGGTGGAAACTGATTGAAAACTCCTCACACCACTGCTGCTTTGATTCCTTAAAATTAAGACTTCATTTCCCCTTGTGTGTTTTCTAGCAGTGCTTCATTAAATAATCCGATCTTGGCTGACATATCATCTCTAAACATCGTGGCTACAATATCACACACGTTTTGTGTTGGTAACAAAGGATTTTTAATGGTAGCTCAATCATAAGCCTGCCAGAGTGTATGGTAAAAAAAAATAAAAGAGTTTTGGTGTTTTTACTTAGTTCAGCTTGAGCCTCCTGTTGCTCAGCATCGCTTCTTCGGCTGAAACTCTGCACAGCCCCTTCTTTCAGTATAGGAATATTCAGACCAGGCCACAAAAAACCACCTCGACCTAAAGATGCAGACGAAAACAAGTAGATATATTCAACAAACAAAACGTTACTTAAACTGTGGGAAGATAATGACGGATTTTAAAGATTTAACACATTTTTAATGGCAAAGTGGGAGCTACGCTGATAAACCTTTTTTTGTTGTTGTTGCTAAAATCAGGTCAAAATGCAGAAGGAAAAGTGAGATTCAGTGAAAGAAAAAGTACTAGAAATCCTGGAAAGAGGGCACAATGAGCAAAGAGTAACTGCTCTAAAAATGAAATACTTTCATTTAGACTGCCTTTTGAATATTCAACGGCGACATGTCCATCAGCTGCCTGTTAACTTTAGTTGGAGGCACAAGTGCCAAGTTTGTAGAAGCTGCTCTCTAAATTAAAGCCAAGGAGGCTAAATTATAGCCTAGTTGAAAAGAGAAAAAACCATGCAGCCAACCCCTACGTTTGTGTCTCTAGAAAACAAGAGTAGAAATACACATATAATGGTCAAAGATGTGATTTTCGTAGCACGAGCAGATGCAGTTTCACCTTCTCCAATGATCTGTCCTCGGTTGAGGTCTCTCCTCAGTTTGCGCTTGGTTCGCTTCCCTCTGCCCTTTCTGGCTCCGGCTCCAGATTCTGCCAGGACGCCTCTCCACAGTTCCTCAGCCGTCACTGGAAAAACACACTAGAACAATAAACCATCTTGTCTTTTTGTAGTTAAATAAATGGATATGAGATCACGAAAGGGGTATGCGCGGAACCCACTAGGTTACCAAGCACAACTTATTACTACAGAAAGTAATGTTTATCTCATAACAATGTTTTCCAAGTGGATAATGAAGTAACTCCCATTTCCTACCATTAATAATTAACAATCGAGGCTTATATGGTTATTCTGCTTTTCTCCTCTTTTAAAACTCAAAAAAGCAAAAGATCTATTTCACTTCAGAGGATAAATATGTTTATCTGTTTTTCTGATCAGAGTGAGATGATGTGAAGGGGTTTGGGTCGACCTGTGACCTGACCTGTTTCATCTTGGTGCCTTGGATGCCTTTTGAATTATTTACCTTTTACTTATCACGTTTAATGATTTTGAAAGAAGTGCAAAAATAATCTGGATGTCATGCTGTTAGCTTGTTACTTTAATCTGATTTACGATTTTGTTTTTATCTTTTGATTTTTATTTCATGGTTGGGTTTGGACACAATTAGCTTTTAGTTGTGTTTCTTATCTGTTCTCGTTTTAATGTCTTCATTTAATTGTTTCGGTAAATATGATGGATCCAATTTTCTTATAGTAAATATATTCATAGATGACAAGGGCAGCAGGGCAGAAGTACAAATTTAACAACGCTCTCTTCCTGTTCATGCAATTTTTTTTAATCACACAGAGGTAGTTGTTGTCATTGAACAAAACCTTCTCTGCTCACACTTGTTGAAGAAACTGCCGTGTCTGCTCTGCTGCCAGGTTGTTGATTGGTTCAACAGGAACTCTGGGCGCCTCTGTAGAGACAATGCTGAGGCGCGACAGGCGAAGTGAGAGATCTGAACAGCTCCCACTGCAGTCCGGAGCGATGCTGTGCCTGGAAGAAAAAAAGAAGGAAAAATAAAATAAAATAAAAAAAAATAATCTTAAAAAGTGACTATTAATCAAAACTTTGCTAATCTGGTTGCTTAGTATGTCATTTAAGCCATATGCAAATAAATAAATTACCCCTTTATATCAAGAACTTAAGGTAACTCATACGTTTGTTCTGAAAAGTGAGATTACATCTCACAAACCAGAACCGTAGACTCACAAAATCACCAAAACAAAAAGTTTCTGTCAACACAAAGATCTCAAGAACTGATGAGGAACCACGTTCCTGCGTCTGGAAAAGGACACGGAGTCATTTTCGAATATTTGGGAGTTCAGTGAGGAACAGTTTGAGCAATAATCCTCGAATAAAGGAAGCATAAAGCAGCGGTAACCCAACCAAGGGGCGGTCAGCTTAGGAAAACAGGATGATGATTCATTTAGGGGGTATTTAGAAGAAGAAGCACAAATGAAGCACTTCCGACAAGACTTTTACCAGTTAAAGTCAGCGTTCAATAATAAAAAAAGAGAGACTGGGCAAAATGTTGCTGTTGACAGACTTTCAAACCAGAGCCACAATTGACCCATCTCACTAACTGGGAAATAAAAGCTTTATCTTCAAAGCAGCCTAGTTTTAATACATGCATCTTTTTTACCCCACATAATGTCAAATTGGGTTTGGACAACCTTATATCTTTAAAAAAAATGTATTTAGATTTTTTTTAGCAGCATAATTAATTATTATTCATCATAATTAATTAGGAAAAACTCCTGCTGCTGACCATCTTTGTCAAGAAAGCTGTAGCTTCTGTCACTTTAAAGCAGGAAGCAAAGATCTAAATTAGATGGTAGCAGGACTTAAGCACGAGCATTACAACATAAACTTTAATATCAAACACTTCTGATAGAAAAGACCGAATTTAGCACTCCAACGTGTCATTGGGGCTTTTAAAGGGAACGTTTGAACGTCTATATGTGCAGGGACCGCCTTTCTTTAGCGTCAGGAAGAAAAAGAAGAATAGAAACAACCGACGCGAATACAGCAAGCAGATGAATCCAACAACATCTGAAGCATGACAACAGGACGAGATAACTGGGATAGAACAGAAAGAGAGGATAGAACAGAGACACGATTCACCTCCGAGCGTGAAGCGGAGGGCACTGCACACCCACACGGACGCCGCCATCTTGGAGCTGAGATGGGTCCTTCACAAGTCAACTAGGCGGCCGTTCTCCTGCCTGTTGGGAAAAAAAATCGATCTCCTATCCTTTATATTATTATAACTTTCTAGTATGAGTTATTATAGTTGTATACTTGTATAGTTATTATGCGGTAGTTTTTATTTTCTGTTTTTATTTACAAATAGGTAACTAAAAACGAATAAATACATAAAATTGCATTACAAGCTGAGAAAGGACAAATGATTAAAAAAACCAAACAACACAACGTTATTTCATCCCTTCCGCTGAAAACGAAACCCTTAAAGCAGACTATTCACAAAACAAAGCAGTCATGCTGCTTTTTATTTATTTATTTATTATTTTTTTACAAAATGCTAATTTAAATAGCTTTGCAGGGACATTATTTTCCTCTCACATGTTTTAGTGCACATTCCAAACAGCTGAGTTGAAATGTGAAAACCAAAACTGTCTTTGAAAGTTTACGTTCATATTAATTATCTACCATTGGCACAGTTCCAAAAATACCATAAACAATCTTTAGGAAAGTTTTGGAGTACCTGATCAATCTTCTTATCTGAAATCGTTTATTTGGTTGGCTCTTTTACAAGGACCCAGCTTCTAAACATCGCCCATTAAGTTTCACTGAAACTTAATGGGCAAATGCCTGCAAGTTGACTAACCACTTCTACAAAATGTGTGCTGTAGTGTGTTGGAGTTCTGTAAAAAAAAACTGAATGGATCTAATTTGTGTGACTCAAACTGCCCCTTCTTCTCAAACAAAATGAAACGTACGTTTAGCAACGGTGCCTACCAATGTCGGCAGTGGTAATGGTGACTCTCAAAAAGCGGATTGACTGATGGAAAAGGAGAACTACATCCAGATTCATCAGCTATACCTAAAGTCAACAGCACAATAGGAGAAACATGGGGTTTAACACTACAAGGATTTGAAACGCACATCAAAACATGTTTTGGAAAGGAGAGGGCAGGGTAACATTAGGCTTCTTGAATGACCCAACTTAATCTTTATTACACGCTTCATCCTGCAAATCATTATGTCATTATGATCATTATAAACTCTTTTGCCTGAAATTTATTTGAAATAAAAGCACAACTGTCTATGTTTCTTTTTAAAGACTGAGTCTCTGTTGTTTCTCTACATTATTATCAAAACAGATATCATGTTGGAATAATGATTCCCCTTTCCGTGACCAAATGACAATAACAAGTTTTGCTAAGAAATATACAATAAAATTATTTTTTGACATACTCTACCTAGTTTGTTTTCACCTGAATCTCTTCTATGCATTCCTACTTCCGACCAAAGCTGATCTCACTCATTTCTTCAACTGTCACAGAACAATTTTAACTTATATATTTTTTAGGATTTAAATGATTCTTTTAGGTGTATTTGCTCAAGGTATTTAGGTGATAATGAGTTTTAAGCTTTGTTTGCAGCAAACAGCATCTTTGAGTGGCTTTGAGTTGTACCCATGAGCATGTTTGTGGTTTCTGAGTAGCTCTGGGTTCTGGCGGGGGAAATAACAAGGTAGAGAAAGAGGAAAACAACTGTCAACAGTTTTCCCGGGTACTGTCGATTGGCTGAATAAATAAATCTAAAATGGCTACCTTTTTTCCCTACTTTTCATCACAACAATATCCAACCGAGAAAAAGGAAAACAAGACAATTAGAAACCAAGAGGAGAAGCTGTCGAAATATAAAAATAGGTCACCAAACAGAATTAGGAGAAATGGGTGACAGAGTGTGCCGAGTAGTGAAGGGGGGCTGCTGAAATTCTTGGAACATAATAAAAATAAACTGGAGATGCAGACCGAACAGACATATCTGCAAGAGCAATAAAATGTTTCAGGAAGAGAAAGGGGACAATTTACATATTGTGACATATTCAGGTTTTAATTAAACAAAAAGCCTAAATAAATAATTAAAGTAGCAGAGGGATTAACAAAGACAGAAAAACATCAGAAGTTGGTTTCCGCAGTGGTCTCTTTTTAACCTTCGGAAGGTATCCACCAGAGAGCGTCCTGGAGAACGGCTGAAGTACTGGGGCACGTTTCTTCCAGGTGTGTTTCCACAAACCTGGGATTCATCAGGGTTGTTAGACCCTGGAACATAGTAACTGGTTGCCATGAGTGTTTTTTGTACCCTTAGTAGTCTGGGTACAAGACTGTTAGCTTACTCATCTTTTATTGTATTGTACATCAAATACTCCTGATCATGGACGAAGTTTTGATTTCAAAGGTGGAGGGGACGAGTATTTTTTAACTCTTCTAACTCGCCGATAGGTGGTCAGGTGGTTCATGTATAGCTCCGAATAGGTCCAAACATCTCAGCCCGGTAAGTCAGTTCGAACGGCTTCTGGTGGGAAAACGACTTTTTTCACTTTCCCCCACAAGTTTACTTACCTAACATGAGAGTATGGTCAGTGTTTCATAACATACAAAAACCTTAACAGAAGTAAAAATGTTATAAACAGGAAAATATATGACTTTATATGTTTTGATTGAAGACCTGTGATGAATGCTTAACTCTTCTAGTAGACATAATTATTATAATTTTTGCTTTCATGCAAACTTAGTTGATTGTGCTTGTAGTCTGAGAACTTTTATTTATAATTCACTGAATACAATATTAATTTAATTGAAACCGTTTCTCCTTTGAAATTAATTAAATGACAAAATAACTAAATTGTGCAAAAATAAATGACCAAACAATTTATAGTAAAATATGTGAAATGCAAAACAAGCTACGACTACTATACTATTTCTATACTAGAACTATTTACATTTATATACATGCACACACACACACATAGCCACCCACACCCACACACACACACTCCACGTGTGTGTAGAAGGCGCCCGGCCGCACCGAACAAGTCCACGCAGACCAGCCGGCGCAGCTGCTGGTAGAATCCAACCCGGGCGTGACTGGCCGAATAAAAAATTAGAAAATTATTTAAGTACAGAATGTAAGTTGTGATGGAAATTTTAAAACACTGAATCAGATGGTCTAAAACCGCCAAGCTTGTAATGAGCCAGAAGCAGCTAAAACACAACTAGCAAGTTAAGTTAGAAAGGTAAAATGCTTAATTAATAAAAACTGGCAATGTAAAATATTACTGTGATACGTAACAGTCAGCTTAGACTTCACAACAGCAAAAAAAAGTTGTACACAGAGAATGCACTACGTCCAACACTGGAACTGCTGGTGT
The DNA here is from genome assembly GCA_032876305.1 of Orestias chungarensis. NCBI lineage: Eukaryota > Metazoa > Chordata > Actinopteri > Cyprinodontiformes > Cyprinodontidae > Orestias > Orestias chungarensis. The sequence goes on along the minus strand of JAVLVB010000624.1, from coordinate 2,752,234 downwards.
TTGGAGCTATTAGCAGCTCCATTCTTCTTTCTATGGAAGTCAATGGGAGTGTTCGAACTCTCTCTCTATGGCGCTGATTGGTTAGCTTCTAATGAGTGATGGTGGAGACAGCCAATCACACAAGAGATCCAAACGACAGAGAGCCAATCAAGTGCTGGATGTTTTTGGAAAATAAAAAGTGGAGGGGACCAAATCGGACATTTGAAAAAGTGCAAGGGACATGTCCCCTGTGTCCCCCCCAAAAATAATGTCTGTGCTCCTGATCAGAAAAGCACGCCTCCGTGATTGGTAATTGCTCCCCTGCTTTCATCTTCGTTCATTACCACCTCCCTCCCTTGGGGTTTTATCCTTCAGACCCTGCTAGAATTACAGTTCAGTATTAGACTTCATCCTGTGGAACTAGTAACAACACTGTCTATTCTAGGGAACCCCACATCGTCCTTCAGCTCCAGATCATCCGTATCATTACGTGTTCAGTATTTGTAAATAGACCTTTTACTGATTTCCATTCTCCTGAGTTTCTCTGCTTGTGGGTTAGAAGTCTAAACAAAACAATGACATTTCTAAAGTTTCCACATCCAAGATGACCTCTTTTAACCAGGGAGATGACCTCATTTATAGACACCATAATACTCAGCATTTATACCCTGTACATCTTTTCATGTTTCTAACAGTCATAAATCTGATACTCCACTAGGAGTAGATAACTACAGCAGAAGAAAAATATAAATATAATTCAAAGCCGCCTTTTGCCCTTTTTCTCTATTATGCAAAAATTTCTGACAAATTGTGTAGAGTTGTCACCTAGTTGTTAAACAGAGTCCAAACTGTGTAATTTAATTGCAGCATGAATACAACAGTTTCAAGACCTCAGAGTTCAAACACTGGTTAACAAACAACACAATTAAAATTAGGAAACAGCAGACAGCTCAGCGATAAAGCTGTGGAGAGGTTAAAAACAGGCTAAGGCTAAAACAATATCCCACACTTTAAGCGTCTTAGGAGAATTATTCAATCCAACATCTGACAAAGAAGAAATCACTGTTGGCCAAAAACTGACAGACCACGGAAGAAAATTAATTAGGGAAAATAAACAGCAGATCTGACATTTACCTCACCTTTGACAAAAACTGAAGCCTGCCATTGAAACATGTCAGGAATGGCAAGTAGAGACAACAAAATTGTGTGTCTAATAACAAGATCATTAGGACTTTAAGTTGACTACATTTATGAAGCACCTTTCCGATCATACAGAATCAATCAGTGCTGTACTAATACATACAATTATGCATCAATCTGTTGGTAATTTGGCATGCCCTGGAGCACATTTAGATGTAATAGGAGAAAGCTAGAATCAAACCTACATTAAAAGTCAAATTACAAGAAAACTACCCTGCCAATTGAGCTGCAGCTCCCACAGTCTAGTGCCATGACAGTTTCTCCAATCAATGGTCTGAGTTTTGTGAGGCCAATAGCTTCACTTCAACTGTACCATTGTCCTTTGAACCAACAACTGAAGAAGGGATGGTGCAGTATGGGTCAGTTATGTAGACTGCTTTTCGAATGCAAACAGAAAAATGGTACATCGAAATGCAATGACATTAGAAGTACTTGGTGAAAAAGTGTAACAAGACAGCCATGGGAACTATAGAAGGGCTGTAGCACTCTAAACTTCAGGTGATAGAATCAATTGAAAGGACACATGTTAGAACAGTGTCCAATAACAAAAAGTACAATAGGATTTATTTCACAAGACACAATAAACAAATGGAAGTTGTCGGCCGGGCCAGATTTTTTTTTTGTCTGACATGCAAAATGCTACGTTAGGTTAATTACGTTAACAATTTAATGGATTGAGTGCAAACCCTACACATGATTTTTCAATGAAATCATATTTATTTTTTATTCGATTGTTTGCACAGCTTTACGGTGGTCAGTCACCATGATAATTTGTGAATGTATTGTATGTGAAAAAGTTCAATTATTATGAAAACTGTAGATCTGTGAAGCAGTTAATTAACGTTTGCTTTGAAATCTAGAAGTTTAAAAAGTTTTACCATTTAGAATATAAAAGCTGTCTGAAATCCAAGACAAGTTGATTGGTGGGAGCCAGCTCAGCCTGATTCAAGGGCTTAATGTTGACATATTATACACAACATAATAATTGTATCAAATGATTTAGCTTTTTCTTCTGGAGTTGAATAAGTCAGTGTTTCTCCGACAATGGGAAACAGTGAGCGCCAGTCCAACTGATCATTCACACATGCCCTGTACGAGCTCCAGCTGTGTTCATATTCACACAAATCTCTCTGAGGGCACACAGTCGACCACCAATCAACACCTCTTACCTCTGGAGCTGATTGCCACACAGCAGAGTTACTGGTAAGTACCATATCTCAGTTTGACCTTATTAAGCATCATTTATGTAATATTCCAATCCTATTTCCATCTTCCATTTAGATCTGCAATCAAAGAACCACTGAAGTATGGACAATCCCCCAGCTGTGTGACAGATGGAGGCTGAGGCTGCTGCTGAAAGAATTAGGGACTTGCTTTTCTCTAAAATAATTGCCTCGTAATGACAGAGTCATGCAGGGCTTCATGTAAAAGAGGGACTCTTTTCTTGGCTTTGCAGGCGGTACGAAGAGTGTTTTTCCCCCAAACCATAGTGCAGCTGGCGGTCATTCCAGCTCAAGTCAGAATGTTAGCAGTTGGAAGTGCTGATCACAGTTTTGCCTCTTTAATTTGCTCACAGGGTTGTCTACGATTATTTGATCATCCTTAAATAAACCAAAGCAGATTATTGTTTTTTAACGCAAAGGCCAGAAACAATCAAGATACTTGGATCATGTGTGGATTCATTTTCTGCGTTCTGTTAACGACACATCAAAGTTGAACTGACCCCAGTGAATGTTGGCAAAACTTATAACTGTATTGAAGTTTTTGTTATTCATGTTGTCTTATTAATGCTGTATGCTGATCTAAAATTTAAGCCCAAGTTATTCACACAGATTCAGGTTGAAAATTATTGTCATTCAACTAAGATCATTGTTTTTATACAGGAAATTATACAGGTATGTGTTTATCAACATTTTATAACAAAGGCATATTTAAATGATAACCTCCTTAATCAACAATGGAAATGTATGTATTAGCGTTACAGCAATCAAATGACCAACATTTGTCTTAACAGTGGGAATGATTCTTTACAAAATTTCGCTTTTTACTAAACAGTTTAAAACATAAATATGTGGACTTTAAATAAATGTGAATAACAAGATAATGTTTGGAGTAATTTGTTATGTAAATTGTTTATTACTGGCCTAAAAGTTGTTTCAGTGAACATAAACATTTGTAATGCAATGTTACCTTCTCACAGTTATTCTATAAACAACTTGACTAAAAAGATAGAAGACTGACAGACATATCGGAAGAGAGAATGAAAAACCTCAGTCTTCACAAAGTGGCTTTAAAGATTAGACAACCATCACACTCCCAGTCAGACATCCATCTCTCTGCAGGCAGGGAGTTAGAAGCTGAACAATATTTGGTGATTTTGGAAGATCGTGTCCTTCAAGCTTGAGAGAGTCTGTCAGTATCTCCAACTTCAGTTTTATCCATCTTTAGATCAGTGGTGGAATGAAAACAACAAAACAAAAAAAACCCCCACCAGATTAGAAAACCTTGAATCCAGCATAAAACACAAAGCGATTAATGCAAAATGATAAATCAGCACATAATCACCACTGAAAAATTTAAAAAAAAATTTTTTTTTTTTTTTTTATGGAGCAGAGGAAGTGACCTGAGGAGTTGATGGATTCCTAACACAGCATAGAGGCCAGTAAATGTGCAGCCTTGATTTTAGCCTACACTGAAGAACATTAGACAGCTGCTTACACACAGATGCAAATGCTTGCCTAGTTTACGGAGTAAAATATCAGAAATATACACAGAGGCCAGGGGAAGTGCGGGGAGATGATATTTGCTGGAGAAAAAAAGTTATTCATATAGGTAAAATGTAATCTGCAAGTTTTTATTTCAATCAAAATCCCGCGTTGTCCTTATTTTGGTTAGATGGGCAGTACTGTTTAACATTCCCTTTGCTTCACAGAGATTATTTTCCTTTTTTTAAACTCATTCTTATAGCATAAATGCAGTCTAATTGGATCGATTGATTGTGACAAGACTTGGCTCAGATTGACAAATGCTTTTAGGTTAGTCTAACCAGTGGGATGTTCAGCAGCTGTGGGATTGGTTCAAACTGAGAAAACTGAGGCAATACTCTAATTACTGAGAGAGCAGAGGGAGAAAAAAGGAACCTACACGTGTATCAATAACAGACAGAGAATGACATAAACGCACAAACAGAATACCAGAATAATGATAAAGGTAAAATAAGCACAAAGAATACTGTAACTACATTAAAAATGCCTTACAATAATTATGGGTGGATGAATGGAGAAAAATCTATCCAATGTAGAGAAAACCTATCCCAAAAACAATTCAACAAAAACAATATGGGTATATTGTCCTGGCCTAAGTTGAATTTTTGCCTGTTTTATATCTTTTACAGCCATTCACAAGTTCTCTTTAAGGGTAGGAAAATATTTCCCTATCCAGCATCGCATCAAGCTGATCAGCATTTTTCTACTCAAAGAAAAGTGTCCCCCACATCATAACAATTTTAATGTAGATCCTAAAAGGTCAATTCTTCTCTCTTCTGTCCAGAGGACTCTATTCTCTAACTTTGTTATGTACCCAGCATGGCCTGTGGCACAGTATAGAGGGGACTTTCAGCAATATTCCATACAATTCTGATTTATGAAGAACACAATTCTTGTTATCCAGCTTACAGATTTCCCACCAGAGCTGTGGATCTCTGCAGATGCTTCATATTTCTCATGTTCCTCTCGCCTGCCACTGTGGTTAAATCTATCCTTGCTCTAATCTCCAGCTGTCAGCAGCAGTAGCCCAGAATGGAGGCACAGTTGAACTAACTAAATCAAAATTTTTCCATTGCTTCAATACAGTGTTTTTAAATGTGGACGCATCTTTGATTTCCATTTGATTAACCTAAAAGATTGACAAAGTGAGCAGAGCCACAAGAAGGAAGCAGTTGGTAGAGATAGTTGGGAAATGAGATGAAATCATCTCCCAGGTGATCTGTCTTCAGTTCATTCTAACGTGACTTTGATCGATCCTGCACATCTTTGCTGTTTTGTTTTTGACACCTTCTCCCTCTCTCCTCTGCCTCCTCTTCCTTCCCCTGCAAAAACGCAGACCTGAGGGGTTACGACAATCCTCTGCCTTTAAAAGTGCTAGCCATTAAGCAGTAAATCCTTTTTGGCTTTACAGTATTTTAATCTACCGATTAGTTCTCAGGAACATACAAAAGATTTAACAAGTATCCAAAATCTGTTCTCACCAGCCGGGACTGTTGACCATGATTGACATTTAAGTCTTGAAAAATACACAACTTCTATTTTTTTAAAGGGTATTTAACAGCTATTACAGCTTTGTAGTTTATAAAGTTTCAAAGATATTTAAAATTTCACTACAGAAACAACAAATTCAAAGGTCATAGTAATATAAAAGGGGTGAAAATTTCCAGCACCTTATTTATTTAACAAGCATAACACGTTTATTTAGGATTACAAAGAGGCTTTAGATATTAGAACTGTTTACTTATGGGTTTAGTTTGCAGTCAAGGTACAACATTTGAGTTAATCATAAATGTTTTGTGGTCATAATTCAATTAAATTCACAGTATTTACACAGCACCAATTTACAACACTTCCTCCCTATGCGCTTCACAATAAAAATCATTATATTCCAATCATACATATGTTTATACTTATTAGTCAAATCCGTTTAAAATGTTTCCAATCAAAGGAAACCCAGCTGTTTACATCAAGTCAGTGACTTGCAGCGTTACCTCCTCCTTGATCAGCATAGAAATTCCAACAAATACTTTTGTAAAACAATGAAAAAAAAAAAAGAATTGCTTGGGAAATACATGATGGAGGAGGAGTTCTAATGATCAGAGGGAAAAGTAATCAATATAGTAATCCAGATGAAGTGGAAGAGTTGAGTTGAGTTACAAGGGATTTTGATAGCAATTGATGCATTCTGAATGTTATCAAATATGTAAATACTGTAATACATAATTGTACCTATAAATTAAAAAGGGCACTGGTAAACAGTTTTATGCACTCTGTATTTGAGTTTTTTTTCCCTCAAAATAAAAACAATCAAGAACAACAAATGTAGAATATTAGGGTCCAGGTGTTATTTTTGTGTGTGTGTGTCACTTTTGTCTGTTCTTCTTCTCTCACTTGTGCTTGCTTTACAGGTCTCTCCTCAGGAAAACACTCGGGCCTCCTTTGCGCTTTCGACAACAATTAATATTACATCAGGTCTGGTGTGGTAAATTTTTCATCTGAAATAGAGAACTCTGCATAATTTAGAATTCACATGAGAAATTCTTAGCATTTTCTTTTATGAATTATAAAGAAGGGAAGCGTGTGTTGCTCAGGAGAGGAGGGATTCATTTTCAATTTAATTAAGGCAATTATCCTAACTCCTGCAATAAAAATGAATCCCCAATGACTTGAAGGGTGTTATAGAACCAGGGGAATGTGCAGCCAAATAATGGTGAGGACTGCAAGTGAAACTTGGCATCTAAGGAGTATAGATTTTCTAAATGTCGCAATCAATGGAGTAAATCATATTAATTCTTGTTCAAGCTTCTCCGGTCTG
>JAVLVB010000624.1:2734526-2745375 GCA_032876305.1 Orestias chungarensis | reverse complement strand
AATCTGCTGGGGTTCCTTAGATTGGAAACTTTTTCAAATTGATTTGTTTATGATGTATCTTTGATTTTAATGGATTTTCTTGTAAAGTGCCTTGAGAGGACATCTGTTGTAAATTGGCGCTATATAAATAAACTGATTCTTGATAATAAATGGCAAATGCAAGAAGTCTCTGAATAGGGGTTTGCGCTTGAGAGTGAACTAAATATGCAAAGATAACTAGGGAGATATGTTGTTTCTTGCAATGCAAAGTGGCTTAGAACTTCAAACAAGGAAAACATTTTAACAACATTTTTTTGGTTTGTATTTTAGGTTTTTATAAGAAGCTAAAACTTGTCCGAGGGTTCAATTCCACCTTGGGTCTTTCTGCAAGGAGTTTGCACGTTCTCCCTGTAGCATGCGTGGGTTCTCTCCGCCTAACATGACTGTTAGGCTGATTGGGCACCCTTTATTGTCCTTAGGCGTGAGTGTGTGTATGGGTGGTTGTTTGTCCTGTATGTCTCTGTGTTGCCCTAAGATGGACTGCCGACCTGTCCAGGGTGTACCTCTGCCTCTTGCCCGTTGTAAGCTGGAGATAGGCGCCAGCAGACCCACCCGACCGCATGAAAATGGATGGATGTTCTTAAATGCTCATCAACCCCAAAGACGCATTGTTTACAGCCCAAATTTTTATTCCTGCATCGGCTCTGTTTGCTGACAACTGCCAAAAACACGCTGGACATGATTTCAGAATGACAAAAGAACTGTACGAATTTTAAGAAAAACAATGGAAAGATTGAATGTCATGAGACACAAACAGATAAAAACGACATTTATGTCCTAGTAACAAATAGATATATTCTATTTTTAGTCATTTTCTTTTACTGCTAAATGGAGAGGTGTTACTTTAGTCCATTATAATACCCTATAAAGCTGCTGGTAAATCTGTACATCTCTAAGTGAAATGCTCAAATCAGCAATAAAAACCCAGTATCATTCTGTGTGCTGTTGAAACTTACAGAGTATTTGAAGACCTTCATGTCTATGTTTACATCCAACTTATGCTAAGAGTCAGTTTACTTCCAGTGATGAAAGCTGATGCTTATTTCTGTCAAACACTGCTGTGCAAAAGGAAGCTCCTTGGATCAAAAGAGAACACTCAATACATGTTCCACTCTCAGAATTTAAGTACATTACACTCTGACCGTGGGCATTTATTTTATCTAAACCCATAAACTTGTATAATGTGAACATAGTCTATGACAAACAAAAGCACAACTAGGTACAGAACTGGATTAAATGGTAATTTATTTAAGTGTTCTGTTTCAAACCAAAATGTCTGACAATGCTAACTAAATGGTAAAAGAGAAAAGATAGGAATGTTTGAGGACCCTGATCAAAAGAAGAATTAAAAAAGGGAATGTGGAGAAATCATCAAGTCGAAACCAAAAATTTAAAAAGCAGGGAGGTGAGATGAAGATAGGAAAGAAGCAATGTGTATTTGTATTTTCTGTGGCAACATAAAATTAAATGTTATATACACTTGAGCAACAAAACCACACAAAAAGATTAAAACCAGCAACCCAATTGACAAAGGATGAATGACAAAGGAAAGATGACATTTGAAATTAAAGGAAGAAATGAAAAAGAAAACAATAGGTAGTAGTGTAAACAACATAAAGTTTACCTACCTAAAACTTGTTTTTATAAAGAAATTGTGTAGAGTTTGAACAATAAATAAAAAGGAAGAAGTGAATAATTGCCAAGAGTCTGTGAAACAGGCTACTGAGCTTTTAGAGTAAGAAATGCAACCCTAACTGTAAATTGCTGTTGATCACAGATGACCCCAACAAGAAAGTTAAAAGATAAAGCTAAAAACACAGACATAAGGGAAAGGAAATTTAATGCAGGCTTCGTTTTTTATTTCGAAAATTATCGGAATCATTTAAAAATAAAACTAACTTGGTCCAACATATGTCATTGTGTCAGTTCTCCCATCCAAAATGTTTTGAGATGTGAGGCTTTTGATGGTCTAGGAGATGTGGTTTTGTTGCTCAGGTGTATATAACATTTAGTTTGTACAATTGAGTAATAAACAGCAAAACTAAGAGAACAGAAAAGCTGGAAAACCTCTTTCAGCAGGCACTGAGCTGAAAATCCACCAAGTAAAACCCTTGTTTATCCCTTCAAGTTGGATTAGAGCTGTCACATCATTTAACCTGAAGCTTAGAGATTCTGCGGCTGTTTTATGAAGAGACAAGTTTTGCCTGTCAGCAGAGAGAGTTACATCGCTGCAGGATTGCGGACACATAATTGCTGGGCAGGAAAAGTTCCTTCAGTCAGTTTAGACAAGGGGTCTTCAACTTCAGCTCTTGAGAGCAACTTCCCTGCTCAAAAATAGTTGATTTAAATAACTGAATTACCTCTTCTGCATGATATCAAGTTTAGCAGAGGATTGGTAATGAGATAATTTAGGTATGTTGGGGCAGGTATGCATCTACAAACTGCAGGACAATAGCTCTCAAAGACAGGAGTTGGAGACTTCTGGTTTAAGACTAAGGTAGGACATATATTGACTCATATCTAACTGCAGGGAAACAATAATGTTTATCAGGAAAACAATGAGGAGGGTGGGGAAGGGTCCAAACACTATTTTTGGAAGATTGACATGGACTCACCCTTATCATAAAAAGTCATAATAATAATTAATAAAATAATATTTTTTTTCTGGTGGTAAATGATTATGCAAAACACTGATGTGAATATCTAAATGATATCTGCCAGGATATCAGGAAAATAACTGTTACCTGTCACATGGTAGGTTTGTCCTTAGACATCTTTATCTGTTAAAACAAGTATAAAAATAATGGAAATGACCAATTATCATACAAGTCAGAAGAAATGTGTTTTATTAGAAATGTGCAAATTGTCCCGAAATCACAAATGTTTGTGTTAAGATGAAACTCATGTGGAACTGTTTGGAGATGAAAATGAACCACGCTGGGAACACCATCCCAGTTGTCAAGTATGGTGGTGGCAGCGTCATGTATTGGGTTTTTTTTGTCACAGGAGTATCTAGTGCACTTGATAAAATACATGAGATCACGAGGAAAGAACGTTGTGTGAAAAATCAAACGAACAATCTTAAGATGTTAGTCTGGAATTGAAAGCTGTGGTGCAAAATAGCCTTCTAACTGAACAACTGACCATAAGCATCCAATTACAAATTGGGTTAAGAACAAGGATGTCATCTTAGTGGGCCACCACAAAGCTGTGGTCTCATAGAACTTGTGGGCAAATCTCAAAAGGCCTTACCGAGCGAGGCGGCCTGTGAAACTGACTAAATTACATCAGTTCTGTTAGGATCAACGGGCAAGAACGCCAGCAAGCTATTGTGAGAAGCTTGGGGAAGGAAAGCCAAAATGTTTTAAACATTTTGAGGTTCCCAAATAGTTTCAACAGTTAAAAGGCAATGCCACCAAACACTGAGAGAATATATGTACACTTCTGTTTTAGAAGTCAATAATAACTATATCTCTGACCTATTATTTCAATATTACTAAAGCAAGGAACATTTTGCGTAATTTAACTTCAAACTATGTAAAAAAAAAAAGAATGTGTGTCTCTTTAGTCAGAGTACATAAACATCTTTTTTTCAACTATATGTCAGATGTATGGTATTAAAAGGCAGATCCACGGCAGGTTACCAAACAGATTACCTGAGCTAACCAGAAACTTGTTCATGGCTACTGTAACAGTCTGTTTGTTTTGCATGGACTTGTCTTTTTCCTTTGTCCTTGTTCATAGATCCTGATTAGTTATGGCTATCAGGTTGACTGTAAAACATTGGTACCTACTGGCACACAGAAGATTTCTTGAAATTTAGTTTCAAAAGTTTTATACATGACTTTATATAATTTTAAATAAACGTTTTTCTTCAAACTGTTTTCACGATGTGTCCTCTCATTGTTTTCTTTTGTATTTACGTGCCCAGTGAGCCATGTTTTGACACTTCATAATGGAAATTGTTCGGGGTCCATTTAGCCAAATATTAGTAGATTTGTATGTGACTATGGGACTCAACATATAATTATTCCTTTTAAAAATTCTTTAAAATTGTATGATGGGTCCTTATTCCACCCTGGAAATATAAAGAGTCAATAAAGGCCACAATGTTTTTTTTACCCTCCAGACATTTGTAAAGAATTTGATCATATTTATGTAAAATGTACCATTTAAAATGCATAGCCTTTATATTTTGTAAATTGTTATTAAGGGCTGTATTATCCTGGCGTTGTTCTTTATTACAACCTTTGTGGACTGCAGGTGTTGCCCACTAAAGATGTGGCAAAGTAACTTACAATGTAAAGAAAAAAGCTGACATTCAATAAAGATGCAGATTCAACCTTATCTGAACCTCACGCTGCAACAGTCCCCCTGGACATCCATTCATCAGCTCTTTTTTGTCTCTGACTGCCTACTTATCTTAATGTCACACTCCATGTGTCATCCTGCACCGCATTGCAAGAAGCAGGGCCAAACATCCAAAACTGGAGACAGCATCATATTTTCACCTGCAGTGATGATGAGCTGGCAATGAACAAGTTTATTCATAATTACTCACTCCGTCTGACACTTTGATGACACAACAAGACACTGTGCCTAACTGAAAGGTCTAACTTTGATAACTGTTGAGCTAGCTTAGTCTATTTTGATATGAAAGTACATGACTATTAGCAGGGCCGGCCCAAGCCTCTATGAGGCACTAAGCAGGATTTCATTTTGGGGCCCTCTATTTCAGTCAATATTGCTTGTTGCTCATTCACACACCTACAATAAACTTGTGTTGTTTACTTTCTAATGACAGCCTGAAATGTTAAATGATGCCGTCGCTGTTTCTCCAAAGCTAATATAATCAGAAACAAAAGGGATACCGATGTAATAATAATATGAACAATACAAATTAATGAATAATAAATCATGTCCAGTTCGACACATATGGTTTTTAATCTTAAAGCGTAACAAATTTAGCTACAGTTGTGGCCTGAGTTTGGTTTAAAGAACATTCCTACATTTTGGTTTAATAAAGTGCAACAGCAATGTGCAACAAAAAGTTGTGCAACCATGATAAAAACATGCAGCAAATAAAACTTAGATACATAAAAATAAGAAAAAAATCAATTACACAAAAACAGACAGAAACAGGGGAAGACAAATGGTTTAAAAATAAACAAAGATGAAAAATGTGAGGAAATGTACGTAACTAAAACTATGTGCAAAAGATTTAGTTAAAAAAGAAAAATATACAACATTATTGCTCATATTTGACTCCCAATACCCTGGTCCTTCCTCAATATTACACCCACTCCTTAAACGTGTGCTTCCTGGCTTTTCTAGAGGAGAAGTCACTTATAATTATTATTAATTATACAAGGAAAAACAAAAAATAAATTACTTTCTTTTAAACTGCTCTTGGGGCTCCCTAATGGCCATTGGGGCCCTAAACCGACGCTTAGTTCGCTTATGCCTTTGGTCAAATCCTTTTGACAGTATGATATATAACTGTCAGTGTCATCAGGGCCCATAATCAAGAGTAAACCATTGCGTTGGAATGTTGCAAATTCATTGTCTGCAAATTTAGCATATCTTCACAACAACCCCACTATGAAGACATGAATAAATCAGCAAAAGCATTAAAAAATAATCTGCTTAATGGTCCAGCACATGCAACCAAATCGGCTCTTACCCTTGAAGCCATTTGTTCCAAAGTACCTGTGAGGGTTCCCCATGGTGAAAGGCTCCAAGGCAACAGCAGTGAAACTTTAAAGTGTTTTACAGTGGGCAGGGCTGAAATAATATTAATGAAAGAATGATGAATCATGTCCAGGGTGCCACACATGGTTTTTAATCTTAAAGGCTAACACATCTAGCCACAGGAGTGCCCTGGGTTTAATTTACAGAACATTCCAACATGTTGATTAAATTAAAAAAAGAAAGTGCAACAGAAATGTGCAGTGCAAGAACCACAAAAACATGCAACACTTAGACATATAAAAAATAAAAAATGTGATTGTACAAAAACAGAAATAATAAAATAAACAATAAATATCACCAATCATATAAATAAAGTTAGCTGGAACAAGGTAACACAAATGGTTTAATAAATAAATATGAATATCTACATGAACTCATGCAACGCAAGCTAAATTCCTTCCATTTCACCATGTTACTGAAATGACCTTGATAATCTTCATGCTGTTTCAGGAGTGCGCCTATGTTGACCCAATCCCGCTGTCCATCAGTTGTAAGTTTTAAGGACTTCTTAGAAAATAGTTTGCAGCAAAATCAGTAGACTGCATCTTTACTTCTTGAATAAGTCTGCCAGCTACGCTTAACTTTTTCCCCATTGACTAACTGTCTGTGGTTATAATGAAAATGAAAAGTTCGTCCATCAGACCTTTTGGGGAATGAAAAGTTCTCCGTAATACACAGTGGCCCTCTGATCACATGCTCTGTCCTCTCTAAATCTGAAACAAAAGAACAGTTTCTTCCAGTGTACTTACAGTGGACACACACGATGGGGGAGCTGTAGAGGATGGAGATGGACGTAAGATGAAAAAACAGCAACAAGAGCTAGCCATGTACATACATACATACATATTAATGAGGTACCTTGTCTAACAAATATCCCTTTGGACGTAATTCTTATACTTGGAAATTATATATACTGTATGGAGACTCTTTACCACAGTTACCTCCGAGGACTGGCAATGGGCTGATTCTGTGCCTGCAAAGTACTTTAGCAGAGCTCCTGCAAAGTTTCACAGAACTTGTTGAAATTGTGTTTTTGTACAATAATATATTTGTGATAATATAGACATCACCAATTCTGCATGGAAAAACAAAAACAAAAAATGACTATTTTTAAAGCTGCTTTTGGGGGCCCCCTTGTGGCCTTGGGGGCCCCAAGCCGTTGCTTAGTTCGCTTGTGCCTTGGGCCGGCTCTGAGAGTGGGTAAAACAACTATGGATCAGGCATAAATTCGCTGTGGATGGTGGTACCATACCACGCAATTAAAAAAGCAAATTTGTTCAGAAAGAGAAATTAAAGTAAAAAAGAAAACTCATGTCAGTGGGAATAGGTATTAAACACATGGTCAGAAGGAACAGAGGGAAGATCTAAGGACTAAAAAGCTGAGAAACTACCTAATATCTGAGAGTAATCATCCTCCTGTTTAAATCGATATCAGTCATTCTGAAGTGAACTAATGCTTTATGCATAGAGCATTTCCTGACCAACAGGCCGCAGTCTGTGAGAATTCACAACATCTCCTCCCCCACCATCATCCTCAGCACTGGCTCCCCTCAGTGCTGTGTGCTGAGCCCCCTCCTGTTCACACTGCTCACATATGACTGCTCGCCTATCCATCCAGGCTGTCATATTGTGAAGTTTGCGGACGACACAGCAGTGGTTGGATGCATCACAAACAGTGATGAGTCCAACTACAGGCAGGAGGTGGAACACCTGGAGGGCTGGTGCAGAGATAACAACCTCTGCATTAATGTAAAGAAAACCAAGGAGATGATTGTGGACTTCAGAAGGGGCAAGCATGCCCACCTCCCCGTGCACATGGGAAGATCTGCGGTGGAAGTGGTCAACAGCTACAGGTACTTGGGTGTACACCTGAGCAACAACCTCACCTGGAGCAACAACACTTCCATTCTGGTCAGGAAGGCGCACCAGCGGCTCTACTTCCTCAGGAGGTTTAGAAGAGCTGGACTCGGGAGCTCAGTTCTCACCTCCTTCTACAGATGTGTGGTGGAGAGCGTCTTGTGCTCCAGCATCAACGTGTGGCATGGAAGCTGCTCTGCTGCAGACAGGAAAGCTCTGCAGAGGGTAGTGAAGGCTGCACAGAGAACTGTTGGAGTCAGCCTCCCCAGCACCACAGACATTTACACCTCCAGAAGCAGGAAGAGGGCCTCCGGCATCATGAAGGACCCAGCACACTCACTTTATGTACCCCTCCCCTCAGGCAGGAGGCTGCGGAGCATCAAGTGTAAAACCACCAGACTGTGAAACATCTTCATTCCTGAAGCTGTGAGACTCTCAAACACACTCAAATACAAATGAAAAACACTTTCTCATTTAACCGGCACTGTTCACTTTAATATCACACTTTAAAATGTCACTTTAAAATGTCACTTAATATGTCACTTGCACTCCGAATTTCCATTGCTGCTATATCCGAAGTCCCGTATTGTAGATTCTGTGTCCATATTGTAGATTCTGTGTAGTCAAATCCTATTTCTCGTATAGTTCTTTATATTTTATTATATTATTTAAAATTGCTATCAGGGTGTAAACTGGACCGTGGGATTAGAATTTCGTCCCACCTCATGTACCACATGTGATGTGATGACAAATAAAATTCCTTGATTCTTCGATTCCTTGATTCCTTGATAGTTTTATTATAACCAAACCATTAAAGAATGTGGTGTAACTGGTAAGATAAAAAGTCCCTTTTTGAATTAAAGTCTCACTGTAGCAAAACATTGTTATATTGAATGTTTTTTAAAGTTTTTGAACCTCCTAGATTTGAACACACTTTGTGTGTTCCACAAAGTGAGGATCAATGAGTCCAAAATCCACTTGAGCGTAGTATGTTACTAGTTACTTGTCATTTCAAAAAAATACTTTTTCCCTCATAGCATTAAATTCTTATCTGCATATTTTAAAACTGTGTCATTTGCATTATTGTCCCACAATAATTTTAGGACAAAATATTTAAAAAAAATGTGTGTGTATTATTTGAGTCATTACTTGACTGGAAAAAAAACAGTGATGTTTTGTTTTTAAGAAAAATACAGAACAAAATAAAGTAAAAATTAATGAATGAGCAGAAACATAAAAAGGATCTTGAGAGAAATGATCAGGGTTCAGATGAATTAGCAGTTTTCAGGGCAAAAACATCTCTTGGGTAGAAACAGTTTTTTAGTATATTTGTTTTTGTCCTTATTGGCCTGAATTGCCTCAATACAGCTAAAGAACCATCTTGGTTCCATGGCTCCACAAAAGAAAGACACCAAGACCTCAGTTCTAAGGTTGTTCTTCCTGAAATGCCACTGGAGGTACAGACCCTGCTGTGCCTTCTTTGAGACTAAACGGGAGTCTGCACTGAAGGTCAGGTCTTTATTGATGTAGCTGTCAAGAACCTGAAATCTTGCACCATCTCCACCCTCTTCCCATTTAAAATCATGGGCTGAAAGTATGGATTTCTCCTCCTAAAATCAATAATCAGGTGTTTCAACTTAGAGGTGTTCAAATGAGGTTGTTGGTGGTGCACCAAAAAGGTAATTTCCCCTCTACTCTGTATGCAGTCTCATTGTCAGGAAATGTGCTTGCGACTGGATTTTGGTGTTCCTGCTCTTTCAGCTTTTCCAGCAGAGGGCGTCTGGAGGCTGCCTGCTAGGCTAGAGCTCTGCAGCAGCACCTATGTCCCCACACAGGTGCTGCACATCCGCTCATGAGCACGACTGGATAAAAGGAAAGGCTCTCCTTTCACTTACTTGTTACCCATGGGAGCTTGTTTTTCCCGCAGCCACATTCTTAGTGATCCATTATTGCATTTCATGTTGCCTGTCCTTTCTGTTTTTCTCTCTCTCTGCTCTCTATGAAGGAAGATGCTTTTTTTCTCTGTCTCCTGTCCTCTCCTTAATTGCCTTGCTTCAGCCCTGAGTTTTTGTGTATTTTCTTTTCTTATGGAGCATCTCTTTGCAAATCTTTGAATTGGAAATTATGGATCTGGTCCTCTGGTCTCACTGCTATTGATACATTTTTTTCAACATGCAGACAGGGTAAGGTGAACCCTCCTTTACATAAGATCTGTACAAAATAGGATTTATGACAACAGGATTTTTGCTTTTTGGAGTCAGTGGTTACCTACCATATCAATAAAGTTGGAGAACGTGAACAGCTGTTCTGGCCATTGTGACGCTCCCTCGCTTGTGTGAGGGAATTTGCAGGGAAATTAAGTACTTTCTGTTTGCTCAACTCAGATTTATCCCTCTCGAGTTCCCTCTGTGCCTTCAACACTAAAGAACCAGCCTACTGCTGCCAGACTTCAGCCACCACTCCTGAGAGTTTCCTTTGCATATGGGTAAAAGGTTTTACTATAAACATGACACCCATCTTCCCTGGAGATGAACCCAACCACTGTGGTTTCATTAGGGAACTGCATGATGGTATTGTTAGGGTGGATGGGATTACAGTCATGGGTGTGGAGCGTATGGAGTAGGAGGTTTGGGACAAAGCCTTTTGGAGAGCAAGTGCTTGGGCTTAGAGCTAGGATAGGTGAGATCCTACTCTCACTCTCTAGGAATGGTCTGTCTGAAAATTCATTACCCAGCAGCAGACACTGTTGTGGAGACCCTGGTCCCCCAGATTACTTACCAATCTGCTTGTAATAATGGTGTTAAAAACCAAGCTGAAGTCCAGGAAGCATTGCGTAGTTTCTTCAATGTTCCACTTTTGTTAGTGGGCTGTGAAGAGTGTTGGCAATGGCATCCTCTGTAGACTGGTTAGTTCTGTGGTCAAACAGGTGGAAGTCAAGTGTGAGTGCAGGGATGCAACTCAAACCAGTTGGTTACTTACCTTAGGTAAGGTCAATGTTTATCATTTAACAATAAAAAAGACACTGGGCAAAAATTGGTATCCAACGCCAAAAATCATTATTGACCTTAAAGAAAAGAAAAGCATGTGTCGTACTTTTCTATAATGTGGGCATTGCATTTAATCTTATTTAAAACTCCTAGGGCATTTGAATTATGGTGTTTGGCTACCTTACTGTTTCGAGGCCTGGATGGCTTGTCATAAG
>JAVLVB010000624.1:2704509-2731113 GCA_032876305.1 Orestias chungarensis | reverse complement strand
GTGGAGCTTGTGTGTCGCCAGGGGGAATGTCCGGTTGAGTCCTCCAGTGATGGAGAGAAGTGGTCCGGGGGGTCTGACCAGCTGGTGGAGTATGCTGGGGTAGGCAGATCGAGCAGAGCCAAGAGGAGTGGAAGTCACCTGATGGATGATGACCGGGGAAGTCTCTGGAAGGAGGTGAGTTTGTTGCAGGGAGAAAACCAATAGTAGTTAACACTCAGGCGACGAGTAGTTGATCCACCCCTCCTCTTATACTGGCTCCGCTGATCAGCGCCAACCCGAGACACCTGGGAAGGACGGAGCTCCAACCTGGAACACACGCACTAGTGACCCCCCGTGGCCACCTGGAGAACTGAACAGAGACTCAACCTGACACTAACCAGTTCCAAGGTTTCATTCCAATGGACTCCTGCTGCTGTTGAAGCTTACAAGAAACTCAAATCTAGATTCACCTCAGCGTCCATCTTCCAATTACCGAACCCCAGTCAGCAATTTGTCGTTGAGGTGGATGCCTCAGATGTGGGGGTTGGTGCTGTTCTCTCCCAAAGGTCAGTAGTTGACCAGAAACTCCATCCCTGTGCCTTTTTCTCTCGACGCCTATCCTCGGCAGAGAAGAATTATGACATCGGCAACAGGGAGCTACTGGCCGTGAAGGAAGCCCTAGAAGAATGGCGCCACTGGCTGGAAGGTACTAAGGAACCATTTTTGATTTGGACTGATCACAAGAACCTTGAGTACCTTCTCTCTGCCAAAAGACTCAATTATCGCCAGGCCCGTTGGTCTCTTTTCTTCACTTGATTCAACTTTATCCTTTCATAACACCCTGGATCTCGCAACATTAAAGCAGACGCCTTGTCCCGGCAGTTCCAAGCAGAGGAGGAATCTACCGACGATCCTGTATCCATACTTCCTCCTTCTTGTGTTGTCGCCACTCTAACTTGGGACATTGAGGAGAGAGTGAGATCTGCCACTGAGGGGAAGCCGGGACACAGTGCCTGTCCTCCCAACTGCCTCTATGTTCCTGATTCGTTGAGGTCTGACGTTCTGCAGTGGGCCCACTCCTCCAAGTTAACCTGTAATCCAGGTTCCTAACGGACACAAGATGTTCTGCTCCAGTCCTTCTGGTATACCCACAGTTTTGTCAAGGCATGTCACACCTGTAATCAGCAGAAAACCTTGCATCAGGCCCCTGCAGGACTCTTTCAACCACTCCCGATACCACATCGACCTTGGTCCCACATCTCCCTAGACTTTGTGACGGGTTTTCCTCCTTCTGATGACAACACAGTCATCCTCACTGTGGTTGACCGGTTAAGCAAGATGGCCCACTTCGTGCCCATTCCCAAACTACCTTCCGCTAAGGAGACTGCCAAGCTGGTCCTTTGCCATATCTTTCGCCTTCATGGTCTCCCAGTCGATGTGGTGTCCAACCGTGGTCCCCAGTTCTCTCCTGTTTTTTGGAAACAATTCTGAAATCAGATGGGGGCCACTGCCAGTCTTTTCTCTGGTTTCCACCCACAGTCCAATGGGTAGACAGAGCGCATGAATCAAGAGATGGAGACAGCCCTGCGTTGTCTGGTTTCACAGAATCCATCCTCCTGGTCTCAACAACTCATGTGGGTTGAGTATGCCCATAACTCCCTTGTCAGGTCTGCCATAGGTCTCTCTCCGTTCCACTGTGTGTATGGCTACCAACCTCCTCTCTTCCCTGCACAAGAGAGAGAAGTTACCTGCCCATCTGTCCAAGCCTTTGTTCGCTGCTGCCGTCGGACCTGGGACAGAGCGCGCTCAACCCTCCTTTGCTCTGTGGGTTGCTACGCTGCCTCTGCCAACCAGCACCGTTCTACAGCCCCTGCCTACCAAGTAGCCCAGAAGGTGTGGCTCTCTGCTAGGGACCTTCCTCTCCGGGTGGAGTCTAAGAAGTTGGCTCCCAGATTCGTCGGTCCCTTTCCTATTCAGAGGATTATCAGTCCTACTGCAGTGAGGCTGCAACTTCCCCGCACTATGCGTGTCCATCCGACATTCCATGTCTCCAGGATCAAACCAGTCCATGAATGCCCTCTGTCTCCGGTGGTTCGGCCTCCTCCCCCTGCTCGTCTTATTGATGGGGCGCCTGCCTTCACTGTTCAGCGCCTGGTTTCGTCCAGTCGGTGGGGGGAGGGGTCTACAGTACCTGGTTGATTGGGAAGGCTATGGTCCAGAAGATAAATCTTGGGTTCCTTCCCCCCATATTCTCGATGCGAACCTTGTTGCCGACTTTCATCGGCTACACCCTTCGCAGCCTTCTGCTGTATCAGTCCCCTTGGAACCTGCTGCACCGTCTATGGAGAGCATGGAATGGTCTGACTCTGAGGAATTTTAGGCCCGCCTGCTGCCTTTGTTCCCCCTCCGCCCGCCCTGGTTTGGTGGGTCCTTTTTTAGACGTCGGGTGCTGTCCCTTGAGGGGGGGGTTCTGTCACATTCTGCCCTGTTGGCTGTGGTGTGTGAGGTCTCCTACTTCTCTGCAGCACCTCCTAATCAGCTCCAACCTTCCACACTTGCTTAGCTTCAGCTGCAGCTCATCATTGCTCGTCAGCCAGTCAGCACTTAAGCAGCAGTGTTTCCTTCATTCACTAAGCCTATAGGAGCATAACTATAGAAATAGCTTAGAATAACCTAACCCTGTAGAGTGAGACATGAGAGAGGTAGTGAAATGGAGAACCTTCTGTCTATACTGAGTTTTTCATGCCAACGTCATATAAAGATGGGGAGTCAAAATTGTAGTTTATTTCAGTCTATGTTGTATTGCATCGATGAAAAAAAATTCAGTGTCTTTTGAGCCAAGATGTTTTTGGAAATGAAATCCTGTTTTAGAAAAACAGTTCCTGTGTAGATGTGGTACCATACAGCCTAAATCAAAGACTAACTGATGTAAAAACTTTATTACTTTGGATATTATTTGGAATAATTTAAAATATGACTGAGTGTTTGAAACTAGCCAGTTATTTATTGACCTAATCATTACATTTCATACTAAAATAAGTGCATCTATTATAGTTTACATTTTTATTCTGTACACCACGATGCCTTTTCAATTTAAATAATCTGGTCAAATTTGCAAGATTGACTTATTCTGTGTGTAAAAGAGTGTGTAAAACATGACGCATCAAGCAGCATATTGCGCGTTGACTGACTAGAGTAGCTTAAAGGCGTTACATTTTTCATAATCTCCTGCCAAAGAATAAGATTGGTAAAATGCTATATTTTTGGTTCTTTTAAAACACTGATTTACATGTTCAAATGTGCAAGACAAACCTTTACTTTCGTATCTACAATCATAGATGAAAACTAACAGTAATTGATCAGTGTGATGTCTCTTTTAGCAGCATTTTGGATGAGTTTCACTCATATTATTGTTCAAAGGTCACTTTTAAACACAATCAAACCTACTAAAAAAACACACCAGTTGCTTGCTATTTCAATACAAAACTTTTTCACTCCTTTTACGTGGTAGTACATTTTTTGAATTAGCATGTATAAATGCCAGATTTTGAGATTTTCGTGTGAGTCTGATTGTTTTACCCGCCCTGTAGTCTTACATCTAGTAGAGGTTTTTCGAACGTAAAACACTGATTTCTGTATTTTCTGCGTTAAGCTGGGAGAAGCTCTTAAACATCCGGTCACTGATATTTTTAAGACTTAATATCAGTACAGATTTGCTTTGAACGCCACAGTTTAGATGTATTCCAATGTGTAGGCATAACGGGATTAGCAAATTAGGGGTGTTAACAATGGATGTTTATTTATACTACTGTGCAATTCCTCCACCCTCTAACAAGGGTAAGAGTTAACATGCATTTAAAATGTAACCACGTGGGATTGGGGATATTTCAGCTGAACATTAAAGTTACTTTCAGCTCATGTAAGTTTAAATCTCATTGACATGGAGAAATGTAGCTGTGAGCCAAACCATGTTCACTGCAATTAAGATCCCCAAATGGCATCCACCATAAAATAACCTCGTTGTGCAGTCTGCACGTCTATCAGTCAGCCTGGGAGCACTCGTTTTCCTCACTGTGGGTTCAGGGACAGTGAGGGGTCATTAACCAACAGCAAAATTCTCCACAAAGAAAGCCCAACTATTGCTTCTCACTGAGAGAAAAGAGCTCAGACGCTTAATGTGAATTACAAATGTTTATGTGTGGTGCCGAGGCTTAATGATGAAAGACAGAATATCTTGGCAAGAAGACTTCTTTGTACTGCAAAATTTGCAAAATTTGATCTAATGGAACCTTCTGCTGCAGGTAAATTCAACTTTTAGCTTTGAATTAGATTTGGGACTTTTATGAGAAACATTTAGAACAGTTAGATGGGGACATATTAAAAAGAAAAAAGTTTTCTTGCACACCAACCATTTTTGCAGAATCTTGAAGAAGAACCTCAAATGTTACCTGAACTAAAAGATGCATTCATGCTGTTTGTGAAGAAAGGAAACTTCACATACTTACAGTGATAATCCCAAGGCAATTCTAGACATATATGTCCCAGTCTAGCATAGGGATACAATTATATTCCAAAGAACATGTAGAAAAAAATAGCATGACAACTCTAAATTGATCTCTAAATGATCCTACCTATTGAAGATAATGGGGTTACTTTTAATTGCTGTTACATTTGTTAAAGAGCAGAAGCTAATAAAAGGACATTAGAACAATGTAAAATAGTGTTTTTTTCTGATGGAGGTCTGAAGTTGTCTATTATCAAACTAAACAGATGGGAATAAAATCCAGCCTTTTACCATAATTGCATATCGGACATAAAAATTGTCATCTACAGCAGCTTACCATGTGTTGAGGCTGAGGTGTGCTTTTACCAAACTTGGTAAGTATCTTCAGGACACAACCTTGGGTATATGTTACCAATATGGTAACGTATGGAGTAAGATCGCTGTCAGAAAGGTGTACGCACAACTGTAACATTCATATTCGTATTTATATGTCCATAAAGTTCTTGTACCCAAAATTCTGCAGACATATTTGTGAGTCTGAGAGTATGAGTCTAAATGCTGTGAGTGCAAAGTGTTATAAATAAAACAAAAAAATTTTACGACTACAAACCTTTCCTTTCTCTGTGGACACGAATTCAACTTTCTGGCTATAAATAAAAAAAAATTATGATGACGTCACAGGGCGAAGTAATCACCCGTAACAATGTCTACCGGCATCTTTAAATTTGGAGCGGGCTGTGTTTGATGAGATATCGGATCTTTTTGACATCAATCTTAATCCATAGTAACGATGGATCAAAGTTGGTGTGAATTAAGCATAAAAATTGAGGTCTTACCTTTTCCGCATTACAAAAATTAAATAGAAATCATACATGAAAATGAGAGGACTAAAACATTTTAGATATGTTTAATGTATAAAGCTCAAAGGTATACTCATATCTATACTGAAGCGTGATGTTACTATTTTACAAACTTCGTTACTCAGCCTAGCAGTTGTAGCTGTTTACAAAGGACATTTAGTGTATGACATGAGTATTATTCCTCTTACAGATATTGTGATGTGATATAATTCGGAAACTATTAATTCTGGAATTGGTTGGGTATTTAATCATTTATGGATGACAAGGCATTGGACATGGAAATAAAATATGCCACATGTAGTCATGCTCATTTATGAAAATGTTTCATTTTCTTGAGAGATTTAATATTGTTTAAATTCATAATTCTTTTATCAACATGGTGTAAAAGCCTGATGCTTTTTCCTAAATTTAGACATGATCTTTAAGGGATAGTTTGGCAATGTATTGATAAAACATATATTTTCATGGATTTACTACCTTTGGTTGGCATGGTATAAAATTATGGCAATTTCTTTTATTGAAAATGCATTAAAAATCTGCTAATATCTGCTTGCAATCCTGATTTAATTTAATACCCATTGATTGGCAGTAAAAATCTAAAGTTGTGAAACAGCTACTTTTATTGTTCAGCTTTACAAATGATATATGCTAAACCCTGAATCTTATTTAATTTGTTATGTTTACTATGACACAGTGATTTGTTTCCTGTTTGTAATTATTTCTGTTCCTGTGTATTTATGTTATATATTTAGGTTTACAAATTTTTTTTTAAATAAATGTAACTATGTTTAAGTTTATTATAGTTATATAATATATATATATATATACATATATAATACAGTTACCTATATTTTAGTATTGTCGTAATTTGCTATGTGTATAGTAAATCTTCTAATATTGCATCCAAGTTACTGTCACATACTATTAAATAATTAGTCAGTAACTACAACAGATAGCTTTTTTTATAAGTTATTGCCCAGAACAGTTCATAAGCTTATCACAGTGCTCCATTTAGCGTTTTTCTCATTCATTGTTTTATGGAGTGAATGTTAAGAGTTAAGTTAGTAGGCAAAGGAATTTAGATGTTGTAAATTAGACATTGTAAATTTTGTGGTTAGCCCTTCAAAACCAATATGACATGACTGTTGGTATACTGGCTTCCCTAGCAACTTTTGAGAAGTTTTTACAGTTTCCAGTTACATTACATCTTGGCATAAATGTTTCAAATTAACATTGAAATAGACTCCAGTGATGACACAAAGAGATTAAGAATAGATTTTTTTACGTGGTGTGTGATCAAATTCCAACTAAATAACCGTTATCTTGTTGTTGGACTGTCAAATGTCATAAACCATGAGGTTTTGCTTATCCCATTGAAGAGGTTGAGTTAAGATCAATAGTTGTATAAGCTTTCTGAACCAATTAAAGCAGAACTAGGAGGGTCCCATTCTAAAATGCTTTGTGTTCGGTTTTATTTACTGCATTGACTCTTCCTACCTTAAACTGATTATTCTTTTGGAATGAGAAGTTGAGTTTCCGACACAACAGCTGACGAATTTGCCTTACTACGTCGAATTAAATTCAGTCACTGCCCTATATTCTTTCGAATGTATTTCAGGCTCCTTCGTCACCAACTTTATTTAGTCTGACTGCTTAAGAAGATTACGGGATGTGAAATCATTTTCATAAGCTTTAGCTGTTACCTGAACTAACATTTTTCCATAACTTTCACTGACTGTGAATATGATCCGTTCTCACAAAATAAAATATCTCTGCCCTGCGTGATTTCATGTGTAATGCAGCTGTCAAGCTGAATAAAGATGGACAGGTTTCCTTCAGAATAATTAAAGAAAATTAAGAAAACCTTAATGGATAAAAAAAACTTATACAAAGAATTGTTTGTAGTTATGTTGATAGGTTATTATCATGGTCATCATCACATATTTTTGAGTGTAAATGGTTTGAACACAAAGGATCATTGCCTACATGCCGTTTCATCATTCTGAACGGCATCAATTTAAGAAACTTTGACTACATCTATACATCTTTCTCACAGTAACATCATAACACCCATTTCTCTTTGTAGGCACACAGAAACACTGCAATACGATGCAACTGTAACAACACAAATTGTTTTGTATTTTATCTACTATTTTACATTGAACTCTGCCATGACAATGGAACAGTGTGCTGTAACCTATTCACTTTAACAAACATACGTGCAACAATTCAGTCAACCACTTTTCTGGTCAAGTAAGTAACTTGTATTTCCTTGTATTAGGTTCAAGATGGCCCAACGTCTTTTTGTTGTCTGTTTGTTGCCTAATGACAAATCAGAGATAATTTATTCCAGGTTATATCTGTTGATTGATCTATTCGTCAGCTTGTCATCAGTGTGCTGAAGAAAATGGATTTCTTGCTGTCAATAAACACAATCTGACAGCAACTACTGACAGAATTGCTTTTTGTAAATAAATTTAGTCAATTACCTTCCACAAAAGTGACCTTGGTGAAAAAAACAACAACAAACAACTAGATTTATTAAGGTCACTAGATAACATTAGGGTTTGAATTAATTTAGCTTCTCTTAATCCATAAATAAATCTCTCACATTTAGTTTGAGCTGCTTGTGAACGTTCTATGTCTACAGATACAGACTTGCGTGAAAATGTATTAAAGGATCCCTAGTATTTCATGCAAAGCTGGATTTAAACACTTACCTGTGAGGATATGTGAACATTTCATTGCAGTCGTGGTCGAAAGCTCCCTATTGCAGGTTGGTTAGATTAACACCAAAGAGGCCGGAGCTTCCTATACAGGTCAAAATTATTATTTTTTTTATAAGAATAACAATTAACTTTTTTTACCCTTTTTTACAGTTAGAAATTATGTAATTTAGGTCTTCTAATTTATCATAAGGTTTGTTTGCATGTGAAGATAAACACACTTACCTATAGGTAGATATACTTTTGTCACTAAAAAAACATTTTTATTAATGCTGCACAATTTTCTTATGTCAACAAAATCACAAGAAAAGTATACCTTATCTATTAAGGAAAGAAAATGCAATTAAATAACTGACGGGTCCGTGATAAGTCCTACAGGCTGAAAAAGCTCATACAAAGTATATGTGACCAGAGATTTATTGTTTCCCCCTAAAAAAAAATGATGATTATGATGATATGATTAGTCACTGACTGATCTTGCAGAGCCATTCATATCTGCCCAGTTGTGAGCAAGAATTCAAAAAATTTCTGTAAATGCGTTTAATTGTGAGTTTTCTACCCATAATTTGATTTGTGGTCATCTTGCTTTTATTTCTTTTTATTTGTGGATTACTGGAATTCCAATGATTCTTGTTAAAATTAAGTCTCAATTATAAGCAGAACTGTTCATTACAAAAGAACATTTAAAAGGAGACAAAAAGAATGCAAATACATTTATGGAGAATTTCGATAGAGCTCAACAAAAGCACTGGTGCTTGGCTTTTCATCTAATTATTTCCTTCATTAGATGTATCATCCCTTCATGTTTAAAGGAGGCAAGGAAGGAGTTATACATTCAGAGAAAAATACATTTTAAACGCCTGACTGTGTGGGAGCCATTAACCATAGAGCCAAGTTATTATGTGCCTGTCACCTCAATCATAAGTGGAACCATTGTGGGCAGCGCTGCGCAGCAGGCCATATGTGGCATTTAAACAGAAATATTAAAGTAGATGGAGGAACATCAGGTCTTAGAGGTTATTGCAAGCAGTGTAGTGCATAAATTACATGCTTACCTAAAGAACAAACCGCTAATCCTATTTTTTCCTACTTCCCTGGGGGAGGATTCTGGATGGCGAAGACAATATAAGGTAATGAGACAAGATTTGAACTATGAAGTTTACTTAAGTTTCTTTTTTTTCCGTACAACTTTGTTTTTTAAATTTGTTCAGTTTACTTCAGCTTTAACAAATGCCAAAGGCAGCCAAGTTGATCATGACAGTCTTGTGCAGTATCAAAGAGGCTAAACAGGTGAGGTCCGCCCACCATTGATATCTACCTCAGGGTTGGCAGTCAGAGAGGTGCTGGCTTGCAGGGTTGAAATGAAAGGCATATCATGCAGCACACTGCTCTTGCAGTAATGCTCTCAGTGCCCAGCTGCAATGCGGGATTTCCATATTCAGCTACACAGTGAGGCAGCACTCAGCAACTGCTAAGTCTATGTGAATTGTCAACAAAGGATTACAGTGTCTTGATAGAGACATCGTGTCAGTTATATGACACAAAAACTAGTAAAAAAGTAAGTAGTAAAAGCAAACACATTTCGTTATTTTAAAAACCATTTACCAAGGATAAGAAAAAATAAGGATGACAAAATCTGAGGGGATTTTGGTATTTGACTTAACTTCAACAATCATGTCTAACATGGCTAGCACAAGCCTCTTTAAAGATCCAGAAACCCAGACATGATGCGCTTCAGTTCAGACACTAACCCTGGTGGGTACATCAACATTTACAGGGATTAGTGATGGTAGTACTGGTCCAAATATCCTTTGTTGTTTCCTTCGCCTTATGCTGCCATGTCTTCCTTGTTTACGAGTTGGGGCAGTTTCTCTGTCCAAATGAAAAACTCTTTAGAAATATTATCCAGGAATTTTTTTTTTTTATAAAGATTGCACTGACATACTGGTAATAGCAGTCTGTATAGCCACTAAAGATTTTCATTTCGATTTGCAAGTCATTTGACTTAGGTTGCTTTTGTTGTGGCATGTTAACATTGTGCTCCCAGACATGGGCGTTGTAACCACGATCATGCAGAAATAATCAAAGAAATTAAGGAGAACAGTAGGCTAAAAAACATGTTAGGCTGTCTTTATTCTCCCACTGTTAGTAAGAAAAAAGAAGTGGGGTTGCTGCTCTGCATGCATGTCAGCAGCAGAGCAGTGGCGTATAAACACAACTGCCATTAAGCATTTGTAATGAGTACTTAAACCTGCAGATGTATTCCGTCCACCTTTTCTTTGAAAAAGTGATTTAATTCAGCCGCATTAACAGACATTTGAGCATAAAACCGTGCTTAATGTCACTTCATATCATCTCAATCCTATTTGTATTTTAGACAAGGCAAAACGTGTGTGTTACTGAGGCCATTAGAGGTGGATTTAAAGTTAAGAAAACCTCCTCCAGGTTTGCACGGTAAAAGGCAAAATTTATAATTTCCACCATTCACCAGCCCTTTTGTTCCTGTTTAGATCTTTTGCCCGTTCTATTTTCCTGTTATTATGCTAATAATCTTAATCTTGTATGATCTATGAACTCCTGAACAAATGTTTGATGTCCGATCCAAATGTGTTCATATGAATGAAATATTTATGAGCTAAAAATTAAATATTACAATTATGTGTGTTTCTGTGCACCAGGTTTTATTTAGAGTTCAAATCTTGACATGCACAGAGTTGTCAGTTATCCCTTACCCGACCAAAGAAGAAGACACAAGATGTACTTCTGCCAGTGCTAGAAAAAAAAAGTAAACAATAAGTGAAAACGTGTTTTGGTTTGCAGCGTGAGCACCCATTATACACCAGCGGCAGGTTCTGAGTATGGTTGAGGCAGTGTGATTGGTTATAATTCAACCCACATGTTTAATGTGGCCACAGACCAGTTGTTTCCCCCCCACAATTAATTTCCACTGAAGAAAATAATGTGGTTTGTTGACATGGCAGACAGATTTAGTCTGCCAAAATCAGAACAACATGATCCAAAGAAGTGTTTCCATGTGCCCCATTTGAATAATCAATCATTATAACCAACTCCTTTGATTCAGATTACAATTTTATTGCAATCAAAATAAATTGGATAGAAAAATTCAGACAGAGACATTTACATGACACATTTTTATTCTATTAGCCTTTTTATTCCGATCACTAAAATCTATGTAAACTCCCACTGAATCAAGCTTCCACAATTTTTTGGATAAAAGCTGACTTGGTTTTCAAGCTTCTGACCCACATAAACAGAGGGATCTCAGGAGTAAAAAAAACAATGAGTTTATTGAAGGAAGTGTTTGGATGGTCTTGAGGCTGGAGACAGTGGGCACGGCAGGGAACGGAGGGGCCCCGGAAACGGCAGGAATGACGCGGGAGACTGGAAGCTTCTGGAGATGAGGACAGAGCAGGTGAGTTGTCGCAGAGGAGGGAAAGTGGAATACTTGTTTATATCTTACTTGATACTTGTGGATGGTTAACGCCAGGGAGGAGTGAGTAGTTGAGACTTTCCAGCGGGAATCCAGTGAGATGGTTTTCCAGGGGGGTGCGCGGCAGGTGGAATGGAAGCTGGAGCGAGCAGACCGAGCTGAGCAATGAGGAGCAGGACCCAGATTGTTGTGGCTGTCCAGAGAATCTTAACGGTGAGGTTTGAGCAAAAGAGATGATGGGAACCTGGGGTTGAGCACAGAAGGTGTTACTGGTGGCATAATGAAAAAACAGAAGAGTAACAAAATAATTGAAGAAACAAAAGCTACAAAATCACTAGAGGCTAGAGGAAACAAAACACTGCAAAACTAGAAATACTGCTAGAGACTGGAGGATCAGGAAACTAGAGACTAGAGATAGTGGCACAGAGGACTAGAGACGTTACCAACAGTAACAAACACTCATGCGACGAGTAGCTGGTCCACTGCTCCTCTTATACTGCTCAGCTCCTCAAGGACAACAGGACACGCTGTGCAGGCTTTACAGAGAGGCGCTTCAGCAGACCGGATCTCTGGCGACCCTCAGCGGACAACCTAGAAGGTGCTGAAAAGCTCAACCTGACAAAAGCTCTCTGTAGCCTAAAAACTGGCTTTGACTCCCTTCCAGTGTCTAAGATGTTTTTTGACTTTGTTTTTGACCTCTTGCAAAATTTTGTTTATGTTCAACCTACTTTATGTTGTCAGGGAAGTTTTATTTGAGTGAGTTTTTGACCTACTTGTGTGGTAGTTACCCACCAGTAACCGGTGTTGCTAGTAAAATCAAACTCAACATTCATGGGTAAATACAGTTAACTGACGATTTAACTTTTGAGCTGTCTTCTTTGATATATTAAATCATAATTAATAAAACTACATGGTTGTACTTACTATTTGAAGTAAAATTATGTGAAACGCAGAAAAGCTCACGTAGGATAATGAAGGAGAAGATAGAAAACAGCATTCAGCGATGCTGAGAGAAAACACACTGAACAAAATGCTTAGCAAGAAACAGTGCAATCATGTTAGTGCATAAATCCAGCAAGGACTGATGGAAAGAGAGCACTTTAAGTTCTGAGGGAGAGGTGGAAGTAACAAAAGTGTCATGTTGCTGTTTAATCTTCGGACCCACATAAACAATGAACTCTCAGGAGATATTTACAATGATTTATTTTGTGATTTATGGGGAAGGGAATCCGGACTGATCGGCAACGGGCAACTGCAGTGAGTGGCGAGACACGGGAAACAGCGGGGCAACAGGAAACGGCAGGAAACAGAGGACGTCGACGACGAGGGAGACCGGGAGCTTCTGAGAGTGAGGACAGGAGAGGTGAGTACAGTTGAGTGTGAGTGAATGAAATGAAGGGAATGATCTTACTTTAGAGGATAGTTGGAATCGCCAGGGAGGATTCAGCGGGAAGTTTTTTCCAGTGGGGATGATGAGGTTAGATCCAGAGGAGGTCAGAGCAGCAGATGATGGATGCTGGAGCGGACAGATCGAGCTTAGCCAAGAGGAGTGTGAACCAGATGATGAGAGAAGCCAGAGAGGAACTAGTTGATGGTTTGAGTTTGGATGGCAAGTGGTGACCTGGTGACCCCGGAAACACAAGGGTTACTACAGGCGTGGAAAAAACAAAGTAGGAACTAAACGTTGGAGTCAAAAACGTTCAAAAATACAAAACGACTACTGGAAGCAAAAGACACTAGAGACTACGAGAGGCGTTCAAAAATACTAGAGACTACTGGAGTAAAAAAAACTAGAGACAATGAGTTGCATTGAAAGCTACACTACAAGGGGCACTGAGGATCGTTTTACCGGTAATAGATAATACTCAGGCGTCGAGTAGCTGGTTCACCACTCCTCATATACTGGCCCAGCTCGTCAGTGGTAACCGGGCGCACCTGTGGAGGAAGCTCCAGCATCAGAGGACTGGTGACCCCCTCTGGACACCTGGGGAAGTGACTAGAAAAGACTCATACTGACAAAACGAACCAAAAGAGTTAATCATGGATGAAAGGGAACAGCTGAGGAAGATGAGGAAATGGATAAACAACAGGAGAGCGCATCGGAATGGTAGGCTAAGTGAAAGGGGAAAAACAGACAAACCAGAAAACTAAATGGAAAAAAATCCTATAACTGACAAAACCAAAAAGTTCAATAAAGAGATTAAACTAAACAGAGAAGATGTACATCTGCAAAACAAAGAAATGAATTAACATCTAAAAAAATGGTCAAACATGGACATAAAAAATGGTCAAAAACCAGAAGCATAAATACACGTGTTTCCTTCCAGAACATGAAGGATTTTAAGGGGTGCATTTAATGTGCATTAATAGGTAATACACAGTAAATCTTTCACACAAGCAAAGACTTGATCCAAACAAATAACCTATTTTTCCAACGACTTCAAGGATTAAAGATATGCAACAGAAAGAATTTTCTCAATATCTTGTGGAGCTATTTTAAAATTGAGCATCCAGGGGTTGAGATCAGAGCAGCTTTAAAATACACTGGAGATAAACTGTGGGCTTTCATAGGATCGTGCAGATTTATACTTAAAATCATCCCCACTGCTTGAAAATCGGGATGTCTGACACTCATTAGACATTCAGACTCAATACAATGTACATTAACAGTTAATGAAGTGCCACAGTAAAGTCATTGTGCGTTGACAGGATTTGCAAAACGTTTATTAACAGCAGTAATTAACATAATGTGATATTTCTAGACTGACTTTTCAGTAACCTATGCATTATATAATATAGCTTGTTATGTTTCTTTGCTGAAAAATGAGAACCCTCTGTATTAGGAGCCAAATGTCAAACCTTCGTTTTCAAGTATGTACAGTATCAGGATTATTAACCAATGACATTTATTTCCCTTTGTGGTCATTTATTTTTTTTGTTTCCATACTTGGTAAGATGTTGTCCACAAATATTATGTTGTAATATCCACTTAAAATCAATACTAATACAACCATCAGTTGTCACTATTTAACCCCGCCCCACAACTCTGTAAAACATCCTAACAGTGACAACCCCCCCACCCCCAACAACATTTTCTCTGTGAAACATCATTACTACCCTGCAGCTCCTGATTAGTGGTTTACTGACGTGGTAATGGTAGCATGTTTGATTCATGGACGAAGTTCTTCAAAACTCATTCTAAGTGACATCTTTTTGCATTTAAGTTCAGAAATGGAGAAAGGAAACACATCTCAGAAGAAGCAATAGAGACTGCTGGGGTTCTTAGCAACAGGACATATTCTCATTGGGGAATATTATATATTACTGCATGACTTAATGTAAAACCTAGTTAACCAATTAGCAGTTTTTACAATAAACCAAATGACTAACTAAAAATAATCTATAGCAATTCCTTTTTTAAAGCAATATTTTCATCACATTTGAGCTTTAAAAACAGTCTCAGTGTATGAACAGACCCGTTCCTTTTGCATTCTCATAAAATATATGGTCAGCATATTACTTTATAACAAGCCATCTTATAGAGCAGCATGAGTCATTTGGAAGACAGACCCAGATAGAGCCTAAGGCATCAGATGAGACTGCAAGCCATCTGTCTCGAGCAGAGGAATTATCACAGTTACGTGAATTGTTCGGCTAGTCTGACTCTTTCCTTGGCAGCTGTTGCAGGATTCAGAGTCTTTCTCTGGAGGATGCAGAGTATTTATGGTGCTAAGTTTCATTGTGTTCTTTATCTCAAACCTACTAGGACTACAAACCCACAGCAATGTAGAGTTAATTAATTTGAACTTTTTGTGTACATGGTTTGTGTCAAATAAAAGAGAGAGAAAAAAAAATTCATTTAACAATTCCAGCCTAGAATGCTTGTCATTCAGAATGATACAAGCTATATGCACCTTTTGAAACCCTGCTAAGTAATGCTGCATTGTGGTCGATAGGGGATTATTTTATTTATATTTGAAAGTAAGTAAGTCATCTTAAATTATAATTCTTATTTTATTTTTCCTTGTTTTTAATGAGTGAGTAGCATGAAAGCAGCTGCAGCAAAACTCACAGCGGCAGATTGCTGTGTCATATTTTTAGCGCATGTTTTTGTTACTGACGAGCTCAGAGTGCTCTTAAGCTAAATCACATTATATGTTGTATTAAAAAAATAGTGGCATAAAGAAATAATAACATCCTTACGAGGATCCTTATGTGGAGCTGCTCTACCACGGCATCTTATAACAGATCTTATGCTTTTTCCTCCTGTAAAGGATTGACTCTCTGTTGGTGATGGAAACACTTCAGGTGGCTTATTTCTTTCTTTCTTCCAAGCTGCTACAAGTAAAGATAAACCGTTACGGTCAGACATGTTGGTGTTTATCTGTTTATCTGTGATAGTGTTTACATCGAAATCTGACATTTAGTTTACGCAGCCATTCGCTTCAATTGTCATGGACCGCCCGTGCCAAAGGTATAATGTCAAGGAAGAGTTGTAACCAATTAGAATCCACATTTATCCATCCAAAGCTCATTACAAAAATGTTTACTTTTAAAATATACATTTCCTTCTATTCAGACTTCGTGTAGGAGTTAGGAAATTCTGTGTCAGCAGATCAAGTGTAGTTTAAAATTTCTTAAATATTTTTTACACCTTTATTTATACATAGGCAAAAATTTAAGGAGAAAAACAAATACAAAAAAGAGCATCGGAACGCAATTGAAAAAGCTGTGTTTTTGTGAGCTAGACCCCTTTTGTGCTTTTTTAAATTTTCTGTTGGGAGTAATGTTTCTGTGATTTTACTCAAGGTAAAGGTAATTGTCTTGAAAAAGAGTCTTTGATGAAATATTAATGTAAGTAGTAGTGTAAGAAGTTTTAACGGATCAGGAGTCTCTAATGGGATTTTTATTCATTCATTGCAGGGCAGTTTTGTATATTAATATAAATATATCATTGTTATAATTTACAAATGTAAAAATACAAACAATTTCAGCATCAAGGGTGTAACATTTGACAAGGTCATTTTTAACCTGTTACCAATTATTTTACCTTCTCCCTGTCCTATTACCTTCACCACCACTTGTCTATCTGCAGATTTTCTTTTCCCTCTTTGAAATACAGTTCATTCTTTCACCTATTTTGCAATTATCAAGATATTTATTTACCAATATTATTTAGCTCTCAATGTATGGTACTTAGGCCTTCTGTGTTTACGTAAATGCTGTAAATGATTGTCATCATTACTGCTAAACCCTCTCCTACCATATTGCAAGTAACTGAGTAAATTGCGTCGTAGTTCAATGGTAAACCCTCTTTGTGTAAGTCACTTTAGATAAAAGTGTCTGCTAAACGCATAAATGTAAATACAGGAGGAGGCCCAGCAACCAGCCCTGTGAGGTAACGATGCTTACTGTGCAGATGGAGGAGAGGTCGGTGCCAGGTGTTACAGTCTTGGGTCTGGTGGTGAGGAAGTCTTTTAACCAGGCATATATGTGAAAGGTGGAAGGTCAATAGTGTATAGTTTTTTTTCTATGAGTCTGTCTAGGATTATTGTGTTAGAGGCTGAACTGAAACCCACTAAAAACATCCATATGTAACTCTGCTGCTCCTCTGCTCAGGTCGTCTGGTGAAGCATTACACCCTCTGCAATTTGTTATATCTTGTATGGTCCGCAATTCCTCCCAGGTGTTGTTGCTAGACAGTTGGGATTCAAAGTGGCTGCCTTTGCTCTTTTTTAAAATCTTTTCAGGTCAACTCAAGCAGCTCCGTCACCCGACATGAAGGCAGAGTCCCAGAGCCTAAAGGAGTATGAGGACATGACTTTTATCCAGAGGTTCTGGAAAAGCCCAGATGTTTTTGTCCATAGCCACATTCATGCTTTCTTTGTAGTGGGCCTCACCATGGTTCTGATGGGGTGTGTAGGCTGGAGAAGGTAAGAGAGAGAGATTATCTGATTCAGGATTGCTGTCTTTAAGTCGGCCTTATTAAAGTCCCCTGCGGTTTCGTGAACAACAATGGGGGGGCCCACTGCTGTTCATGAATGGTGCAGAAGAGACAGCACTATGTTTATGTTGGCTTCAGGTACTAACTTACTTTTAGCTGTCTCATCATATGCTACAAACAAAGATAGTATAAATAATATTTTAGTGTCAATTTAAAAATTTCAAAAAGCTTTGAAATAATTACTACATGGCATGCAATTAAAACAGTGATAGTGCCTAACTTTGATTTTAATTGACGTTTCAGAAAGTGAATTAATGATATGCTTTAGGTTACAAAAATAGTGTGCATTTGGAAATACTTCCAGTCATTGAATAGTTAATATTGAGTAGTTTTTCAAACCAGTTAATGATAAAATTAGGTAAAACTAGTGCAAATATTGATTTAACAAAACCATTTAGTCAGAAATTAAAGAGGACAAGACAAAGGGAATCAGGAACTTTTTTGGCATTATTGTTATCAATAAGCCTGTTTTAAAGGATTAACTGGGGAAAAAATTTAGCCCAGTTTCACTCAAATTGTTTTTGCATGAATCTTAGAAACTAGCACATCATCACGAACAGTGTGTTTAAAACACACTACCACCAGAAACTTGAAAACAGCTATGCATAAACTTCTTATGAGGTTTTTCAAATACTGAAGATTTTTAAAATTTCCACTCTTTAGTTAAACACACAATCCGACATTCAAATAATAATAATAATAATAATAATAATAATAATAATAAAACATCTGTCTTGGTGGGGCATAGATTGACAGTCTGAATACCTTTATAGTTTTGAAAATAATCATAATAATACAAATCTTGTATAGAAACATTCCACCATTGTCCAGGATCACATATTTTAATTATGTGAATTTCTCAATGAATTCATAAATTTGTAGATGCCTAAGCTGGATAAATGTTTTAGTAATTTCAATTTTATTTATTTGTTAACCTTTTATGCACAGTCCCTCTATTTCTCTGCCTTCCATTATATGTTCAGCCTTAGTCTGGTTGTTTGCCATAAATTGTATGCTGAATACCGCTTTCTAGTGGACGTTTATGTGGTATTGCGCCTTCTACGCAAACTACTTCCGGTTACCTTCCTGTATAGTGTTTCCAAGTCCAACTGCTAAAAACTCACGGATTTCTGCTCTCCTATTTTCATACTTCAGCCTTGGACATTATTTGTCTGTAAGTAATCCCTTTATGTTAGATTTATTATGAAGAAAAAAGAACACTGACATTTGGTGGTTTATTTGGATTTATTTGGCTCTAGCCATGATGTTTATTTACTTCTAATGTTGGCTAGTCAGGACTACCAAGCTATACTAGGTGTCGTTTTTTGTGTGGTCATGGAATAAATCTTCTTGATTATTTTTTATATGTGCATTATATGTAAATGATTTCGTATGGAAATTCATGTATGTTTATTTCTTATTTTATTTACAGTTTTAGATGTTAAAGTAAAAGTAACAGAGAAAGTGCAAGTGTAAGCAAAGAAGGAAGTGAATTAAAGAAAATTAAAGGACAAAATCACACTCAAGCTTGCCTTCTCTTAATATTGTTCGCTAGTTGTCTAGTTCTGCACCAGCAACGGATGTCAGGTTTCGCAATAATGACTCGAGCAGAGGTGGGATTACGTGAGCAATAAATGATTTATTGAATGGATGAATATTTATCTGAACATAAACAGTGACAAAAGGTAATGTGGAACGGAACAGGGAATAACACGGAATTAAACAGGGACGTAAACAGACGGATACTGAAGCGTACGCGGAAACTACTGAACCTGAGAATAGCAAAACAATAGAAATAAACAAACTATCGGAGGAATGGAGGAATAAAAGATTACACAATAAACAAACTAAAATAACAACTAGTGATGCGAGTGGAACCGGAGACAATCAAAGAAACAAACACTGAAGGAACAAACTATAAGAAACAAGCAACAAGGAGGGGCGTGAGGGAAACCTGAGACAAACTAAGAAACTAGTAAACTTGATAGTTTACTATCAAGGAATAAACTAAGGAGAAGAAACACTGGTGGAGAGAGAATCAGCACAGAGAATCAAGCAAGCAGGAGGAAAGGCTTACTGTGAGACAGTGAGGAAACGGCAGGAGATGGAGCTCAGAGACGAGGTAATGAATAAATGAATGAACGAAATACTTTGAAGCAGGAGGTGGAGCAGTGGAGGACTTTCAGATTAAAGTCTATCGATGAATGTAGGGCATACCTGAAAAAAAACCACATATGCTTCAAGTGTTGTGGGTCAATTAGGCACATGGCAAAAGACTGTAAAGTGGCCATCAAATGCATTGAATGCAATAGTGAAAAACACATAGCAGCTCTCCACCCTGGTCCTCCTCCACCATCAGAGAATGCCAAAGCAGACAAGGCGGAAAGCGGGGAGCCAACTGAATACACACCAGCAGCCGTGTCCAACTACTGCACCTAGGTCTGCGGTAATACAGACACCCCACATTCGTGTGCAAAGATCTGCCTGGTCAAAGCCTTTCCTGCAGGGAAAAAAGAGAAAGCAATTGAGACGTATGCAGTGCTGCACAAACAGAGCAACAAGTCTCTCGCAAAAGCAGAATTCTTCAACCTCTTCGGGGTCAAAGCCAGCCCAGCACCGTACACACTGAAAGCCTGCTCGGGAACTACAGAAACCTCATGCAGGCGAGCCAACGACTGCGTTCTTGAGTCCATGGACGAAAAACTGAAACTCCCGCTCCCCACGCTGATCGAGTGCGACATGGTGCCTGATGACAGATTAGAAATCCCATCATAAGATGTGGCATACAACCACTCAAACCTCCAGCCAGTCACGCACAAGATTCCCGGTGTGGACTCTAATGTACCCATCCTCCTGCTCTTAAGGAATATCCTGAGAGTCCACAAGGTACGGGAGCAGATCAACGGGCCACACAATGCTCCTTATACACAACATCTCGACCTAGGTTGGGTCGTAGTGGGCGAGGCCTGCCTGGAGGCCGCCCACAAACCAGCCAAAGTCAACGTCTACAAAGCAAGTGGGCTACCCAACGGCCGTGCATTTTCTCTCCAGCCTTGTCCAAACAATATTCAGGTGAAGGAGGACTGTAGTGGCAAGCCACACAGTCACCAATGCCCCTCCTCCACCCAGCAGGACAACCCGAACAGGGCAACGAGCACAGATGGGCTGCGACACTCCGTCTTTGAGAGCTCAAGAAACGATAACAAACCAGTGTTGTCGATAGACAATAAAGCGTTCCTGACCATCATGGAAGAAGAGGTCTACAAGCATGATGACCACAGCTGGGTAGCACCTCTGCCTTTCCGGTCGCCACGACGACTCCTGCCCGGCAACTGGAAACAAGTAGTGAATTGTCTGGCCTCACTCAGAAAGACACTGGAGAAAAAGCCAGAAATGAAAAGTCATACTGGATGAAAAATAAAGCCAAACACGCCCCACCCCTGGAGCCAGGTAAAGAACACTGGTACCTAACCACGTTCCGTATGTCAGATTCGAGTAGTATTTGACTCAAGTACTGAATGTGAAGGCACCAGCCTGAACAATGTACTCCTCCTTAGATTCAGTGAAGACCCAATCGCCATTACAGCAGATGTGCAACAAGTGTTTTATTGGATTGTGATTAGAAGTGATCATAGATACTACCACCGCTACCTCTGGTATGAGGACAACGACTTAAGCAAGAATGTGGTGGAGTATCGGATGAAAGTCCATGTCTTTGGGAATACCCCATCCCCAGCAATTGCCATATACTGCATGAGGCGAGCCGCCGAGAGAGGAGAAGCAGAATATGGCTTATCTATCCTGCTTTAGCCCTGTGTTTGTGTCTTTCATTGTCTTTTGGAGCATCTTTTTACATATCTTCCGAAACCGAAAATATGGATCTGGTCAGCTGGTCTCTCAATGCAATTGATAAAATTTTCCTGACAGGAAGACAGGGCAAAGGGGAACCCTCGTTTCAAGACGGGACAGCGTTCGCAGGATATACAATGGATTCTTGGATGAAGTGGAAGATTGTCTGTCTGTCAAATATGTCAGTCAAGGACATGGAAGATTTGTATATTATTGGATTTATGATGACAGGATTTCTGCTTTTTGGCATCTGCGGTTACCTGATGTATCAACAAAGTAAGAAAACAACGGCAATTGCCCTGACCACTGAAAAGCGGCTAGGAGCGTATGAATGCGTCTGGAGAGCGACCAACACTAAGACTAAGATGATGAACCCTAAACTGGATGTGATTCTTGTACAGGAACGCAGGCGGGCTGCGACTTCTGGACTCCCTTGCAGAATGGTATAATCTTGGAGGAAGTTGGTCTCAGACGGGGCGGTAAGGTCCAAATTCGGCTGAACAGACCTGCCATCGAGAGACAGCGGGACTCAAGGTAGACAGAAACATAAAGCCTGCCTGACCCAAAACAAATCATTGTTTTCCTGATTCGGCACCCCGGGGTGACCTTGACGGTCTGCTATCTTCAACTTCTCCTGGAAATTATTTAAACAAGCTACTCCTTCCCATTTAACCCTACCCTCCCCCTGACATCTGTGGAACTATTTGAACTGAATGGACCTACTGATATCATCGCGAGGACAGAGCAGCTCACAGACTTACACACACACTCACAAACACTGATACCAGCTCTACATATGCCTTCCTCCTCATCTTCATCCCAAGGCTCTTTTCTGTTTCTTTTCTTGTGCAGAGGTTTTTTTGGTAACTTCAAGCTGTTTCCTGTCAATGATAAAGTGTGAAATGTATTTTTTTTCCCTCATCTCTCCCTAATGTGGTATTTTTCTCCGTCCTTAAGGACACGACTGCGGTGCACCAAAGGTTGCAGCGGCTACGGGTCTCCCTCACCCTGTAATTTTGTTTGTGCTCATGTACCTCATGTGTTGCGAATGACAATAAATTGTTTCTGATTCTGATTCTGACGACGGACTGACCTCTGTCGCCACACCCGAGCAAGTGATAGACCTCATCACAAGAACTGAAGAAATGCTTGCAGAGTCTAACCTAAGGCTACATAAAGTAGCATCAAACAGCGAACAGGTTATGGTTGCGTTACCCAAACAAGACCATAAAGACTTGGAACCTCCAGAGAAGCCTGGGCCTATCCTGGAAACTGGAAACAGACAGCTTTACCTTCTTAGTGTCTCATGAAGAGAAGCCCTACACACGAAGAGGTATCTTGTCCACAATCAACAGCCTATATGACCCCCTGGGTTTCGTTGCTCTTTTCGTAATGCAAGGAAAAGGATTACGATCCACTCAACCCAGAGAAAGAGACTCAGTGGAACACGTGGAAAGACTCACTTAAAGCTCTGAAAGACATTCACATAAATACGTGCTACATCCCTGTGCTACTGACTTTAACAGCGGCGTCATTTACCTGAGAGCAACCGCCGCTGACTGTAAACCACACATGGGCTCTGTCATGGGGGAGTCCAAGCTGCCCCCCAGTCCTGCCCAAAACATTCCCCGCCTCGAGCAGTGTGCGGCCGTACTAGCCATCCAGATGTACGAGCTGGTCAAAAATGAGATGGACAACGATGTGGATGCTGTCCGGTTCTTCACAGACAGTAGAATCGTGCTTGGTTACATCCATAATTCGTCAACAATATTCTATGTCTATGTAGCCAACAGGGTGACCTGCATTAGGCAATCCACCCATCCAGACCAGTGGTCCTACACCCCTAGGGACCTGAATCCTGCGGACCATGTTACAACGTTCATGCCGGAAGCAGAGCTACAACAAAACAGTTGGCTCTCTGGTCCCAGCTTCCTCATACATGGAGGACAGTAAGCGCTGGTCAGTGATATTCACATGCCTGTCTACCAGGGCTGTCCACTACGAGAACATAGAGTCCATGACCACCGACAGCTTCATCAATGCCATGAAGATTTTTCGCTATTCATGGCTCGGCCAAGCTTCTCCGATCGGACAGAGGGACTAACTTTGTTTGTGCCTGTAAAGAGCTGGGCATTGAAACGGAAGACTCACCAGTCACAACTTACCTCCAGAGCAGGGGTTGCTCCTGGGTCTTTAAACCGCCCCATTCTTCACATATCGGGATGGAGAAGGGACTACCTATCCCTGCTGCAGGGACGCCGAGAGTGGATTGACGAAAGGCCAAGCGTCAAGACCGTCGACATCGTCTTGGTGAAGGACAGTCAAACCCACAGGAACGAATGGCCTGTGAGAGTGATCGTCAAAACGCTGCCAAGCGGGGACAAGAGGATCCGCAAGGTGGAAGTGGAGATTGTAAGAGACGGAACTGTGAAAGTCCTTCTGAGACCCATCTCAGAGAGCATCGTTCTGCTCTCTTCTAGCTTCCTTCTGCTCTGAAGGAAGCTAAAAGCCAAATCCTTTTGAACGTTAAGCGTATTTTGTGTTTAAGAAAAGTTTGTACTGGCATAATAGTTATATGCCAAACGGGAAGTGTTCTGCCTTCTATTATATGTTCAGCCTTAGTCTGGTTGTTTGCCATAAATTGCCTACTAAATACTGCCTCCTAGTGGACGGTTATGTGGCATTGCGCCTTCTACGCAAACTACTTCGGGTTAACTTGCTGAAAAGTTCCTGAAAGTAATAGAGAAAATGGAAGTGTAAGCAAATAAGGAAGTGAATTAAAGAAAATTAAAGGAGAAAAACACACTCAAGCTTGCCTTCTCTTAATATTGTTCGCTAGCTGTCTAGTTCTGCACCAGCAACCCAGTCCGAGGGCAGCATACTCAAGATACCTAAATAGGATTCATTTCTGGCAGAGAGTCTCATCTCATTTTAATCTCTTCAACTGCAACTGCTGCCAAGGGAGGAAAATTTACATTTTAACATTTTAAGTTGGAAGATGCATTGTTCGATTGGGGTTTAAGGGAAATAGGCTGACTGATGTTTGTTTGAATGGTTAACTTACGAGAAGAACATCTAAATATATGTGAACACACTGACCACTTCATTTTGTACATCTTGCTAGTAACAGGTTTAACTAAATGCCTTCAGAACCCCTTTGATTCCTTATTGCAAGCAACAGCTGCACTAGATTTGCTGTTGATCCAGGAAGCAAATCGGGCTTGTGTCGTTTCCCCAGACATTTTTTTTCCTCTGTAAAACCCAAAACACTTTTTCAAAGTAAAATAAGCATGGAAGTGGTTGAAACCTTTAAATCACAGTTTTCACCGAGCACAAATAGACACCATAAGTTACCACATATTTGCAAAAATGGCAGTTGTTTTTACATTCTGCTGTTAATTTGCAAGTTTCAAATGGAAAACCAGTATAGCTCAGTGAGCTCATTCATGTATATAGAGACTACTTTAATCTATCAACTGAATCTGACAGGCCTATTTCCTTTTGAAAGGAGATGCTGATGGTTTAGGGAATTAAAACGCAGAGTCAATTTGTCAAGTCCAGGCTGGTCCACAGTCTGCCTTCTTAAACTGCTTCTCCAGAGTCTTAAGGTTAAAACATATGTTCATTTCTCTCAACCTTAGCATTGCATATTACTCTACATTGACATCTATATATTTGTGAAATCAAGGTATGATGACTGCTTGGACAAAATGCAGTGCTAAGCCTGCAAGTACGATAGGTTGCCCCCGAGCCCACTGAACCTTAGTTTATATTAATAATATTCATATAATGTGCAGTATAAATAGAAAAGTGTGTTGTTTATGAATTAAAGTATTTAATTAAGTTAAAGAAAAAAAAATCATTCACACCTCTGGCAGAGGTATGAATGTGTGATGTTGTCAGAAAAGTTCACTAAGACCTCTTAGGGCACTCTTGCCCTTCTTGTGCTTTCACAATAGCCAAATAGATGAAGCACTTACTGAAAGTGATGCATAATATCATTAGGGACAAAAGTTCACTTCTATGCGTGTATGAGATTCCATATAACAATCCTATTGATATTTTTTAAGGGAAATAAATAAAAGGGATAGTGATAGAAGATTGAAAAGTGTATAAGCGATTAGTTTTAATCATTGCAGTTCTGCAGACCTGCAAATACTAGTAAAAGTATTAATTAAAGTATTTGTATGAGTCTTTGGACCAACAAATTGAATTTAAACAGTGCCCCTGTGCAATACACTCAACCCAAAGTTGCCTACTGATCTTGCTATTGGTGTTTAGATTTGTGCATGAGTAGGAGGTACGACTGGTATAATGCTCTAAACGTCTGTTTACCATTGTCTGTTCTGTTACAAGATATCTATCTTCTAATGTCCTCTATATGGTATTACTTCTTAATTTCTTTTGATATGTTGTTATATTTGTATTTATTTTTATGTCAGTCGTTTGTCGCATGATAGTCTTATCGTGTTAAATTAGTTGAGTGTAGAAAATTAACACATAATTGAGATCTATCCTAACTTTGACCAACAAAGACTTTGCTGTGACACTGACTCGAAACAATCATATACACCCAAGTAAAATTATCTATTCATTTTCTTCCTTTTCACAATCTTGCATTAGTCTACGCCTAATATATTGAAACAGTTAGATTTTTGTGGTGGTTGGTAAAGTAGGGGTGTGAATATTTTTGCAAGGTACTGTATTCTCTGTCTCCATATGGCATTTAAAAACACGATCCAAGGAAAATCCTCTTTTGGCAAGTCTGTGAAATCCTGACATAAAAGCTCTTAAAATCACTTAAAACACTTCAAACCTTTTCTAGTAATGTGTTTTCACAAGGAATCAAGGAATTTTATTTGTCATCATATCACATGTGGTACATGAGGTGGGACGAAATTCTAGTCCCCCGTCCAGTTTACACCCTGATAGCAATTTTAAATACTTTAATAAATTATAAGACCTCTGCGAGATTAGGATTGAACACAGAATCTACAATATGGGACTTCGGGCTTAGCAGCAATAAAAATTCGGAGTGCAAATAGTATAATAAAATATAAAGAACTATACGAGAAATAGGATTTAACTACACAGAATCTACAATATGGGACTTCGGACATAGCAGCAATGAAAATTCGGAGTGCAAGTGACATATTAATTGACATTTTAAAGTGACATTTTAAAGTGTGATATTAAAGTGAACAGTGCCGGTTAAATGAGAAAGTGTTTTT
>JAVLVB010000624.1:2660453-2704409 GCA_032876305.1 Orestias chungarensis | reverse complement strand
TGACTCCAACAGTTCTCTGTGCAGCCTTCACCACCCTCTGCAGAGCTTTCCTGTCTGCAGCAGAGCAGCTTCCATGCCACACGTTGATGCTGGAGCACAAGACGCTCTCCACCACACATCTGTAGAAGGAGGTGAGAACAGCGATCCCGAGTCC
The DNA here is from genome assembly GCA_032876305.1 of Orestias chungarensis. Classification (NCBI taxonomy): domain Eukaryota; kingdom Metazoa; phylum Chordata; class Actinopteri; order Cyprinodontiformes; family Cyprinodontidae; genus Orestias; species Orestias chungarensis. The sequence continues at coordinate 2,704,255 of JAVLVB010000624.1, read as the reverse complement.
AGCTCTTCTCAACCTCCTGAGGAAGAAGAGCCGCACGTGCGCCTTCCTGACCAGAATGGAAGTGTTGTTGCTCCAGGTGAGGTTGTTGCTCAGGTGTACACCCAAGTACCTGGAGCCGTTGACCACTTCCACCGCAGATCCTCCCATGTGCAGGGGGAGGTGGGCATGGTTGCCCCTTCTGAAGTCCACAATCATCTCCTTGGTTTTCTTTACATTAAAGCAGAGGTTGTTTTCTCTGCACCAACCCTCCAGGTGTTCCACCTCCTGCCTGTAGCTGGACTCATCCCTTTTTGTGATGCATCCAACCACTGCTGTGTCGTCCGCAAACATCACAAGATGAGAGCCTGGATGGATAGGAGAGCAGTCATATGTGAGCAATGTGAACAGGAGGGGGCTCAGCACACAGCCCTGAGGGGAGCCAGTGCTAAGGGTGATGGTGGGGGAGGAGATGTTGTGAATCCTCACAGACTGCGGCCTGTTGGTCAGGAAGTCCAGGACCCAGTGGCAGATGGGAGAGCTCATTCCAAGTGAGGAGAGTTTATTAATCAGAGTCTGAGGAATCATGGTGTCGAAGGCAGATATGAAGTCCACAAACAGCATACGGACGTATGAATCCTTCTGCTCCAGGTGGGTGAGGGCAGTGTGGACCACGGAGGAAATGGCGTCCTCTGTGGATCAATTTTTCCTGTATGCATACTGGTGTGGATCAACAGTGACGCTGATGTTGGCTTTGATGTCAGTCTGAACCAGTCTCTCGAGGCACTTTGTGACTATCGGTGTGAGTGCTACTGGCCGATAGTCATTCAGACCTGTCACTGCGGAACTCTTGGGGACTGGGATGATGGTGGCGGTCTTCAGGTAGGTGGGGACAGCTGCCTGGCTGAGGGAGGCGTTGAAGATGTCCGCCAGCACGTCTGAGAGCTGGTCCGCGCACTCTCTCAGCACCCGTCCTGGGATGTTGTCTGGCCTGCAGCTTTCCGGGGGTTGATCCTCCTCACCTCTGCTGGAGTCACACTGATGGGCTCTTCTCCTGATGAAGTCGTGATTCTGGTGCTGGGGGGGGTGTCAGGGTTCTCAAGCCGGGGGTAGAATTGGTTGAGAGCCTCAGGCAGGCAGGGGTCTTTGGGGCATTGTGCAGATTTGGGTTTATAGTCTGTAATGCACTTGATGCCCTTCCACATGCTCTGTGGATCCTGGGATGAAAAGTGTCCCTGGATTTTCTGAGCATATGCAGTTTTTTCCCTCTTAACTCCTGCAGTCAGCTCTCTTCTTGCCCTCCTGAGCTCTTGTGAGTCACCAGACCTAAACGCAGCATCCCTGGCTTTCAGCAGAGAACGTGCCTCTGCATTCAGCCAGGGTTTCTGGTTCGGGTAGCAAGTCACAGTCTTGGTGGTGGTGACATCCTCCACACACTTGCTTATGTACCCCAGAACAGCAGATGTGTAGTCCTCCAGGTCCAGCTCCCCCTAGTACTCAGCAGCCTCCCTGAAGACCTGCCAGTCTGCAGCCAAAGCAGTCCTGCAGCACGGCATCGGCGTCACTGGGCCACACAGTGATGGTCCTCTGTGTGGGTCTGGAGCGTCGCAGCCAACGGTTGTAAGCAGGCACCAGCATTACGGAGATGTGATCGGAGAGCCCGAGGTGGGGGCGGGGGAAGGCTCTGTATGCGTCTCTTAGGTTTGTGTAAACACGGTCCAGCGTGTTATTTCCACGTGTTGGAATGTTCACATGTTGTTTAAACTTCGGCAGGATGTTCGTCAGTTCTACGTGGTTAAAATCCCCCGGTACCACGTAGAAAGCCTCCGGGTGCTTGTTCTGAAGCGAGCTGATGTTGTATGAATGTAGCTCCTTCAGCGCGATGTTAGCATTAGCATCCGGCGCTATGCAAACAGCAACAACGAACACAGCCGTAAACTCCTGAGGCAGATAGTGAGGTCTGCACTTCACAGTCAGCTGTTCTGTCGGCTCGGAGCAGTGGCTGTTTTCCAACACGCAGTTTGTGCACCAACCTTTGTTGATATAGACGCACAAACCGCCCCCGCAGGCTTTCCCGGAGAGCTGGTTGCGGAGTTGCCGGCCGGCGAGTTGGAAGGCTGAGTCCGGCATGGTGTCGTTCAGCCAGGTTTCTGTGAGACAAATCACCGCACAGTTCCTCATGTCCTCACAAACACTGATCCTCAGCCGCAGCAGGTCCAGCTTGTTTTCCAAAGAGCGGACGTTGGACAGGAAAAGTGACGGAATCGGGGGTCGGTTAGCATTAGCCTTTAGCCTGGCTAGCACACCGCCGCGCTTCCCCCTCTTCTGCCGCCGCTTGCATCGCCTTCGCCGGCCCTTTGTTTGCAGCGCTCTGCTCCCCCACGCCGAAGTCCGGAGGAGCTGTAGTATTCCCAGCTTTGCTTGGATGTTATTTTCTAGGTTTTTGCTGACTAAACTGTCCTTAATCCTACAAAGTTCAGTCCGTCCATAACTCATACGCATTAGGCGCATTAGTTTGGGCTCGGAACCGACGTAAAAACTACTTAAATCAGGCTGTTCACTAGGAGCGTGAGAAGCCGCTGCACTACTGCGCGCCGCCAACAAGCAGTGATCGCTATAAATATTTTGAAATGTTATTGCAAACTTATTTATGCTCTCAGTAAACCGGAACATTTTCGTTTTGTACCTGAAGGATTTAAACACTTTGTCCATTTCAACGCTAATTAAAGTCTTCAGTTTTGTCATAAACCCCTCCCACATTTTTCCAAATAAGAAAAACAACCATGATCTGAGAGCTGCTCACAGGTTTGCATCCATATTTTATCTACCAGCTTTTATTCCAGGTTGAACTTCACTGTCTTAAACATTTTCAGAGCCATGACAGTAAAACAAACTGCTTAGCTTGTCTTCCAAAGCCATCTATACAGAAGCTGCACTTCTATTTTTTAAGCAGTAATGGTTCGATTACACAAAAATTAATTACCCAACCAGGATGAGGGTTAGACTAGTGTCATAAAAATAAAATATAAGAAAAGGAACTAATAACAAGGGATCAGACATGTGTTTGTGATTGCCTTTGCATTCCTGACAAAAGAGTAAAATCAAATCAGTATAAAAGAGCATTACTTCACTATTTTAGTCTCAACATTACTGACAAAATGTGAGTTTCACAATTTTGATAATTTTTTTTTTTTTATCTACATAAATTTACTCCAAACCTCAGAGCTTTTTAATATTCCACCTTTTCCTAAACAATAACACAATAATTGAAACCTAATCATGTCTTTTTTTGTAAAGATCAATTATCATCCTCAGGACAGCAATCTGCATTTTTATCAGGGAATTAAATCCTGATACAAATTTTATTCAGAAATACAGGTGTAATATCTGAAAAATGACACCAGGGTGCATGCATAAAGCTCCTGTAATTTATGGAAACATGCTGGTAGCTTGTTGTAATCTTGTGATTTAATAGACAGTTTGTCTGACTGTAAACTGGAAGGTCACAGCATGGATCGTTATGCTGGTTGCTTACTTCAGCAGAGTGTACCACATCACATATGGCCCAGATGATTAGATATTACTATGTGACTGAGTGGAAATATTGCACAGTGATGATGGTACAAACAAGGGCTCGTCTAAAATTTTCCCTTAGCATGCACGCCTATGCTCTCTCGCTCTTTGACTCACACAAACACACACACATATTTATGTCTCTATCATTACAGTGAGTTACCCTAAACCTAATCCCTAACCAAAAAAACTGCTCTTTTCTTTTTGTGGTTCTTTTTGAGCCCCACAAGGAGCAGTCAGTACCCACAATGTATTACAGATATAGAAATGAATCTTAGAATGCAATAAACACAAGGGCACACACCGAAAGGTTCTTTCAACCAAAGAGCAATCATACAAATGTGCTTTCTTAATGTTCTAAATTAGAAACAGACCAATGGGGAAGTTTGGGCGTCTCAGTCTTTGTGTACAGCCTCAACCAGTCAAGTAGGGGGAGATAAGAAAGATCAAATAAGCATCTCTTAAAATGAGATGATGATTATTGTAGGGTTTAAGGTTTTCATTTTTGTTTTCCCCTTTGTTGTTTGTAACAAAATATTTTTAATCATTTTACTTTGCTTAAGACAGTGACAATATCGCGAACTTTGAGTATAGATAAAGGAAGCTCTCGTTTTATGGCAGTCTTTTTCATTTTCTACAATTCAAAACTTTGCCCAAGGAAAATAAAAAAAATACAAGTAAAAGTTTACTATTAAATAAAAGTATACGTGTTTAAAATCTCAAACTTTGAACCACCGTCTGATTTTACTTTCGCTATTTAGTCTTTTACTTTCAACACTTTGGTAGGAGAACATCCAACATCCAAATTGGGCAAGCGTTTTCCATTTTGCAGAAGTTATTGAAATCCATCAGATTTTTAGAACAATGTCTTGCACATAGTGGTCCAGTAATGCATGCTTGTAGCCACTGTAGTGAAAAAAAAAGTCCTCCTTAATTTTATGTTTTAAGCTGAAAAACTGAACTCAATGTACAACATTAGGGACAAATCCCTAAAAACAAACTATTAAATAAATAAATAAATAATTTAAATGATTAATATAAGAATTAAAAAAAGACTCAGCAGTCTGAATAAAAAGAAAACTTAAGTACAGAAATACTGTGAGGTAAGGCTGGAAAACATTTACTAATGAACAATTTTAGTTATTAGTATTACTGTTAGAATTAGTTCTTAAAAAGTTAAACGATTTTTAACTATGAACTGATCCTCAATAAATACTTCTTAATGTTTTACTATCTTTAAATGTAATTTCTATAAAAAAATTATAAACCTTTTGAATGAAAACTCACCGGACTTATGAATAAAAAAACAAAAATAACTTTATTGTATGTCATATAGATAATCAGTTGGAGGTCTAATACATTGGTTGGGTAACAGGTTTAAACTGGCCTTGTGCTTTTCTTCCCTACTCAGTGTTCCATCAGGGAACCAGCGGATTTATAATGTCAGCAATGTGGATGCAGCCAAGGTCAACAGTGGCTTATCATCACGTTTGTGTGTGTGATTTAAGCCTCCTATCTGTGGCCGCTAAAGTGTTGATGATTGTGTTTTTACTTGTATCTTGCTTTGTGTGTGTGTCTGCATATGTGGGAGGCCCTGCATGATTATATGAGTCATATTAAGAGTCAAAATGTGCCTCTTTCTTAGATAAATGAGGTAGATACAAGTTATGGCATAGCTAGATCGGCACTTTTCACTCTTTCAGCATACATATATATATATATATATTTTTTTTTTTTATTTAAATTTTTTATTTTATTTTATTTTTTCAGAATAAAACAGATCAATGTTTATTTCTTCATGCATTATTTATGCTACTTACTTTATTTGTGATTCATACATTTCAGCTGCTTAAGAAAGAGTTCTGTGTGGGAAAGTGAAGCCTATGGTTTACACATATGTTCAGAATTGAGGTGGCAGCTCATTAATCTCTTCTTATTTTAAGGTGAATCCTTTACCAGTTCAACAACAATAATTGTGAATGCACTTGCTATGAATTGCCATAAGCAACCATGGACCATATAAATGCAATACAGTTCAACGCTCGGACCGAGCGAGTTTTTGAAAAGCTCTTCCTGCGCATATTTTTCTAAATAGAAAACCCATGATTTGTAATATTATTTTGCATAAAGAAAGCTTGCTGCAAAGAAAGTTACTGATTAGAGCTAAACTTTCAGTTACATTAATATAATTTAATGGAGCCATTACTCATTCATTGCTCACATTAGTCACTTCAAAGCAATAATTAATATTTCCTCAGTTAATGCAGTTTACAAAAAATATATATATATTTTAGCTGTAGCGTTATACTTTTTGCAATAATTTTCCAATAAGACATTTGTTATATTTCTCTAGTTAGCCTGTCATGACTTGAAGGCCACTTTTTGCCTTTGAGAAGAAATGTTTGTTTTTTTTGTCCAGTAGACATATTCATCTAACAGCATCAGATACTGCAGCTCCAGATTTAAAAATGCATTAGCACATTTTCTGTCAGTCATGCCTGGTCAAGTCGCTACTGTTAACTGAATAGAGAAAAGGTTTTGAGAAATTTGTCTCAAGATGTCTCTTAATGCCATCTTACATATAGAATGACTCAGAACCATTTTTATATAGAACTGACTAAATGTAATGGCAGTATTACAGTGATGGCAGACAAACTATTACAGATAGGTGCAACTTGAACCTTTAGAATCCTAAGAGTTATGTCTTTTGTTCCTGTACATGCTGACGTTGCTCTCAAAGAAAAATGTCAACAATTCTTTGGTGACTGTAAGAGAGATACACCTCATTACTTCAAGCTTTGCATAATCACAAGTAATTTAGGTACCCTTGTTTCAGAAAGTTCACAAAAAATTGATCTTTTTCTTTATGCTTATGGGCTTGTTTATTGCTGCTTGCAGCTAAAACCCTGGTGATGCATTTCTAAGAACCAACTTATGAACATTGTAGCATGGGATTGTGGTCCAAAGGTTAGTGAGATGAGTGGGAGTTGGTACCTGTTCTTAATGCTGATTTGGTTGTCACAGCCATCTATGCACGATCGGTTGGAACCGTCTTTCTTAGACACAAAGAAGAACCCTATTTACAGGAATGTGGTTAACTCCAGGGTTCTGACTAGAAGTGCCTTTGCAGTAAGCCCTCTCCCTATTACTTTCCCTCAAATTATCTCCTATTCTAATGGCTAGAGGAATTATTTCACCAACTGAGCAGAATTAATTCATCTTTAATAAGTTAATTTAATGCGTAAAAGAAAATGCATAACCCCAAGTTTTGCTCTAATTTTATTATTCTCACTCCCCGTTCCTCTATTGCTTATTGTCCACATCTGTGTGCCTCCCCATTTTAGTACCTAATATTTGCCAGCTTGTATAAGATTGTTTGATCCGTTTGACACAGGTTTCAAGCCCTGATATTGGATAATGTAAATTATGTGTTTCTCAACACAGTTTCTATCTGTCCACTGTTTTTGCCAAGTCCATTCTGGTGTGTTACCAAAACTTTTTCTATCACTCCTAGCCTAACATTAAGTGACCCTCCTTTAAGCCAATTTTTTTCTGGACTTTTTCCATGTGCCTGAGATTCTCCAAAGTGCTGTTGTGGACCTCCTATGGACTGCTGATCTAGAATTGTGGATGTAATTACTTCCACTTGAGCTGAATTTTTCTCCTATTAAGGTGACCTTTGCTAAGACTAGATACCTGGTAAACCTCCCTTCAACCAAAGCTACTAGGTTCTCATTCTAACAAAACTCCGACCTCCGTTTTTGTGTTACACACACACACAAAGATATGTGACATGATTTTTAAGAAGCAACTGCTACTCTACCATGACAGGTCAACAGTTAAACTTTAACTGTCAAGAAACGGTAAATATGACTCGAGCAGAGGTGGATTGCGAGAGAAATACTGATTTATTGAATGGATGGATATTGAACAGAACATAAACAGAAGCTGAATAAATGTAGCACGAAGGTGGAACAACGAAACAAGGATAAACACGGGACCCGAACTAAGAAGGAACCAACAAACAAAAACATAATCAACTCAGAGGTGCGGAAGAAAACTACAGGCGATGAAGGAACAAACAACGGACAAAATAAACTAAGGAAGAAAACGGAATAACACGAAAGCGAGATAGAGACCAGCAAGGTTTGACCAGCCGAGCAGATGGGAAGACTTACTGGGAGACGGTGAGGACTGGCAGGAGAAAGAGCACAGAGACGACAAGGAGAGTTAAGGTACGCAAAAATCCAGCCGTGAGTGAATGAGGGAACCAGGTTTATATACTGAGGAGCAGGAGGTGAAACAGTGGAAAGAAAGAGAGAGGGAGAGAAGAGGGACAGAGAGCAGGGGGAACTGGAGAACACAGAAAAGAATACTAAAACAAAGTAGAAAATAGAAAATAACCTAAAGAGAACAATAACTAATAATAACAAAGTAAAAAGAAGACAACTACATCAAACTAAACAGAACAAGAAAACAGGTCATGACATTAACATAGATTTTACAAACTACATACATGCACACACTCATTTCTAATGGCCTTTTCGAGCTTAAAACCATGTGAGGAGGCTAGAGTACTGATACAGAACCCACTCTTGCATGAGTAGGAAAACATGTTAGCTTTAAGGTGGTGCTGGAGCATAGATTCACAAGTAGAGTCCTCCATGCTGCCTAAATGTGTCTCTGTTCAAATATTTATTCCACTGATGATATTTGTGACTGTGTTTTTTTGTGTTATGTTTTACTAAATATGAGAATTAGTGGGAATTATTACATCAGTCTGCTGTCAACCCCCCCCCCCAAAAAAAAAAAACACTGTAAGTATGTAACATAAAAATAACGACCTCCTTTGATGACGACACCAAAGACACACACATACATAATCTTATTTAAGGTTCCATCAAGTTTTAGACTTCTCTCTTCAGCCTTCAATCTCCACTTTCATCTGTGACCGGCTTTTATGAATAGATTAAATCGTACGACAAACATAAGCAAGAGTCCCTGGCATATCTGTGTTCACGGCATAAAACAGATGTTCCAGATATTATTCATGATCGATCCATTGTTTGACAACCAGTCTATTAAGTTAAGCCTCAGAGTTGACGAAGCAAACAATGCAAGCTTGTGTCTTGACTACTTTTAATGCATTTTTAGAGTAGCCACATGTATTTGTCAGAAGGAAGTCAGTGTTATGTACCACTGTCTAGTTATGAAGTAATTTTAGCTTGGTACTGAAGCACCGCTGGATGTATTGGTTGGCTGCATGAAGCTTTAATTCCTATATCTATGAATTCCTTATTTTAAAGTAAAAAAGGGAGTCACTATGGAGTTGCTGGTGTTTGACTTCAAAGTGTCAACTGATAAAGAATGCTTTTATTCCTTTACTCACATTTTCAATACTTAATCTACTGACAATATACACTGTAAACCCGAACGTTCAAAATAAGTGATTGTGTTAATTAGTGTGAACTTAAAATTTTCTTAAAAGTTGTACTTACTTAAAGATGTTGAGTGCCAGGAGCAGTTTCCTTCTTTTTGAGTTGATTTAACTTGAAATGTTTGTGTCAGGTTTTGCGATAACGACTGGAGCAGAAGTGGAATTGCGTGAGAAACTGACTTTATTGAGCTGAATGTATAATGAACCGAACAGAAACAGAAACGAAAAGCAATGCGGAATGGACCAGGGATATGCGAGACATAAACTAGAAGGTAAACAAACGGAATAACTGAAGAGGAACGCGGGAGCTACGAAAAGAAAAGAACAAACAATAGAAAATAAACTAACCAGCAAATAAACACAGGATGGGAAAAAATAACCTAACTAACTAATAAATAAAAGAAACACGAGAGGAACCAGAGGCAACCAGGGAGCAAACAACTGAGGAATAAAACTGCAAACAGCAAAGAAGGACACGAGGGTAACCGTAGACTATAAAGAAACAAAAACCATCAGAATCAGAATCGTTTATTGTCATTCACACACACGGGGTACATGAGCACAAACGAAATTTCTGGCGTGACGAAGACCCGTAGCTGCTGCACCTGCGGCGCGTTGCATCGTGTCCTTTAGGACAAGGGAAAATGACACATAGGGAGAGATGAGGGAGAAAAAAAATACAATTCACACTTTATCCTTGACAGGATACAGCTTGAAGTTCCAAAAAAACCTCAGCACAAGCAACAGTAACACAACAGAACAGAGCCTTGGGATTAAGATGAGGATGAAGGCGTATGTAGAGCTGGTATCAGTGTGTGTGAGTGTATGTGTAGGTCTGTGAGCTGTGAGCTGCTCTGTCCTTTGATGATAACATAGGTCTACTCAGTTCAAACAGATCCACAGATGTCAGGGGGAGGGTAGGGTTGCAGGGGAAGGAGCAGCTTGTTTACATAGTTCCAGGAGAAGTTGAAGATAGCAGACCGTCAAGGTCGCCTCAGGGTGCCGAATAGGGAAAAACAATGATTTGTTTGGGCCAGGCAGACTTTGTTTTCTGTCTACCTTGAGTCCCGCTGTCTCTCGATGGCGAGTCCGATCAGCCGAATCTGGACCTTTCCGCCCGTCTGAGAGATCAACTTCTCCAAGATTATTCCACTCCATCAGAACTGGCAGCCTGCCTGCGATCCGGTTCACGAATCCCATCCAGTTTGTGGTTCGCCATCTCAGTCTGAGTGTTGGTCGCTCTCCAGACGCCTTCATACGCTCCCAGCCGCTTTTCAATGGCCAGGGCAATTGCCAACGTTTTCTTATTTTGCTGATACATCAGGTAACCGCCGACGCCAAAAAGCAGAAATTCTGTCATCATAAATCCAATCATGTACAGATCTTCCCCGTCCTCGACTGACATTTTCGACAGACACACAATCTTCCACTTCATCCAGGAATCCATTGTATATCCTGCGAACGCTGTCCCGTCTGGACACAAGGGTTCCCCTTTGCCCTGTCTTCCCCTCAGGAAAATTTGATCAATTGCGTTGAGAGACCAGCTGACCAGATCCATATTTTCGGTTTCGGAAGATATGTAAAAAGATCCTCCAAAAGACAATGAAAGACACAAACACAGGGCTAAAGCAGGATAGATAAGGGTAAGGTCGGGAGACAGAGAGAAAAGCGTCCGCCTTCTTCGAGAGCAAGTGAAAAAAAAAAAAAAGGAAATAACTACAAGGGAACAGAGGAGAAATCAGGAGGAGAGAGAGAAAACCAGCACAGAGAATCAGCGAACAAGAGGGGAAGGCTTACTGGGAGACAGGGAGGAACTGGCAGGAGAAGGAGCAGAGAGACGGGGAGTTAAACAGCCGATCCAGCGGTGAGTGAATGAATAAACCAGGCTTAAATACTGAGGAGCAGGAGGTGGAGTGGTGGAGATGATGATTGGATAATTACCAACAGATGTAAGTGGTAATAATGAGAGAAAACACAGAGAGAAGAGGGACAGAGCAGAGGAAACTCGAGAACACATAAAAGAACAAAAACAAAGACTAAACACAAAAAGAAAACCTAAAGAAAAAAAACAACTAATGATAACAAAGGAAAACAAATTAACTACAACAAATTAAAGAGTAAACTAACAGAGAACAAAAACACAGATCATGACAGTACCCCCCCTTAGGCGGATAACAGACGGCGCAAACGGCTCAAGAAGAAAAAACTAAGACCGGGTGGGAGGAGGAGGATGGCCTAAAAAATAGGGCTAGAACAAAACAAAACCAAAAAAAACCCATCACTAGCGGAAAACCACCAAGAAAAACAAAAAAGAAACCGACATAGATCAAAAGATTAAGGATAGAGTCCAGCGAATACTGTCCAGTAGGACGCCAGAGTCCAGCGAAGAACGTCCAGGAGGACGGCAAAAGTCCAGCGAAGGCTGCCAGGAGGACGGCAAGAGGCACGAAGATCTGGAGGTTGTCCGGCAGGAAACACGAAGACTTGGAGGTCGTCCGACAGGAACCACGAAGACTTGGAGATCGTACGACAGGACAGCAACAGGAGTCACGAAGACCTGGAGATCCATGAAGACCTGGAGGTCGTCCAACAGGACTACGACAGGAAGCCCGAAGACTTGCAGGTTGTCCCACAGGACGACGACAGGAACCACGACGACTTGGAGGTCGTCCAACAGGATGACGACGACGACAGGAGAAACTCTTAGGAGACCGCTGATAGTGGAGAGTCCTCAATGGAGTTTGCTGACGGCGTAGAATCCTAATAATCGCAGGAGCTGGAGGCAGGCCCCTCCTGACCCCCTCCGTAATCGCAAGAGCTAGAGGTGGGTCGTGCCGGACCCCTCCGTAATCGCAACTTATTTATTGAAACTTAAAAATTATCCTATGTTGTGTCTCTAACTCAAGACCTAAAAATAATTTAACTACTTGATGCCTATTTTACAAGGTGAACCATATGAGTTAATGAACAGATTAAGATTTGGGCTGTCTGTCAGCTGCTATTCAAATTCCTCTCTACCCTCCTGCTCTACAGGCTGATTAGGTTATCTGTTTCACCTGTGTTTCCCCTGCATGATTCCAATCAGCCTCATTCTTTACACCTGCTTTCTTAAATTGCCCTTTGATTTATCAGCCCCTTTACATGATATTCCTTGTTTTACCTGGCCTACATCAGCCTTGTACATAAGGACTAGTGACCCTGTTTCTGCCTCTCGACATCTGCTTCTCTTCTCACCCATGGGTCTATAGGCCTGAGTATGTCCTAATGTGAATGAACCTGTTATTGCCCCCTGACCACTGCCTCCAATTTAGGGTACAGGTGAGTCTGTCCAAATTAGCTTCTCCTGTTCTGATCCAGTTTTTTTTCCTTTGACCTACAAGTCCAGTCCTGTCAAGTTTCATAACACTCTTCCTCGGGGCAACCCAGGTCCACCATCATCAACAAACTGGAATTTCTGTTTAATTCTGATCAACGGGCTCTGACCCTATTGCTCTTCCTCAACTGCCAAGCTTTGCCTGTCCCCACAGAAAGTATGTCCACACAGAGTGAGTGTTTGATGACTTCATTCAGCTTTTTCAGTGCCAAAGCGATTTAAGCCCCCAGTGACATCATTGCTGGATTACGCTCTGACCTGAGTGCAGCAGAGCCAAAGAAAATCTGTTTCGTTTGTATATTCTGAGAAGGTTAGGGAATTTTTTACTGTTTTGATCAATTAACTCTATCAATCCCAGCCACTAACCTGTCCTCTCTCCCCCTCATAGTTTCCTGAGTCTGTTAATGGCAGTGATCCTGTTTCAGTTGCTGATTTGATTTGATAAACCTGCCAAACGTTCATTGTTGTCGGGCTGAATTTTGGGTCGTCTGCCTAAGTTTCTGATGTCATGCAAGTTCCTGTCACCTGTGTAATGGGAATATGCATTGACTTACAAATGTCTAAGATGGAAGGTAGGTTATGGTGTTACTAAGACTGCAAAAAGTCCAAAACACTGTCTTACCAAGTATGTTTCTTTAGTTTTTAGTGCAAAATCTTATACTTGAAATGAGACAACGCTTACTTACAAGTAATATTTCCGCAAGACATAGGAGCTTGATTTAAGGTAATAATTGTTAAACATTGTTAAAGTCCTACAGAAAATAATTTGCCAATAGATTAACCAATAGTTAGGTATTTTTGGCTTATTATTCTCTATATTTAGCTGAAAAGTTATTTGTATATTCTTTAATATTGTTTTAAGCGTACTAGGGTATACATACATAAAATTTGATTATGTTGCATAAATATATGTATTCCCATCAATTGAAGGCCGGTTTGCTGCTCTGAATTGTGAAATTTTACTCTTGTTTGGGTTTATTAGTACTCTATGAAGTTTTTGTGGGAGTAGTCTGGTGTATGAGGACAATGACATTAAAATGCAGCTGTTGAATAATTCATTGTGACTGGGGACCATTCATTTACATTAGCGATTAATGTAAAAATGTGTAGGCTGTCTTTAAGTATCCTGCCCACAAATTTACCATTTTATGCAGTCATTTTGCTAGAATACAAAGTTGAAATATATCCATACCTTTAGGTCATCATTTGTAATGTCAATAAAACATAACCGATAGTCTAAAATATGACATAAAGAATAGAGTAAAATAAAATGTAAGCAAAAACGTATTCTGACACATTTTTTCTGTCTTTCATTTATGTGAAGTATTGAAAATAGCAACGCATTTGTCAGTTAGTATATTTCAATTTTTTTTTAAATCGACACCAAATGTGAATTATCCCAATAATCCACACACAAAGACAATTCAGACTAAACCAAAATATGGATATAATATTAAAACAATGCAGGTGATAAGTATTAAACACATGTTAAAATTTAAGTATAAAAAGGCACACAAAATTCCCAAAATAAGTCTCAGCATTTAGAAAGAAAAAAAACATGCTGCAATGTGTAAATCAAACCCTGTTGGCTACATAAGTGAAAACCTGCAAGTCTTGTTTTTACCAGAGTGTGATGTATTGATGCAGCAGTACTGCATATGTCATTGAAAGCATTCCTTATCTCCATCAAATCCCATGAGTATATGTGATCAGGAGAAAAAAATAAAACGTGAAATGTGTGTTAAATGTAATTTATGAGATGATGAAAAATATTGGGCTGTACAGATTTTAGTATTGTTTCAATGTAGTCATTCATCAATGTAGATAGACAGAAGTGAGGCTGCCATACTATACCGCACCACATGCTGGACGTCTTACCACCAGGACAGAAGGGGGTAAAGGTGTTTTGCCCGGGATCCAAACAAGTGAGAGGAACAGAGCAGGAGTTTGAACAGGCAACCAACTGGTGCTCGGACAAATTCCTACCATGTGCCACTGTCACTGCATAGAAAGGGTAAAAAAAATGTGATTACTTTGCTCTGGTTATTTGCGGCGTGATGTGGGACGATACATTTGTTTCTTTATTTTCATTTTCAGTTAACCTTCCTTAACCCCTTCTGGTTTATTTATGGTAGAGATATTGGATGGATGGCTCTGGGCAGGAAAACATCCAAGGCCCCCCCCAATTTGTGACCGCACAGTTCAGCAGCTTTATGATTCCTTCCAGCAAAATGGCAGGGCTAATATTGTACAGCGTCAGCATCAGTGGATAAAGAAACCAGTAAATCGTTTCAATTTTATTTTAAATATCTTCATTATTTGTGTTTTGATCTTCATTTTATAAGCTGCAACTGAAAAAAGGTCATTTTATAGGTGACACAAATAAGGTAGAGAAGAAACAGACCACAACATTTCCACAATGAAAAATCACATTCAGTCATACCGCAGTGTTTGAAATGACAATATCTTACCTGTTTCTTGCAAGGTGGAAGGATGCTATGTATTGAAGCCCCCTGTTAGAAAGCTCTCTCTGATTCTTAATTCTCAGCCAGTTCATGATGACTTTATAACAATTACAAAATAATTTTGAAACCAATGCTTTACTGTAAAAGCATTGTTTTTTTCCTTGAAGTACTTACGTTTCTTTCTACATCAATCTTTTGCCTCTCTCCTCTTCACCTGCTTTTTCGTCTCTGAGCATGTTTTCTCCCCTTCTGTCACTTTTTTTCTTGTAATTCTGTATAAAACAAACTACAATAAGGTAATCTGGGGAACAGAATGACTACTGTTCTGTGCATGCATTTGTAATCATAGGCTTCGGCTCTCCGACAAGCAGACAAATAACTGCATGTTTGCTGTTAAGAATTGTTGCCTGTGTAACGGGTACCGTAGCAACGGCACCTTGGTTAACAGGTATGTTCTGGAAAAAAAAGATGAGGACACGGCTTGCCAGTTTCAGGGATCTTGCAGCAATTTATTAAATTATCTTTTCAATACACTTCCTGTATTAAGTTTCTTTTCTTATGTTCAACATATTCAAAAGTGTATTGTCCTTTGAGCATACTCAATGAATTTCAGTGTCCATGTCAACACATAAACCACAATGTCTTCAATACAAAATCCATGACAAAATAAATCCCTTTTATCCAAAATACATGTTCACTCACTCATCAGCTTAATGTTTTAACCTGTTTATCAAAATGAAATACATAGACAATGGTATTATTAACCAACATAAGGTTCAGGTTACCTTTAACTCCATCTCAAAGTATTTTACTTTGTTTTAAATCATTACATTACTGCATTTAAACCTCATAAACCTAAATACTTTATGTAAACAAAAATCGTTTTAAACAGTCATAAACATAAGTGCTTAATGTAAACAAAACTCATTTTAAACAACCACCTATTTTCCTTCATGAACCCATTTAACAAAAACACACAACTACTGGTGGAGACCTTACAGACGGCAAATAAACAAACATTGAGGTTACCCATTTGTAAAACATTACTCAAGTGTATGTTCACGTGGGGGAGGTGTGTGCATTAAACTGAGTTGGTTTCTACCACCATGCGGGTCGTGCGTGATCACTACGATGCTAAACGGCTAGGCTCTGCCTCCGTGTTTCAAACTTACTTCTAACAACTTCACCATAAGGATCCATCGAAAATTACACCATAAAACGGTTCACAAACATCACCAATACACTACAGCATGGCTAATGCCTAGTTTCAAAGCATATTTGTATATTTACAAACCTGAACAAAAAGGAGAGAGATGAGGCGACGGCTTGCCAGTTTCAAGGATCTTGCATCAATGCGAGAAAAACGCAATGCAAGCCCTAAAACCGGAACCCGCCCTCGCCCCCTGCTGGCGTGAAGTAAACATTGCAATTTACACAAAATTAACCACTACACAAGGGAAATTTAACCACTACACAAAGAAATGCACACTCTTTGGGGATACCTTTTTTGAAATAAATTACAAGAATTTGTATTTAAAATAAAAGACAATTATTCTCTTTTTACAATTTTTCCCATAAATACAAAATGTGAAACTTTTTTGGTCGTCACAAAGTCCCCGACAAAAAGAAATGGGTCCCACCATTTTGTACTCAACTCTTCTTAACCAAAGTTATCTTTCTCCTAACAGGTGACAGGAACAGGTAAGATGTATGGATATGATGGTAAGGGGTAAGGCACGTATGCAAAGGAGGGATAAGGCGTAGAATAGAGGTTGGAGGGGTATATTGGTGTGGCATAGGGAATGACTGGGTGCAGGGGTTGTGTAGTGTGAGGTGCAGTGTAAGCAGGTGAGTGTAAGTTTGTGTTGGCCATATTAACTTGTGTTGTGCATTTTGGCTTAGCACCCGTCCGGGGATGTTGTCTGGGCCAGCTGCTTTTCGGGGGTTGATCCTCCTCAGAGTCCTCCTTACTTCTGCTGGAGTCACACTGAGGGGCTCTTCTCCTGGTGAAGTTGTGATTCTGGTGCTGGGGAGGGTTTCAGGGTTCTCAAACCGGGCGTAGAATTGGTTAAGAGCCTCAGGCAGGGAGGGAGCTTTAGATTTATAGTCTGTAATGCACGTGATGCCCTTCCACATGCTCTGTGGATCCTGGGAGGAAAAGTGCCCCTGGATTTTCTGAGCATATGCAGCTTTTGCCCTCTTAACTCCTGCAGTCAGCTTTCTTCTTGCCCTCCTGAGCTCTTGTGAGTCACCAGACCTAAACGAAGCATCCCTGGCTTTCAGCAGAGAACGTACCTCTGCATTCAGCCAGGGTTTCTTGTTCGGGTGGCAAGTCACAGTCTTGGTGGTGGTGACATCCTCCACACACTTGCTGATTACCCCAGAATAGCAGATGTGTAGTCCTCCAGGTCCACCTCCCCCTCGTACTCAGCAACATCCCTGAAAACCTGCCAGTCTGTGCAGCCGAAGCAGTCCTGCAGCACAGCGTCGGCGTCACTGGGCCACACAGTGATGGTCTTCTGTGTGTGTCTGGAGCGTCGCAGCGGGAGATGGTAAGCAGGCACAAGCATGACGGAGATGTGATCGGAGAGCCTGAGGTGGGGGCGGGGGAAGGCTCTGTATGCGTCTCTTAGGTTTGTGTAAACACGGTCCAGCGTGTTATTCCCACGTGTTGGAATGTTCACATGCTGTTTAAACCTCGGCAGGCAGTTCGTCAGTTCTACGTGGTTAAAATCCCCGCTACCACGTAGAAAGCCTCCGGGTGCTTGTTCTGAAGCGAGCTGATGTTGTCATGTAGCTCCTTTATCGCGATGTTAGCATTAGCATCCGGTGCTATGTAAACAGCAATAACGAACACAGCCGTAAACTCCCGAGGCAGATAGTGAGGTCTGCACTTCACAGTCAGCTGTTCTGTCGCGTCGAAGCATTGGCTGTTTTCCTACACGCAGTTTGTGTACCAACCTTTGTTGATATAGACGCATAGTCCGCCCCCGCGGGCTTTCCCGGAGAGGTGGTTGCGGTTCGACCAGAGGAGCTGCCGGCCGGCGAGTTGGAAGGGTGAGTCCAGCATGGTGTCGTTCAGCCAGGTTTCTGTGAGACAAATTGCTGTGCAGTTCCTCATCTCCTCAGAAACACTGATCCTCAGCTGCAGCAGGTCCAGCTTGTTGTCCAAGGAGCAGACGTTGGACAGGAAAAATGACGGAATCCGGGGTCGGTTAGCATTAGCCTTTAACCTGGCTAGCACACCGCCGCGCTTCCCCCTCTTCTGCCGCCGCTTGCATCGCCTCCGCCGGCCCTTTGTCTGCAGCGCTCTGCTCCCCCACGCCGAAGTCCGGAGGAGCTGTAGTCTGCCCAGCTTTGCTCGAATGTTATTTTGTAGGTTTTTGCTGACCAAACTGTCCTTAATCCTACAAAGTTCAGTCCTGTCATAACTCATACGCATGAGGCGCAAGAGTTTGGGCTCGGAACCAATGTAAAAACAACTTAAATCAGGGTGTTCCTTAGGAGCGTGAGAAGCCGCTGCACTACTGCGCGCACCCATCTTTCTTAGTGATATGGTCTTCAATCTCTTTTGCCATGAATGGCCATTAGAATCTCTCTCTGGCAAGGTTCAGGACCCTTTTAGTGCCAACGTGAGCCATGTCATTGTGGAGTTTCTTCAAGACAAAGTCTTTGTACTTGGTAGGGAGTACCAACTGCCTTCTGCCATTGGCACGCCTGTACAGGATGCCATTTTCCAAAACGAGCTTTCCCCATTCATGGAACAGTCTTTTAGTGGCTCCACTCGCAGCTTTCCGTATCTCATCAGTCAATGGTGTACCTGCCTGTTTCAACTTAATCATTTCAATGATGGCTTTGTCTGCATGTTGCGCTTCTGCAAGCTCATCATGACGGATTGCTTTCAAGTTATCAAAAGGGGTAGACAGGTCGGCTTGGGAAGAGATGTTCAGAGCCGCAACCCAGGCTACATCTTTCTGCTCGGCTACTTTACTCCCATCCTAGACAGCGCGAACCACGTTTTCATAACACTCTTTGGTGCAGGACTCACTGTACGCTTCAATGTCTAAAGGGAGACGTGACAGTGTGTCAGCGTCTATGTTGGACTTCCCAGGCCTGTACTTTATGTCGAATCTGAAATTAGAGAGTTCTCCACGATGACCTACAGCGTTCAGTTTTGCTGTGGTCATCACATAGGTAAGGGGATTGTTGTCTGTATATATTGTGAAGTGTGGTGCATAGAACAGGTAATCCCTGAACTTTTCACATACAGCCCACTTTAGGGCAAGGAACTCCAGTTTCCCACTGTGCAGATGGTAGTTTCGCTCAGCTGCAGTTAAGGTCCTAGACCGGTACCCAAGGACTTTCAACTTGCCATCCTGCTGTTGGTAAAGGATTGCGCCCAGTCCCTGGTCTGAAGCATCTGTGTATAATACGAAAGGCGCATTGAAGTTGGGGTACGCCAACACAGGGGGGCTAACAAGGAGAGAAACAAGTCGGTCAAGGGCTTGCTGGTGTTCGGTGGTCCACTCTACAGGTGTTCTGGACGGTAGTTGTGGACCCTTGCCTCTACCATGCTCTACAGCCACGTGTCATGGCTTGACTTTTAGTAGCTCATAGATGGGTTTTGCTATCCTTGAAAAGTCCTGGATGTATGAGCGGTTATAGCCCAGAAAACCAGTGAGTTTTCTCACATCTCCAACTGTCTGTGGCGTTCTGCTGGCTAATGATCTCACTGCATCCAGGTCTTTGGGATCAATCTTTACTCCTTGAGCTGACACAAGACAACCCACGTATCTCACTTCTCGTCTGAAAAGCTCATACTTTTCAGGTCTTAGCTTTCCCCCGTGTCTTGAAGTACTTTGGGGACCCCTTCCACGTGCTCGTCAAAGGTTCCCGCATAGCAAAGAACATCTTCAAGATACGGGAGACAGCAGTCATCTCTCAAGAGACCTAGCATCTCCTCCATACTCCGCTGGAAAGCCGCGGGGGCGTTCCAGAGGCCAAATGGGATCCGGACCCATTCATACAGTCCCCAGGGAGTAATGAAAGCGGTCAGGTGTTGAGAGTCTTTGGCAATGAAACCCTGATGGTAGGCTTTCCCCTGGTCAAGGATGCTGAAGCAGGAGTAGCCACCAAGGGTGTTAGTCAGGTCTTGTATCCTAGGTAATGGATGTCGATCGGGAATGGTCTTCTGATTCAACAGACGATAATCTATACAGAGGCGAAGCGTACCGTCCTTTTTTCAGACGCAGAACACTGGCGCAGCATAAGAGGACTTTGACTTGATAATCCAGCCTTTCATGAACTAATCTTGCACATATTCCTTCACCTCTTTAAACAGTGGCTTAGGAACGGAGGAGTACGCTCTCTGCACTGGGATTTCGTCCTTGAGGTTGATTGACATCTCTAAACTGGGAATACAACCAATATCATGACTGTTACGAGCAAAAGCAGCTGATTCTTCCCACAGCTTTTTCTTTACTTTGCCTTGTTCTTCTTCAGTAAGGTGGCTGATGTCGACAGGAGGCTGCCACAATCCTGAAGCAGTTTGAGCAGCTGGTGTTGTTGCAGCATTGGCTCCTACTTTGGGCCTGGACAGTTCCTGTGGGCTGGTCTCAATCACCCTAGCAACAGCCTGTACACTACCCAGAACAGTCTTTCTTGGTATGACCACAGGATGCTTTGTGCAATTTCTTACTGGTATTGTTACATAAGGTCGCTTCGCAGATTGCATTTCAAGCAGGCCCTCCCCAATCTCAAATTCTGTGAGATGGGCGTTGTTTTCTTCAGGTTCAAATAAGAGAAGAGGATCTGACTGATCTACAGCTGACGGGACATGACACTTAACCCAAGCAACTTGTCCAGCTGGAACAGCAGTATCATAGTATCCAGTTCTTAACAGTTTGGGACACGTGGCGGGTTTGCCTGTCTGAATAAAGTTCTCCAGCAGCTCCAGCTGATGCACAGAGGCAGATATGGAATCAGAGAGGAGTGTGGTGAGGGATGGAAGGATCTCTGCTGGTCCATCCTGAACCACTTCCTCTAGCACATTGAATCCAAGGATTGGTCGTTCAAGGTTTATGCTACTGATGAGGAAAGGCACCATTATAGACTGGCTAAGAGCATTGTTTCCGGCAAAGCTGACTGCAATGAGGACCCAGCCGTCAAAAGGAAGGGCTCCTCCATTCACAAGTTTTATTTCCAGCTCCTCGTCATCAAAGATTTCACTGAGGGGCCTCACCGATGCATCCGGTATGTACTTCTTCTTCCAGCTCCGATCGATCATGCTCATTTGAGCTCCGGTGTCCAACAGCGCATCAACTGTCAAGCCATTCAGGTCACATCGTGCAAGAGCCTTGGCACCTATGAACTTGGCTAGACGCCTACTTGTTTGAGTGGGTAGGGAAAAGGGGAATTGGGGGTCACTTTCATCGTTTACTTTAGGTCCTCTAGTCAGCAAGCTCTCCTTTGCACGACTCTCAGAACTGAATACATTGCACTTGAAACTGTGGGACTGAACATGAGGCCCGGTCACTGGTTGTCCCGTTGTAGCAACCGACTCCACTTTTCCTGATGCTTCTGCTTATTCACTCAGCCTACTGCTATGTAGCCGTCTTCACCACAGTAAAAACAGTGAGTGCACCCTGGGAGGCTCTGTGCGAGGCAGTTAGCAAAGCTATATGACCTGGGTTTCTTTTGTTCCACTCGAGCTTTGCAGTGGTGGCAGGGTTTGGAGCTGTGAGTCTGCTGTTGCCGTTGCAGTAGCTCAACTTTAGTTAACTCAGTTAACTGCTGGAGTGCATTAGCCTTAGGCTGATTATCTGTAGCATCTTTCTTCGCACAACTGCTTTGTGTAGCTGCGACTTCTCCCTCCACTAGCTCAGTGCTATGCACACTTACTTGTTTCTGTTTCACGTCTGACCCCAAACGTCTCTGTCGCTCATTCTCTGTGCTTGTTATCTTCATCATTTGTTTCAGAATTATTTCATCAGGTACAATGCTATCAGAAAGTAATGTTTTCAGTTCCCTGCGTATGTCATCATGTTTGTGGCTAAGGCCTTGATATATGGTGTGTAGGAAAATGTCTTGAACCGTGTTCGCATTGTATTTCACTTCTGTGTCAGCGTGTTTTGAAGCAAACAGTATCTTTTGTTTCAGACCTATGACACGGTACAAGAACTGTTGGGGGGTCTCACGGTCATTTTGTCTCGTACACATCAGCTCTTGGAAGAGCTCTGTGTTGCTTCGCCCACCCAAGTGGGACTGCAGGAAGCCCTTTAGCTCATCTATGGTCAAATCGTCCTTGTGTATTTGCATGTATTTAAAGTGGCCTGGTTTGATAATTCTGAGAACGCCTTTCAGTATTTCAGTCTCACTGAAACTGTCTTTTACTCCATCATCAATTTGTCTGCATATGTTGTTGTAACTTAGGTCTGAGCTCTGATCACCGATCTGCCCGCCTTGAACCTTGAACTCATGTTGCAGCATTGAGAACTCTTGAAGGGGTACGACTCGGTCATGTTTGTCATGTGTGTTTCGTTCAGGTATATGTGGTTCAGGTGCATGTTTGGTGTCAGGTAGTAGTGTAAAGTGTAATGGTGTCGGGTCTATTGGTGTAGGTGCGAGAGTGGGTGGTGATGTGGGATTGTTGATGTATTGTAGAAAAGTAGTGAGCATTTTCTGTAACTCGATTGTGTCAGTGTTGTGTGTGGTTGTGACAGGGTGTGTGAGTGGTGGAATGGTATTTGGTATTATTCTCTTTTTACAATTTTTTCCATAAATACAGAATGTGACATTTTTGTGGTCGTCACACCTGCTCTCTCTGTATGTTGTGGGATTGTATTATTTTAAACCGTGCATAACCTTGCTGTTCTTCTGTTGATAGAGTTTGTAGCTCCAATGCCCATCGTCCATCAAGGCTCTACATTCTGTGCTTGCAAATTTGTGTGTGCTTTATGACAAATGCACTTTATTGCAGCTTTAAGGTAAGGGAACACAAGAAGTGAAGGGTGCATTTGTTTGTTTCCTGGTTCTTGTCTGTAAATTGACTCTGACAGGTGGTGTGTGTTCCCTCCAGTGCATTGAGCTTTTTCTTTTTTTTTCTTTTAATGAACAAACACATCTTTCTTGTGCTATTTGAAGCATTACGTTCCTTTCAAAAATAAATGCTGGACAAGGATTATTTTTTTTACAAGTTACCGCATCGAGTTGGTAACTAAACCTACATGTCAATTAAGGGTTTCTATCTATGCAGCATTTTTTAGTATCAGTGTGTTGTCAAATTGAGATTGATCTATTTTTTTTTTATGTATTTAAATTCAATCCATGAATATTTTTTTCTCTATGTTTTCTTAACCAATTGTTTTTGTCATTGTTAAAACTTAAAGGACCCAAAGAGAGAAACAAGAACAACTTCAGAAATATTTAATAAAATGAGGAATGTACTGGGAAACTTACAGGAAATTAAATGACAAAGCATACATACAGTGTAACAGCAGGACCTATAAGAAAAATGAAGAACCAGTATTCCAAATAGTTAGGAGTGAAATTACTGACAAGATGCATGTGGTTGATAATACAAAATCAAGAACATTTATTAATTAGGTAGCATCTGCTGGCGGGGCATGTTTATTACCTATGTAAGAGTAGTTATTTTGAAACATAAAATAAAGCATCTATTATTTTTAAATTATTATATTTAAATTCAAATGTCTCTAAATTAAACAAATTTACAGAGAGAACATTTGTTAATCAGAGTTACCAATAACAGTCACACAATCAATCTTTAGGGTGTAGTAATTAATTACAGAACTTTTTCCAGGACAGTTAAATTTACATTCAGAACTACAACTAACAATACCTCATTACACATCAGTCCAAAGTTTCTTGTTTTTGTACATTATTTTCCTTTTTCATTTGTATCTGCTCTTTCACACCGATCCAAAAATGTTTTACTCTATGTACTAAATTTAACAAATATATTGGTTTCATGCAAGTAATTTTAAACATTTCCTTAGTGATGGTTTTTGAATAAAGTCCCAGATAAGCACCTCGTCATGTGATATAAAACGAAATACAGGCCCCCTTCCTCAACAAAGCACATGTCAGAGAGCACTATTAAGCACCATTATTTAAAAAAATAAATACACCTCCAATTCATCTATATATTATATATTATATATATTACTATATATAAATTTTCGGTTTTCATCAACATAGTACAACAAAGGTTTAGCAATGTTAAATTGGGTCCATATTACCCCTGGGAAGTAGCCAAGGAGCACAAAATTTCCATGTACAACATAACTCAGCAAAACTATATTGATGTATTATGATGAAGATTCGATGATGCTTTATTGTAAGCATTTTGGTTATAATTAAACCTGGGGACCTTGAATAATGTAAAGTCTAAATTAAACAAAGCTTTGAAATTATGCACTTAAAGCCTCATTATACTAAACATCTGAACATTTGATAACAATGCTCACCCACAGAAGGCCTGACAAAGTTAGTAGACTTCTGTAACAAAATGATTTAAGCATAGAACCAAATAGCAGCTGCGCAGTGATGAAGCCATGCTCTGTCCATACATGTATTCTCTGTGCCTGTTTAATTTCCTTTTTTGTTTACCTATTTGTGGTTTTCAGTGTGTTTATTCACTTTTTAATATATGGTGTTTTCGGTCGATTATAATTCACACACCTGGCCAGTTGAAAGTTTAAAGTTTGCGAGCAAATTAGATGAATTAGGTAACTAAATCTATCAATTCAAAGCGTCAGTAAGCTAAATGCACAATGCTATCCAGAAGTTGACAGCGCCTTGAAGAGTTACATACCAGAGGCTTTGGAGCTCGTCCGTTCAGGCCTTTTCCACACATGTCTGGGAAAACGAATAATCTTCCGTCATTTTGTATTTTTACCTATATGAAATCTTTGTTTAAATCACAACAAACAGTTATTAAACACAGAAAAAACTGGAAAAAACTCTATATAAAAATTTTTTTTGTCATGCATAGATTGGAGAAAATTCCATTGTTATACTTGAAGAATCAAGAATCAGATTATTTATTTAGCTCCAATTTACAAAAGATTGGGTTTCAAGGCACTTTACAAGAAAATCAATTCAAAACTTAGATACATCATTACAAATCAGTCTGAAAAGTTTCTAATCTAAGGAACCCCAGCAGATTGCATCAAGTCATTGACTTGCAGCATTCACTCCTTTGGAATCAGCAGACCAAAACAATGGCTTGTGTTGTCGTTGAATTTACAGCAATCCCTCATAGTGGAGAGAAAAAACTCCCCTATAACAGGAAAAAACCTCCAGCAGAACCTGGTTCAGTACAAGCAGCCATCTGCCACGACCGACTGGGGGTATGAAGAGACAGAAAACTAAAATAAATGCAGTGGATACTGAAAAAAGAGTTTATGGCAGCAGTTATAGAACGTCGCTGGCAGCATATAAGCCCATGTTCTCATCCAAGAAGCTGTTTCAGCTAACAGAACGCCAGACCAGGTGTGGTGGCTATGAAGAGAAGAACACTTATTTTGATACAAAGATCATGTGTGATCACATGAGATTATAGTCTTTTCTTTAAAAAAGCAAAAAAATATTATCACATACAAAAAAATGATGGATAAAAATAAGTTATCACGGTTGTCAAAATCACAGGTTTGTAGCACAACCTCTACTTGTGCTACAAACTTCTTGTACATGTTACCGCTAAAACATTACTAGCATTGCTATTTCTAATACAGAAAACACTAAATTAGACTGACTGAATAAATAGCATAATTGGTTGCAATAGTGGTCCCCCCAGATCAAAAATCTTATTTACGTCTGTGCTGACACCAGAGAAACAGACAGTAGTCACCAGCTTTTACTTAGTCAACGTTTAGCTTGTGAGCTCTGGTGTTTTTTTTGTTTTGTTTTTTTTCCTGGAATAATTTATAAAGACAAGAGTAAAAAGAGGAGACAGATGTCAAGAGTTATATATCAAAAACTTCCTCTATGTCATAGAGTGGGTCTAATTTTCTCCCGCATTATTAACCACATAAAGTGTTTACAGCTGTTGACTGCTTGTTTTCTTATAGAATCCCTGAGATAAATAGATATAATAAATTTTCAATTTCACCTTTCTCATCTTCCTCCTGTACCCTCCTTGTATTATTGCATCTCCTGACCCCTTTTCATACCTCTCTACCATTCCTTGAACAAACAACATTTCATTTTGCCTCTGGCCATTTTTTCATGTTCACTCCTAAAACTGTACAGTCCCCATGTACTTTCTGTTTTGTATTTCAATCCATTACTTTACATTTTGTTTTCCCTCTAACTTTTATTTTATCTTTGTCTTCTATCTAAAAAAAACATTAGAAAGCCCATAGAAAGGTCAAAGTATTGTTTCAGCCTCTCGGAAGAAATCTGACAACCTTGATGCAATCAAATAAATCTAAGAATATAGCATTCTGCTATGAAAAAATAAATTGCTTCATTATTTACAGTTGTAAAACTTCAACACATTTGATCATATTATAAATCCCTAAAATGGTTATCTGAACAATCTGAATAGCATTAAAGCCCCTCTAGATAATACAAGTGAATTTGTGGTTTAGTTCTTTTGGGTAGGGGTGTAGAGTGCATCTTGTGGCGGCACTGAGGCGGTTGGTGGGTTTATATGTGTATGTGTCAGAAAATCCAGTTGTTCTGCTGTGTTATTGTTGTGATTGTTGTTTTTCCGTCTCTGACAGGATCCACCAGAGGGCGAACTAGACATCTACTGCCTGTTTCATGTATGAAAATATATTTATGACAGGAGCTTTTGTTTTGCAAGTCTTAAATGTGTACTGTACAGTGATCCTTCACTATGACGCAGTTTACCTTTCAAGGCTTCGCTGCTTCGCCGATTTTCTTGTGTGTAGTATTTTTTTTTCACAGTGCATCTGTCACATGGGCCAATTGGCCTATATAAAGTGGAGTCAGGACGCAGAGGCACAGTCAGACGAGCAGTGAAATACGTGTAAGTTACGGCTTGTAAGAAAACTTATTTTTTAATTTTTTTAAATATAAAAATTACTACTTCATGGTTTTTGCCTTGCACGAGATCTTTTTGGTACGTAGCCTCTGTGAAGACGATCCCTCACTTTAACTGGTGTGGCTGTAAATCCATCCATTTTTCAACCCGCTTATGCTTGCGGGGTCTCGGGGGTCTACTGGTGCCTATCTCCAGTGCACATAGAGCGTACACACTAGACAGGTCAAGCAGTAAATCTTTGCAATAAATAAACCATTGTTGACATTGAATGATAATGATTGCCCGGCGGCCCTACAACTGTACTGCTTTGCAACATAAGGGCCCTGGACTTAAATCCTAACTCCAAACAAAAAGCATATGGAGTTTGGATGTTCTCCCAAATCATATGCCTGTTTTCTCAGTGGTTCGGTTTACTACAGACGTCGTGCGAACAAAGTGTTGCATGCTAAGTTATTTATTGTCACTAAAGTGCTTCAAGGAATAAATGAATGTGCAATGTAATGTGTCTTGGTATCTAAGTATCTTTGCACTGTCAAAGACTGCAAAGTCATCCAGGTTATACCCGCCCCTCATCCACTGATTGCTGGATGTAGACACCAGCCCCCCTTCGACCCTTGATATATTGTGTTCAAATATAAATTGGACGAATAACACACTTTTCCTACTACTCTAGGGCACAAACTTAAGAATCTTTAGAGACATCTCTGCTTTAAAACACATCTGAATTAAAGTGAATCATTACCAAGACGGTATGAACTTTGACTGAAACCTGGTGAGGTAATTGAGCTGTTTAGGGATCAAGCCCTCAAGAACTGGAGTTTTTCTGTATTAGTTGGGTGTTGGAAAAGGTAGTGCTAACTAATTATTTAACCTAAAGGAGGATCAGCATCTTTGGTTGTCTGCTTTTGTAATTAATTAGTGAGTCCTGGGAGTTTTTTTTTAACAGTCCACATATTTTGTAGGGGTTCTGGAAGAAGAAAAAAAAGCCTGTTTAGGTGTTATTGGGTTCTTGTGAAACCAAAGACCCATGCACAAATACTGGTCAAGCAGTTGAACTTGTTCCTAGCCTGGTTTTGACTCCAGCAGCAATGCCTTTCATTAATAATTATTAATAATTTTTGTTGCTCCAAAGAATATAACCAAAAATTTTAAATGTGTAGCTATAAAATAAATGATGTATCATGTAATATATATCATAATACAGGGACTAAAATATGACCATTGTGAAAAGAACAAGTGCCGAGATATGATAGGAGTCAGATTTATAGGTTATTTCCCTTATAAACTAGAAATCTTCCCTGAGCTGCTTTTCTTATGTCAGTATGTCAAAGGGGAGGTTTGCAGAGCATTAAGATATTTTAGAAATATTTAAAATTTTCACTTCTATTTTTGTTATTTTAAGACCACAGGGTAGAAGGAAATAAAAACAGGTGTTTGGAAATTAACATACATTTTTTGTCTTGTACTTGAGGTGCTGACATTGTCACCAGCATAAGGACATATCACACAGAAACACGCATACACATAAAAATCTATAACTCTCAAGGTCACTGAAAACACAGACACAGACTGAAACATGTTAACCAATGACAGCTCCTCCCGGAGAACATGTGACTTTAGTGTTTTTCTTCTCGCTCCCCCTTGCCCTTGTTTTACCTCAGCCATCTTGATATTGTCCTGATACTTCTCTCACCTTCATTGTGAAAAGCTGTCTTCAAAGCTGTGTACCTCAGGCACAACTAACCAGGCTGCCAACAGGCGCCACTGTCTTGTCACCAAGGTTTACCATGATGAATGAGAGGAGTGCAGTAGGGAGAGAGGTAGGAAAGGAAAAAAGACAAGGGTAGGGTGTTGTTGGTTGGAAAGGAAATTGAAGAAGATAGGAGGTTTGTGAATCAGAGTGGTAGAGCCATATTACTGTACCAGAATGGTTGATGGGATGAATTAATCTCAGATATTTAGGAAGATAGGTATAGATAGCAATTAAATCTCAGTTAGGGGGAGATATTGGCAACCCTTACTTCCTCCTTTTTTTAACACATAACCAAAATCCGGAATGTATTGTGAAAAAGCATTTGGGTGATCTCAGCAGGTTGAGAGATAAACAGACAAACTACAACGATTTGACGAGCAACAAGGAGATAGCCGTTGTTTAAAGACAGCATTAAGAAGCCCTTTTTGCAGTTTGCACTAAGCACACAGGAAATGCAGCAATTATGTAAAGAAAAAGTAGGAACAAGTTGCCAGAAAACAAAACAGAAAAACACGAACAATATAACCCACGTTTTTTTTTTCTTTCTTTGCAAAATATACTAGAAAAGAAACTACCCCATGCCTTAAGTGGCACTTTCAAAAGTTTAAGTTGCAAGCTCTCTGTTCAAATCTAGCCTGTTTACAGAGTATTTGTGTGCCATTTTGAATCATACCTAAAATAGATTTGTTTAATTAGAAGCTGAAATTAAACCTAACAAAGAACAAAGTGCCCGGACGCTCCACCTGTTAAATTAAAATCCTATTTGCTGTCCACCTTCTGTTGTGTGCACACATCTATACATTGAGAATCCTACTAAACATTATGATTAATTCATTTTCCTTTCTTAAGGCTGTAGAGAATAAGTTCTGCATTTAAAGTAACACAAACACTCAAAAGCAACAAAGAAGCCTACTGTTTTGCTCAGCTTAAACTGACCAGAACTGAACTGTTAGCTGACAGTAGAGTCTAATTATTTAAACCATTCCATCATTTTTACATGTAAACAGTGCATCATGGTCATTAAGTACATTATGGTAAGATGTAAGTACTCCTGAATGTAGGATTTCTCTTACTTTAAAAGTTTTACTGTTTGTGATCTCTTAATTTATAATTGGATAGATTTGGTGGTGCGTTTGGTTTAGCTTAAACCCCTTTAGGTTTGAGTGTGACAGAGCAACAGTTTAGTAAGTCAGAAACCAACTGCTGAAAAATGTTGTTTTTTTTAGTTAAAAAGCAGTAGATAAAACCTTACTCAGAAACTGTTATTTATTTTAAGCTTGAAAACTTGAAAATGATAAAAATAAAATCGATAATGTCATATCCAGAGCGGAGCACCGACTGGTTTAGTGCTTGTTTTTGTTTTTTTCCTGCCTCTTCTCAACATAATGTGACAGATATGTGCCTCTGAAAAAAAGAACATGTTCTTGTAAGCTGAATAACACAAGCTCCACAAATCCACTAGTTTTTCTTCGGTAAATTTTTGAGAACAGAGTCAGCTGAGACTAAAGCTGTCCAGGACTGGCCCATAGCCACCCTCGGGAAAAAGCTCTGACTTTTATTTTTATTTTTTTTAGTAGGACCTTTTGTCTGGTGTTTACAGCTCCCTTCCTGTTAAAATCAGAGGAATTGACTAAGAGGATACTTAAATTTTACTACGACAGTAAATATTAATCTAATTATTTACTAGAAGTGAACCACTTCAAAAACTCACACACATAAAAACACAGCCCTTGCTATTAGTACAAGGATTGTCTTCAATCCATTTTTAATAAATTCCATAGCCTAACCTGGACCCTTATCTCAAACCCAGCTCAAGAACAGCACTTTTGCAGTCCTGTGTTCGTCTGTGTTTGGATGATGGGTCTGACAATGTAGCAAATACAAGCCCCCCCATGCACGCACAAACACCAAATATACACACACACACACACACACACACAAACACAAACACACACACACACACACACACACACACACACACATCTGCTCCACTTCAGATTAATACATTTCCTTTGATGAGGTGGAGAACTAATTTTAGCATATTGTAATTGCTTTCGGCATTAAAGTAAATTTAAAGCAATTGCTTTTCTGTTTTTTCTCCTTCACTTCACAGCTGAAGTACTAGGCCAAAGGTTCTTCTGAGTGCCAATCCTGTTGGTTACACTTTTAAAGATGACTCTAGAAAAACGTAAATGGAATTTATGTTGTAGCCACGTGCTAAACACAGGCATTCTGATGATGCTGGTTTTGTTAAACAAATAGAACAATATAAAAATAACAACCTTAAAGCAGCTATTACACATACCTTCTATGAAGTATTTCATATAATTTTGTAATATAAATATTCTGTAATAGTCCGATTTAATATGCTAATCAGATTTTATTTTTTTTTAGCTTAAATTCAGAAGTAATCTTAATAAAACAGAAATGATGATTAGGAAACATCAGTGAATGTCTAATGTCTTTGTAAAATATCTTAGTTTGACTAGCAGGTTTGAGTTTCTTTATTGTATTTGTATGTAAGGATGTTGGATTTCAAAGTACACATTAAAAACATCCCTAATAAATTTGATCAGAAAAATGAGCATCACATAGTTCCCTGACTTTTTTAGCAACAGTACTCAGATAGGTTGGGACATTTAAATAATGCTCAAACCCATATGCCATTTCATTATCGCAACTTATCTGAGCTCCAGTTACAAGGTAGGAGCTATTGGAAATCACGCCGCGTTAAAAATGATCTACCTCTTCTTTTCCTATCTCTTTTCTATATCTGTTTTCCCTTCAAGCCATTTTCAGCATGTGTAAAAGTTGATCGTACATAGAACTCCTGGCAAAAATGTTGTTTTAGCTGTTACATGTCATTACAGTTAACACAGCAAACAGTGGTGTACTGGTTTTAGCATGAAGATGATCAGTTAGATGTTACGTTTTTTTCTTTCCCATTAGTTGGCATACATAGCCACACAGACAGTGAAGAAGTTCATTTTTTTATATATAATATGCTGAAATGATTCATTACGGAGTATGTGGAAATTAATATTAAATTTTTCTTTGGTCATTGTTGAATTAAAGTTCAAGTCAACATCTGTTGTGCAGAACGGCAGTGAGCTTGAAACAAGACAACAGGCTCTGTCGTTCTTCAAAGAAAAAAATTTGTTGTGTTTTCCTTATAATCCTTCTATTGGTGGAGGAAAAGTGTAGTTCAAGTTTCCTTGTCTTGGCCTCCATCCACAAGGGGATTTATTTTTTAAAATGTTAATCCATTTGTTCCCCACTTCTATGTAAATTTGACATTTATATTGACATGGTTGTATTTACTTCTAATGTGCAGACTTTATGCACATGTCCCATACTCGTGGTTTAACAGGTCTGTGGCGGTAAAAGTAGCATTGTGAACTGTTTTCTGTATGTTGGTGTAAAGAAAAATATTTCTGGAAACAAATCCAAACAAAACAGCTTGTTTTAGAAAAATAAAATAAAATAATCAACAGATTTATACAATCACTACAGACACTGTACTAAGAACCACGTAAAGCATTTTATCAATATTAGTTATGTACACGTAAATATTTGTATCATTTTAAAAGTATATATAACAGTACTATTAATGAATCAACACAATTTTTTCGTATTTTAGCAATAAACCATGAATCACTGTAATGCTAGAGTTCAACCATTGCACTCTTAGCTGTTTAGTACAATACATTTGCCATATATTCTGAAAAGATTGTATGACATTGATATTGAAATGCAATTATTATTAACTAGAAAAATAATCTGTTAATATTATATTTCATCATATTTTGCTATGTTTCATTTCTCAGTGTTTTTTCATTTTTCCACAGCACATAATAATAAGAGAGCCGGTTGTATATAAAGTTTAGGAGTTTTGTTCATTTGAAACAGTCCATTTCTTATTCAATAAGGTTATACTGCATTGATGTTAACATATTTTTATAAGAATCCTGATCTGACATCTACAAGGGGAGAAATTGTTTCTCACTGGAGATTTTATTTAAGCTATAATTTTGCCTTCATCCATTGTTGCACACAGTGTAGTAGTAGTACTAATCAAACAGAAACGATTATAAAGTTATGAAGTAAAATTGCTAGGTTCCTCAATAATAGTAGCCAGTTTTTAAAGTGCTTTAAAATGCCACTGCATTTTCTGTGAGGGTGGTTAATGAGCAGGAAAGAGCTGCGTAATGAGACAGAGTGGTGGCTTTCTGTAGCATCACAGCTGGCTTGAAAGTTTCAATGGTCTTTGATCCTATACTCACACATTCTGTCTTCTGCATTAGGGAAATCTGTCTTATCTGTTTGATCATTTTACCTTTCTTGTTAACAGCCAAGGCATTTGGTTTATGTCTGTACATGCAAAGCTGTGAGCAAAAGCATAAGAAGTCTAAAATCTAAAATTAACTTGATAATTTTTGCATGTGTGACAAAAACTAAAATAAAACATAATTAATAACAGAAGACAAATAGCTGGTTAATTAATGAAAACATGAGTTGGTCCACATTGAGTATTACCAGCATGAGCACTTGGTTGAAATAAATGTCTTAAACACCTAAAACCTAATTAATCAGTAAATGTCATGCCAAACATTTAGCTATTAAATTATTATAATTACATCCTGTTTTCATATAACAAAAAAAGATTGCTCTGATTTTATATTGGATCATGAGTTAATAGGGCTTAGAGGCTGTTTTGAATTAAACAAAATATGAATAACAGAGTAAGGATGCTTAAGGGTTACTGCTATTTAAAGTTGATCTTACTTTGTATTATATTTTTAAATCTATACAAACATGTAACCATCAAGTCTGAACCAGTGTCCTAAATGCCATGTATTGAACATAAAACTCGCTTATGCAATAAACCTTTTTTTCGTTCAATAAAGGAACACCTTTTGAGACCTTGAAAAAACAACTTCACCACTGACATTTGCTCTCTACTTAAATGAAAGCAGCCATAATTTAGCACCATTTCTATAACTGTCACATGACGGCACAAATACCACATGACAAACCCCTCCACATCCCCCTTTTGATGACAAACATAGTGTAAATACATTTACATTAATATTGACTGTTAATTTATTTCCAGTTTTACTTATTGGTCAAAGTGTAATGAGCTAAAAAATGACCATTGGCCAACACCGATGTTAAAGCCGATATACCACTATCCCTAAATTTAAAGGTGTTACTAGGAGATTACTTGGACCTTATCAAATGTTCGTACTTTTCCATTAAAAAGAAGAAGGTGAGTCATTGTTGTAATTCGCCAGCTATTTCTGCATTGATTTTGGTGTGGAGTTTCTTCATTAGCAATATTTTTGGACCACACCTAAACGAAAGACAGAAGGGGAAAAAAAGTAAACACTGATGACTTTGCTGTCATGATCTTTGTTTTTTTCTATTTTTGTTGAGTCTTTGTTTTGTTCTTTTATGTGTTCTCCAGTTTCCCCTGCTCTCTGTCTCTCTCTCTCCCTGTGTGTGCTCCCTCAGCTTCAGTTCCCTCAATATCTTTAACACCTGTTTCCAATTATCTGGTCATTATCTCCACTACTCCCCCTCCTGCTCCTCAGTATATAACCCTCTTTCATTCAAGTACTCACCTCTGGATCGTCCGTTACCTTGCATCTCTTATTGGGTCTTTCCAATGATTGTACATGCTGCTTCCTATTTTCAGTCCCTTTTGTTTATTTATTTTTTATTTTATTTTATTATATTTGTAAGTTGCGTCTTTATGTCTTGATTAAATTCTTATTGTTTTTTCCATACCTCTATTATCTGCTTATTGTTCCAATCAACACTGTTTCTGTTTTCTCTAGATATTGAAAGAAAATACACTGTGGATGTGCAATTTACGCTGCAAATGATAATCCTGAAAGGCAAAGAAAGCTCTACATATCCTGACTAGATACAACCTATGTATCATATGCATATGAGGTCCTCAGAAAGTTTGCCCGCATGACTAATGTTATGAGATCTTCACCTTGTCAGCATATCAGTGTTTAACTACAAATGAGAAAAGCAGCTTGGAAGCAGCTCTGGATCTAAAATTATGAGTTTAAGTGAACACAAGAAGAACACACGTTAGTACTGTTGTTGTTCCATAGAAAAGTAAGAAACTCTGGGACAATACTGTCAGAGAGAGAGAAAGAGATTGTTATGTATAATTTATTGTAAATGGTTGGCCAGATTTCCATGTATACATGTCTACAAGCTTGATAAAGTGGTCCTATTAATCATCCTTCTATTAAAACAAAATATAAAGGCAAACAGTCATAGTTGAACAAGCGAATTCAGTGGAAAGATATCAGGATTTTAACATTTGACGGACATTCATTTGATTATATAATTTCTTACAGAAGCTAAGTTAAAACTGTCACCAATTTTTTTAACATTTGGAGACTTCTTAACAAGTTAACAAAAACCTTCAAAATAAAAGCTTCCTTTGCTTATATGACAATACTTTTTAGTAGGTGCTGTATATTTGCAGGAGTCCGATCTTTCCACAAGTTTCAGTTAAATGGAGCTTTTGCTTTCTCAAGTTAACATTCACATTATTACATTTTACTATAATAGTTTATTGTCATTATACATTCTATTTTAGTACTAACAAACGTACGGTCAGGATTCTAATATTACTGTACACTGAGAAAAACACTTATCTCTTTATGTAGTTATAATATGTTTAAATGACAGCTAACAAAACCAAAACAACATCTTTGTTTTCTCTGTGCCTAGTAAGCTGGAGAAAAAAACATCTTTGTATTTCTGGTTTAGACGGTATCAATTTGATTCTAGCAATGTTTTAGATGGTAAAAAGCTATTAGTCCAAGATTTCTAACCTGATTATTAGGTGTAGGAAACAGACTCTCTGGGTGACAAATGATACTTTCTCTTTGTTTCTGTGGGTCACAGACAGTGATTTCAGTTTTGTTTTAAAGAAATGCATACTGACCGCTGTGATAAAGTGAAACAAGAAATCTGCGGGTCCATGTTCTCCTGCTGTCAATGCCATCCCCATAGTTGTGGAGGGATACATTATAGTTCCTGTATTAGCCGGCCTGATGGACACATGAACTAATGGTGTGTTAAGGGTCCCAGGTTTGACCCCCCACACTTCATTCCCGATTGACCAGAGAAACAAAGTAACATATTTTCTTCAGATAGTACTACAACCAGTTCACAGTTGTACCAGAGATTCTCACAGAGTCCTCTAACCTCTGCAGCTAGTTTGCAAAAGCAGTGATCAGGTCCAGCAGAACTAAAACCGTGACTCTGTCTGCATTTTTGTTTAGGCTAATATAATTTGTCACCTTGATTAGTGTCATCTCAGTAATGTTGTGGGGCCTGGAGTCTGGCAAGAAAATGTTGATCATTGTTTGTCATATGAAACAGGCTAACACTGATCTGCAGGAGCCGACACAATACCCCTACAGTCAGTACCTGCGTAAACACCAAGATGTTTAGAATAAAAATTCAAAATGTTAGAAATAATGAATTATATAGCAATTTGCCATACGCTACTTAACTTACAAAAGATAAAATAAAAGACAGAGCGTTCTCAGCAGAGGTTTGCAAGTAAAGCAAATTGAGCTTTGTTTAAAGTAACCCACAACTTATCATTACTAGCTTAAATATTTAAAAAACATTCCGGTTCCTGGTGAGGTTTTCACCATTTATTCTCAGTTTACTGACAGAGAAATATGACAACAGAAGAACTTCTGTCAGAGAACATTTTTCTGCTGCTCTGATGTTTGCTCATAGGATGTATGATCTGCCCGAGCTTGTCTTCAAATATTAACTGTTGCCTAGAAACTGTAAGCCTGAGTGTATATTTGTTAAAAGGCTGGAGGTCCAAAAGAGCTGAACCTTGAACCCAGCAAGTAGCCTTGTAGACATATACGCAGATAAGTTTATTACACTTCTAAACACAATGGTTGTTATAAATTAAAATCTAATAGGTAATAAAACAGACTCTTCAACATCTATGGACAAATGTTTTTACTACTTTAGGTTTTTCAAGTCAATATAAATATAATTCAAGAATACTATATTGATCTAAGAGAAAAATAAATGTGTAACTAATATTTTCCAATTGGACCTTTTTCTTTTGAAATTCACCATCATATCTTTTGTTTGGTTCACATCTATGATTAAATTATTTAATCAGGGTTAGATACACACTGAATATTGTTAAATACATAGGAGAAATATAAAAACAAAACAAAGAAAACATGATCCTCACATGGTTGTCTGCTTTGTCTATGTGACAGTGGGTTTGTTAAATGAGTCATTCCGCCTATTCAAATGTTAATACAATGAAAAACCTTAATAATCTTTACAAATATGGGCAGTCTTTAAATAGAGATTTTAAAAATTAGGCTATGTGAGCCCATTTAAAGACGACACTGAGAGAGAAGGAAACATTGTCATGGTTTTCAAAACATAACATTTAAAAGCATGTTTTTGTGAATGTTTCAAAAAGTAATCTATGAATTTAAGTGGAACCCTGGACAAAGGAATGGTGGTAAGTTTCAAATTAGTTTACAAGCTGTCACAAAAATAGGAAACACACAATTTAGATTCTTGTTACACATAACATAGGCAACGCCAGAGGTTAAATATAATATTGTTAAAGATAATGATATGTCAATATCTCTTATTTGCAATATATTACCTACACAACTGTTTTGGTGGAGTTTATCAGTCTGCCATGACTTTCTTCCATCAGTTCAGGTAATGGGTTAATATTTTCTGACTTTACCAAGATAGCAAAGATTCTAAATAAATATTTGTTTATGCCTCATTGTCACCTCTTCATTTAATACCTTTTATCACACAAAATGTGACTTGCTGCATGACCCTACCCTTGAAACATGTTTTGGTGCAATTTTATGCAATTATCCTCTTCGTATTTGCTTCATACGACTTTTATTTGTTCTGCTTTTTTTTTTTTAAAGAAGGTCAAGAATTTGAAAAAAAGAAACACAAATATTTTTCTTTTTATAGAGCATGTGGAATTGGTTTGAAAGCATTGCAGGATAAGTGGGAAATAACATCAAAAATAAGACTTGGCAAAACATTAGAACGGAATCGAGAATTCATTACAGGAAAAGAGAAACATGGAAACTTTAGCTTGGAATAACACAACTAAGCCATAAGAAGCATTAATGGTTCAAACATCTATAGTTTATTTGGGTATATGAGTACCTTTGTCTACTAAAATATTCGCATGCTTTTGTATTCTAAATGTCTGATATAAAAGAATTTGAAAATGTACTTATTTGCTAAATGTCATAATAATGACAGATTTTATTTTTTATTTTTAATACTTTCAGCAAAGACATAGCAACAACTACATTGTAGCTCAGGATTTATTGTAAGGTTTGCTGCAGAAAGCCAAACCTAAATCCAAGTTTTTAAGTTTTCAGTTCCATCAATTGTTCAGTCCTTCAAGGAAGTGTTCAAGTTGGATGCTGAAAAAAACTAACAAAACAAACAAAAAGAAACATCCCAATGACATAATGCCCTCGATACCCTCGATGTGATGTAATGTACTAAAGATGTTTTTCATATTTATTTTCTCCCTTATGCATTTAGCATGTAGGGAGAGAATGTTAAATTTAGTAACATCTAAAGCAATCACCTTATAAAAAAATCTTGACTAACATTAAACAGGGTCTTTTTTAATGCTGTTTAATAAGCATAGGCTTACTTCCTGCTGCTTGTCCCTAAAGGCCAGATTTATGATGTGCATGATTAATCGATGTTGTGAGAACAGATTCCTTCTCCATCACAGGACTTCACAAAATTACTATACTCATACTCAAATACTTTTTAAAGCTAGGTACACAATTTTTTATTTAGGGTTACACGGTTAAACAGCGTACAGTACAAATGAACAGCACCCTTATGAAGTACTGTTTTTGCAAAAGTGTTTGAAAGCATTTACTACCTCCTTGAAGTTGGTGTTAATAACATGAAATGTGAGGAACCTATTTGCCCAGGCATTTTAGGTTTTTCACGATTAAAACTGTTCATCCTCTATCTCTACCTATAAGGTACTGTAGTTGATGAAACACAGACTTAGTGAAGCAGAAGCATCAGACCAAATATTTTGCTATTAATTTCCATTCCAATAACCTCTCTTTAGAGCACGTAAAATAAAAAGCATGCAACCAATAATCAGCAGGAAATAATTACACAAGTACACTTGAGACGAGTTCTGAACCCAAAAAAAAGATAGATTAAAAGATTACTCTAGAAGACTAATCCTTTTCAGATATTAAATGAAGTTACCATAAAAGATCAACTGCACAGTATGTGAGTAGGAGAAATCTATCAGCATGTGATGCACACTCTTTTTTCCATCTCCTTCTCCATCTCAAGCTTTTTAAATATGGGGCTGTATTATAAGAGCTTTCATGTCCTGATGTTGCTGCGTTCACCGTCATCATCCTGAAAAAACATCTGTGTCTGACAGCTTAAATACATCATCTCTTCTTCTGCCCCTGAATAGCTAATCTTTCCATTAGTTGGAGGGCACGTGTGGAAAATATTTGAAAACTGCATTATCATAAAAGGATAAGCCATCTATTTGGAATGTTTTGTATGCATAAAATTGTTGCTTACTGAATTACCATTTTTATTGTCATCCTGCTGAGCTCCAAATGTAATTTGCATTTGCCACTGGAGAAAAGTTGCAATAATACTGGGACAATTTGATCATAACAAATATCTTCAGTTTTGGAACATGTAGTGTACTTACACAACCATGATATACTATTTATAGTAGTTGTTTTTTTTATTGTTACATCTCTCCATGATTATAATTTTGAAATATAGAAAAATACATATACTGGAATAACATGTTCTAAAAATGCATTTATACCCAAAATATTGCTTTCCTATAACCTTTTTCAATGTCAGCATTTAAGGAGTGAGAGACGATAAAGGCATGAGAAAACAGCTTGATGCCTCCCAAGCAGCTCTTTAAGCCTAAGACTTCACCAGCCTCGGGCCAATAGTAAATGGAACTGTCATCTGAAGAGCTAAATTTAGCAAACATGAAAGATGAAACGCATCCATTGAAAAAAAAAAAAGCTTTTGAAAAACATAGCACTTGACAAAGTTCAGCTTTAATATAATTACCAAATGGCCATTAAGGTCTACTGAGGTTTGCAATACTTTTTTTCTAACACACACAGAAAAAATATGCAACCTGATAGGTAATACTTAACACAAAGCAGGCTCTAAAAATACTCGATAATACGACTTGCATATAAATGTGTGTTGCATTACCAGACTGGATCACATCTATCAGTCAATGGATGCATATTTACCTTTAGTTGGCAGGTTTTTTGTTAGTTTTAGAACTGAATCTGTCCTGCCTTTTACATTATGCAATTTTTGCAGCGTGCACACCGAAAAACACACGGGCATATATCATTCAGGCTAATTTTGTTGTTGGTTTTATGCATGACTGGAAGCCAAGCCGAACAAACCTTACATTTATTTTCACAACTGACAGAATCGGTCTACCTCTCATACATCACGGGGAAACCGTTAGACAGCTTTGGCAGTGCCTTTGATCAACAAAACACAAACACACATATACTGAAAACATACATATGAAACATGCAGGTTCCTTTATAAAGATATTTTGTTTAAGTTGTGTTGGAACCAAGAATGCCACTATTTAGCACACATCTGCTCATGGCAAATAATGCGCCATTTGTAAATATTAAGACAAAGAAATCTCAACTTTCATTATGTTTTCCATGGGTTCAGCAAAGAAACTATTAACGCCCAAAAAGAAAGTGTCAAGTAAGTCAAACTTGAGGGAAATTGATTTATTTATAGTAATTATGGTAGTCAAAACTACACAAAATCAACCTTTTTTGTTTTTTATGACTGAAAAAAAAAACACTTTAACGCAAAAAAAAAATATCAAAGATCTTCAAACTTTCCAAAAACTTTATATAAAAAAAACCCCTCTGTATACTCATGAACAATAGACTGGATGGTAGTTGAAGCAGTAAAGCTGTCTGCAAAAACAGACACACCAGACTTTACAACATAAGGAAATGTAGGTCCGTCAAGTTTTGCAGCAAATATTCTACAAGTCTGTTTTGAGTAGCTTAATCTCTTCTGGTATAATCTTCTGGGGTAGCATCATCAGAGGCAGGGACTTGAAATGGTCAATGTAATCTGATAAAGAAGGTTGGGTCTGTTCTGCGGACCACTGTGGAACCTCTGAAGCTTAATTTTGAAAAAGAGATCCTTCATGAATTCAGATACATTTACAGAACCCAAGCTACCTTTTCATGAGACTGTCACTAACAACAGTCTATCTTAAGTAAGAGGCTTCCTTTGGTATGCTGTAATACAGACTGCCACAGGAGATCTACTGTATCCTGCCAACGGCATCTACAACAACTCTTTGAGGAATCTTAATCAAAATGATTGGTAAGTCACAGCAACGTTTTTTTACTTGGCTTAATACATTAATTTTCAAATAAAGTTTATTGTTCCACACGGTTTAATACGGTTTAATAGGATCAGCTACTGTATAGCAGAACATGTATGATTCAAACCCTCACAATAATAACACCTGTGGCAAAATTGTTTTCTACAAGTAAACACATCCCAAGTTTTATGAAATGAGTAAAGATGACAATAGGGATGTTTTCTGGTAAACTGTTATTGATGATGGATTCCTTCCACTCAGTTTACAAAAACCAACAAAAATAGTCATCAAGTTTTTCATGATCAACAAACTGTACTGTAGCTTGTCTTGTTCTAATGTCTTAAAATAAATTTGTAATATTTGGCGTCTTTATAAAATACATCTTTACTTTGCAAGACTGAGAATCTTACTTAATATTAGCTAATGATTTATCAGCCAGGTTTCTGATAACGGAAGCAGGCTCATTCTGTTTTCATTGGTGATTTGCATTAACGTTAAAATATTTGAGATACTGATTTGTTCTCACCCATTTGAATGGATAACAACAACAACAACACTACTAGAGCTATTTGGTAATATAATTATGGCTACATTGATGAAAAACCAAGCTGATCATGGCGGAGGAAACACATGAGATGAATTTGGACTGTTTTATTATTTAATAACTACAAAGAATTGGAATCTTTTAAAGTTCATAAACCCTTTTGAACGCAAACAATCTTATTTGAGGACACTAGCCTGACAACTGTAATCCCAACTAAATCCACATTAATGCAGGAATAAAAATATTTTACATTTTCGACAGTATCACCGAATATGGTTTACCCAGTTTTTTGTTGTTTTTTTTAAAATTAAGATTTTATCTAATTTATCTAATCTATTCCTGTATAATATATGCACAATTTTACAATCGCAAGGGTTTCTAAGGAGAAAACTCTGCGATTTTCTATGCGAGTAAGGGCTTTAACTTCATTATCCTGATAATGCAATGTCAACTTGTTTTGCCCACTTCACTGTGATAAAACCTGAATGCTTTACAGATTTTACAACAATAAAAATATATTCAAACAATTGACTATGTTTGTGTTAACGCTAAGGTAAGATCTTGGAGGAGGGTGTGTTGTTTCCCACAGCAAATCCTTGATCTCATCTATCTGACAGATGCAGATTTTAATCTCCACTCCTGATCCCACCTCTTCAAAGCTGTTTCTCTCTCACCACAATTCCATTTGCCTCAGTGTACTGTATGTTTTCCTGGAAAATGCAACACAGAAATAGAGCATGGCAGAACATTAAGGTTTGCTTGAAGTGTGCCATAATTTCTCTTTACTCTCATAGGTTCCTTATGTCTTTGAGGTGGTTTGGTCGGCAAACCTTTTATTTTTGACTAGGACTCTTTTAGGTACATTTAAAAAAACATTTATATTATCCTATATGACTTATACATTTCATCAATGGTTACCTAGATATCCATGTAAATTTTCACCCAACACACACATACAAATACATGGAAATATTCACCCTGGCCAGATTACTCCAATGTGAACAGGTCAATTGAGTGCTGCTGAGCTGTCATATACGCGCATGCATGATTTCACGATAAACACGAAGAATAAAAAACACAAGGAAAAACAACGGCCTTTAAATCATAGGGTATGATTGCATGAAAGCGTTTGCCAAAAGGTGAAAAGAGGATTAGGTCTATACTAAAATGTTGATCTAAAGCACACTTCAATACCCACATTGAAGATCCTCAAGAAGATCTCCCTAAACGTTTCCCTTCATCCGTCAGTCTACCTGCTGCTACTAAAACCTGAGCAAAGATCCCAGGAGCTTCATATCTTAGGAAATTTGAAGCTAATGACTCATTGCAATATGACATCTTTCTGCCAAGACTGAGGGGACTGTTAATTATAGTAAATTCAGACAACCCCCACTTTAACAAAATCCCATAATCCCCTTTAAGGTAACAAGGCAAGGTCATTTCCACCTGTTAAACTGTTCAAAAAAAAGAAGAACTTAAAGCCCCCAGAAAGCTTGCAGGTACATTAACACTTTCCTAAAGCCGCCCACAGAATGTCGGCATTAATGAGACAATAATGATGAGGAATTTTACCACATCTCATTAATCTCCTGCTGACAGAAAACACAAA
The DNA here is from genome assembly GCA_032876305.1 of Orestias chungarensis. Lineage (NCBI taxonomy): Eukaryota > Metazoa > Chordata > Actinopteri > Cyprinodontiformes > Cyprinodontidae > Orestias > Orestias chungarensis. The sequence goes on along the minus strand of JAVLVB010000624.1, from coordinate 2,661,001 downwards.
CAGATGGCTTCTGTGAGGCTGGTTATTTCCCAGAGGTCTTATTGAGTGGTGAAGGATATGACTTTTATCACACCCTTAATATGAATATGTTTGTGTTGTCTGTATAGAGAAAAAAAATATATTTCAGGTCTCACCTACAACACATTCAACCATCAGCAGGTCCAAATTGTCTTAAAATGAAATTGACGTTGACTTTTTATTGGCACATTGCTTTTTTCTGGTTTAGATTCACACTGCAAAAAAATAAGAAAGATTTAAGAATTGGGTACCAGGATTTAACTGAGAGAATTATTCAGGGTGTTTATTTCCATTGGGTAAGTGTTTATTGAAACACGAAGGAGACACCTCTGCAAAAGGTTTTTTTTATTTTTTATTTCTGCTTAAGTAGCAGATTATCAATTCAAACAATTCATTCAATTAAAAAAATAGGTAGCTTGCATGCAGTTTTTGGTTAGAGAGTGTGACAATTTTAAATTTTATATATATATATATATATATATATATATATATATATATATATATATATATATATATATATATATATATAT
>JAVLVB010000624.1:2630338-2653391 GCA_032876305.1 Orestias chungarensis | reverse complement strand
AAAAAAATATAAATTACACATGCTAAATGTTACAAATGTTTCTTTACTGTATTTTCCGTACACTGCAAGCATCTGTGTAACCAAAAACAAATTCCTTGTATGTGTGAGCATACTTGGCCAATATAGCCTGATTCTGATTCTGATTCTGATAAGCTCACTCTGCTGTAGCTCAGAACAAAGGCTTCTTTGCTTAGTAATGAGATTTAAATCAACAAACACTCCACTGAATGTAAACTTTGAATAAAAAAATAAATAAAAGGGTGATTAGCAAGAAAGGAACAGTTTCCTTCAAATGATTGAGTGGGAAAAGAAAGTAATGAATAGCCGTTAAATGAGGCTATGCTGTGTGGGTGGCCTTTTCCCACCCAGCAACACACAGACAACATTTTTCCAAAGGCGACACTTAAATTGGTCGTGAACCACTTTGAGGAGGATGGCTGACACAACACTTTGGCTAATGACTTTCCTGTAAAGCAGACATGGACAAGCGTGCTGATGAGGAACTTGGGTCCAGTAAGATGTTTAAAAAAAAATCAAAGCTTTAGTGTCTCACTAAAGTATTACCTTATTAAATCTAGACTGTTTAGTTTTGGTTTTAGTTTTTTTTCTTGCAAGATTTGTATTTGTATGTTGGTGTTTGGGATGGGGGTTGTATGGAGAGCTATTAAGACCCAAACAGGGTAGCTGATGGCAGCAGTAGTTTACCATCATGATATCATACTACAGGTACGGCAGGTAAATAGTACAAGAAATATCAGATGAGAATATAATGTTAAAACTCAAACATTTGATAAACAAACAAAGACAATACAAAGAAATTGCTTATGCTTATAATGTACATTTTTATAGTACCTGAAGTTGTCCAACATCTAGCCTATTACAGGTGGATCAACAAACAGTGAAGGAATGGCATACCTCGTAGAAGTGTTGTTGTTTTTTTATCAGTGACATGGCTTTCTGCCCTGGGTGCCAAACCGTATGGGTGTCCCATGAGGTAAAATAAACAATAAGCACACAAGAACCTTTTTAAGAAGAAAACAAAACAGATGCGCCTCAAAAATTCCATGTCATATCATAATAATGGCGCCATTTCTGTGGTCAGGGTGGGGGGAGGGAGTATTCTATTCCACATTTAACCTGAATTTATATAATCTGTCTATTCATGATATAACCTACTATCTGATACCAAAACAGCATGCAGTAAAATACTACAAAACAGAATTGATTGAACATATCCCTGATTGTGTCTTTATTTGATATTAATATTGCTGTTCTTTTTGCAGATATGGTTTTGCTGTCTAAAGCTGAATATTAGTTGTGGTTATTTAGTGTTGAGACATTGTTTCATTTTACTTGTTTTATTGTTCGACTGCCTTTGTTGCAAGTCTCTCTCAAAGAAGATATTTTAATCGTACTTAGACACTTACCTTTATAAATTAAGGACGTAATAACATTTCAGCACTTATAATCAGCTGACTTAGCCTATGGTTTTTTTTTTTTACTAACATATCAGGAGTGTCAAAACTTTCTTCAGGGAAAAAGGTAAGTCACAAAGTAATTTTTGATTTTGCATTTACTTTTAAGTAACTGAGATGCCTTTATACGGTATTTGAAGAAACTACAAATAGTCAGAGTTATGGGGGAGAATTGAGACGGCACTTTTCCTATGAAGATGTTTCTGCAAACAATATTGTTGAGTCATCTGGTCATCAGAAGCTGTTGACTAGAACAGCTACTATTTAATATCTTAGTAATCAAGAACTTGATTAAATAATTCACTCTAATTAGATATTTTGTATGAACCTGTGTTTCAAACATTTTTTACTTACATAGTTAACACTTCATGTAGATATTGTTTGTCTGGAATAAATATAATATTCATAATATTCTATTAACTATTCAACTATTGTTTAACTAATCATCAAAACAGAGGAAAAACAATTTCACCACTATATAATATACTGCATAAACAAAGGCCCAATCGCAGAACGTTACGAAGTATGTGTGTTATAATAAAGCACAAATATTGTGCCATCTTCTCCACTTATCTATTCTGTATATAATGGAGCCAATTTATAAAGACTAACACGAGGCACATCAAGAGGAAACTGTATTTTTCCTCTTAGAAACACAATTTTCAGTCACCAAGCTATTACGGTTATAGCTTCATATTAGGTCTAATTTGCAGAAACTGAAAAAATGGTTTGTTATAGCCACACATGCCAACGTTAATGTTATCAGACTGTGTACCTTGTCATGATCCTAGTGTCCTTTCCGAATTCCACTATCCTTATTTCTTTTCTAAAACTGAGATTCTTTCTCTGACTAATTTTTTAAAATTTATTTCTATGTGTTTGATATAAATGGAAGGATGAGTTAACACACTTTCAGAATCAGCAAATAACTCTAAATATTTCTTTCTGGTTTTGTCATGGCTGGTCAAATTAATGTTTTGGATCACTTTTGGTGCTATGTTATCAATGCCATCATTTCTAAAATTGTTGAAAAAAATGGCATAGTCTTTTTTAAACAATGAGAATTTTTGGCTCTACACTTTCTTAAAGTAGTATCATGTGATGTAATATTTTTGTTTTAGTTTTGAAAATGATTCAAGCTTTACTTTACCAACTGGTTAAAGTTTTGGAGTCTAATTGTATAAAAGTATGATGTGAATACTTGTAGTCTACTACTCAAGTACTCTAAGTGGTCAGTAAATCTATTATATTTTTAAGTACAATTATCTATACAGATGATTTTCTAAACCATTTTGGAAATTGTATGTGCCTGTTTATCGTTTCTACTTTGCTAACTCCTTTTTTCTTTAAAAAATGTCTCCTTTTCTAAATTGTTCTTTGATTCAGTACTTCACACATTTTGAGTTACTCAGCAAGTAGGTTTGGCTTCAACTATTCAGAAATGCTGAGCCTCTCCTGTATTTGACTTTTGTTGACTCTACTCATCTCAGTTCACTTTGCTACCAAAGAGGATTACAATTTCTGGAACCGGTGTCTCATTTTTCAGAAATGATATATTTTACCACAAAATCTCACTTTGCCTTAATTTTTCACATTCCTCTGTGGTTTTCATTTCATTTCGTTCAGCTCATAACATCACTATAGCAAATTTTTTCCCGAACCTGTGAGATCCATCTTTTATCTAAGCAGCTTTTTACTAATATTCTGCTCCAACCTTTTAGCCTGTCATCCCTTTGGCAGTTATCATACTGTGTGCTCAGATTCAAAGCAGAGCTCATTTTTTAAAGTATAGGCTACTTTAATTTCAGGAGAGGAAGTTAGTTGGGGACATGAGAGCTACTGAGCACTCATGGCACTTTTACAATAGAGGAATCAATCCAGTAAGATGATGTAAAGTTTCATAAGATCTTCAAAAAAGAACCAATTTCATTATGATCCTGGTTAAGTCATCCAGGTTTCTTTCCTCATACAAGAATGTATTCATTATACGTAGTTGCCACCTTTTTTTTGCCGCCACAAACGTTTTATTTAACAGTGCCATATTTACTTTGTATATATACTATTGTTTTATTTTTGTCTTTTTTAGGTTTACAGTTATTTTATTTCTAACCAAAAATTCCACCGTAGAGTTTATTTCCTTTTCACAGCAGATGAATAAAATCCCTTTCCTAGTGCAACCTCTGTCGGGAGGTTTTTTTTCCTTCAACATTTTAGACTTAAAACCTGACATGAGGGGGTGCATTTCAGGTTGAAGATGATGATTTAACCTTGTAAGAAGGAAACCAGCTCCGAGACACAAAAGCCTGGAGGCTAGGCCAGAAGTCACCTCATAAAGCCACTAATCCTGCTTCATGGTACTGGCCTCAGGTTTCCGCAGAGATGTCAGTAAAAATAAATCCAGATTTCTGTTTTTTGGAGCTTAAAGCAACATTTAGTGCACATACTTTGGGATTCAGCCGGACTGTTCCTTTTTCCAATGTAAATACTTATCTCAGATTTAAACTGTTGGAGTAGTGAATGACCTGGTGAACCAACGTCAAATAAATGGTAGAAAAAAAAAAACCTCACGTTGATTATTTTACATCATTTTTTCTTTCTTTTGAGGGAGACATAACAGTTTTTTCCTGTAGGGTGCAAGTTCATCACCCTGACTCCTTGGTTTATTCTTAGATATTTGGTTGTTTCAACTTCTTACAGCCTAAAGGGAAGCAGTAGTGATACAACCACAAACACACGGGCTGACTATCACATTGCCTTCTAGTAACATAACTGGCTCAGTCAACCCTTGTTTCATTACCTAAGGTCAATTCTGACAAATACAAATTTAAATACACAACTTGCATCCACACACAAATGGTTTGAATTGCTGGGAGACATCAGCGTCCACAAACTGACTTGTCTCTGTTCCCTTGTTGCTCAGTTGCTGCTGCTTTCCATTACATTCATCATTACCTCTGTATTATCCCGCCTTCATTTTTGATTATAAAATGATTTATGATTTGGAAAAGATTTCATCTTTATATTAGCTATTTTTTTCCCAAGGATACTTTTATTATCAATGTGTCCTAGGGAAAGATTCAAGTTTAGGCTTTTCTCCAGGCCAAAGATTTGACTTTGGTAACAAAAGGTGATTAAGGTTGTTTCAATTTACGTTTAAAAAATATATTTAAATTTTTAATATAATTTAGTTTTTGTAAAGTAAAAAAGTAAAGTAAAATTTATTTATAAAGCACGTTCAAAACAGCTAAATCGCTCACCAAAGTGCTGTACAGAAGAATGAAAAACAACAATAAAAGAGCATACATTGGCAAGCCACAAATCACAAACATTGACTTAAAACACAGAAACACCAAAAATGAGAGGAGTAAATGACTGGGAAACCTAATGAATATAGGTGAGTTTTTAATCTGGATTTAAAGGTGGAGACAGTGGGGGCATATCTGATGTCTGAGGGTAACTGGTTCCAGAGTCAGAGAGCAGCCACAGCAAAGGCTCTATCACCTTTCTGTTTCAGGCGAGATGGACGTACATTTAATAGTCCTTTACCAACTGACCTAAGGGACATGCTGGCTGACTGGTACTGGAGAAGCTCACTGATGTAGGCAGGCGCCTGTCCATTAAGAGACTTGTAAACCAAGAGTAAAACTTTAAAATTAATTCTAAAATGAATGGGGAGCTTGTGCAGGGATGCTAAAACAGGGGTAATATGTTCACGCTTCCTTGTACCAGTCAGCAGTCTGCAGCATTTTAAACCAACTGCAGACGGGAAAGTAAGGACAGAGGGAGGCCGAAGTAAAGAGAATTACAGTAATCCAGGCGAGATGTAATGAATGCATGGATTACTTTTTCCAGGTCGTTGTATGATAAGAAGGGTTTAAGGTGGGAGATGATTCGTAACTGGTATAAACTGGTAACAACCGAGCTTATCTGTCTGTCAAGGCAGAGCCCTGAGTCAAGTATGGTCCCCAAGTTTCTGGCATGTGATTTGACAAACCGGGTGAGGTGAGCTAGTTTGCTTGTAATGGTGCTTATACATTTGGGAGGACCAAAGATGATGACTTCTTTTTGTCGCTGTTTACCTGGAGATAGTTATTTGACATCCATACTTTAATATTTGCAAGACAGTCCACGAGAGACTGTACAGAGTTAGTGGATTTTAGTGGGAGGTACAATTGTGAGTCATCTGCATAAAAGGGAAAAGAGATATTATATCTCCGAATTAAGTTGCCAAGGGGGAGCATGTACAGGCAGAAGAGCAAAGGGCCTAGGATGGACTACTGAGGGACCCAATTGGACACTAAGACAGTGGGTTAGGAGGAGCGATCAATGGACACAGAAAATGTCCTATGATTGAGATTGGAACTAAACCAGTTCAGGGCTGTCCCCTTAGTTCCTACCCAATGTTTAAGGCGGGTAAGAAGAATGTTGTGATCCACTGTGTTGAATGCAGCAATGAGATCAATAAAATCAGGATTGCATTTCCACTTGAATCTTGAGTGCGCAGCCGATCGTTTGTCACTTTAAGTAAGGCTGTTTTGGTGCTGTGGAGAGCTCCAAAACCAGACTGTAAGGGTTCCAAAATATTGTAAATGTTTAAAAATGGAAGCAATTGAGAAAAAACAGCTTTTCTAGCACTTTGGAGATAAAAGGAAGCTTCGAGATGAGTCGATAATTTTTTAGGCATTTAACATCAAGATTGTGTTTTTTAAGCAGGGACTGGACAACCGCATGCTTGAAACAAGCAGGGACTGTGCCAGAGACCAGGCAAGAATTAATAATCACCAAGATGCTGCGACCAATTGTATTAACTGCATCTTTGATAATACTGGGGGGCATTGACGAAATTTTGATGTCAAAGGTGGGGGGGCAAGTATTTTTTAACTCTTTGAACTCGTCGATAGGTGGTCACATGGTTCATGTACAGCTCTGAATGGGTCCAAACATCTCAGCCTTGTAAGTCAGTTTGAACGGCTTCTGGCGCGAAAACGACTTTTTTCACTTTCCCCACAAGTTTACTTACCTAACATGAGAGTATGGTCAGTGTTTCATAACATACAAAAACCTTAACAGATGTAAAAATACCTATTATAAAAAGGAAAATGTTTTGATTGTTTTGATTGAAGACCTGTGATGAATGCTTAACTATTGTAGAAGACATAATTATTATCCTTTTTGCTTTAATGCAAACTTAGTTGATTGTGCTTGTAGTCTGAGAACTTTTATTTATAATTCACTGATTAAAATATTCATTTAATTGAAATCAGATTACAACACAAAATAACTCAATTGTGCAAAAATAAATGACCAAACAATTTATTGTAAAATATGTGAAATGCAACAAAAAAAGTAAAATGCATAACAATGTTTAAAATAAAGAACCACTTTTACTATTTACTACGACTACTATACTATTTCTATACTAGAAATATTTACATATATACACATGCGGGCGCACACACACACAACAACACAGGCATACACACACACACACACACACACACACACACACACTCCCCGGCCAGCACGGCGTTCCACAGCTTCTCCGTGATGTAGTCCGTGTGCTGCGAGTTCTCCAGCGGCAGGTAAAACAGGTAGCGCCACAAAAGGCGCTCCACGCTGCCGCCGCCCATGCCACCCAGCCGCGCCGAACAAGTCCTTGCGGACAACGCGGCGTAGCTGCTGGTAGAATCCAATGCTGGCGTGACTGGCCCAAAAAAAATTGACATTTAAATTCAGAATGTAAGTTAGTTGTGATGGAAAGTTAAGTTAGCAAGTCAAAATGATTAATTAAGAAAAACTGGCAATATAAAATATTACTGTGATACGGAACAGTCAGCTAACGCTTCACAGCAGCAAAAAAAGTTGCACTTGTCCCCCGTCCCCCCCCCAAAAAAAAAAAATTACGTCCGTGCTGGGGGGACAGCATCATGTGAGGATGAAGTGGGTTTCATATGTTTTACTAAGTCGCTCAGTTCAGCAAAAGACAAACGTTGAAATTGGTGAGATGTGGCTAAAGCACCAGAACAAATTGGTAGGGTACCAAACGAAAGAGGGGAGAACTGAGATAAAATTATATAAATTTTGCTAAGGAAGAAATTTTGAAAATCCTCACAGATACCAGTAGAAGCTTCAAAATCAGACTAAATTGGGGGCTTGATGACAGAGTTAATTGTACTAAACAAGACTTTAGGCCAATCAGCATGTTTATTAATTAAGTCCGAGAGGTGTTCTTCCATGGCTTTTTTGGCTGCAGTCTGAAATTTTACCAGGGACAATTTAAAGATTTCCATTGAGACAGTGAGACGGTCTTTTTTCCATCTCTGTTCAGCCTTACTACAGGCCTGTCTCAAAGAGAGGGTTTCTCCATTTACCGGTATCGAGATTTAAGTTTTGGGCGACTAAATTTGAGGGGGGCTATAGTATGGATGAACAGGAGTAGTTAAATAACTCAGTTTTGTGTCTAGAATGTTATGTGACTAGAGCTGAAATATACTTTGTACCATTTTCTATTACAAATAAACCCTGTATGCAAGAGATGCCACCTCCGAGTCTAGGACCAGTTCTGGAAGTGGAGTATTAAAAAATACTGAATGAGTGAGAGGCATTGCACTCACTTTAATTAGAGATTTATGTTAACCATAACTTTGAGATGAACAGGGAATGATCAAAACATTGTCAGAAAGCTTTACAACAATCACTAGATTGTTTAAAGCATTCCATTGTAGGTTCTACAAGATTTACTGAACCATTTTCACTCATATAACATTGTTTTATCATTGTTACCAGCCCCTTTGTTGCAAGTTAGTTCTTAGAAGATTGGAATATATTTCATATTGCCAGTTGCATGTGTCATGTGGTTCCATAAATATGTGGCTATGACATAAAGATCCTTCGGCCAAACAAAAGAAGCAATGAAGTTAATCCATTCTGTTTATCCTGACCTTACCATTACTTTGAAAATGATACATTTCCCCAAAGATTTCTTCATAAACCTCTGATATCACACTATCTTCAGGATTTATGTGTCTGGAAAGATGGTAAATAATTAAAATCATGCATCATATGCTACATCTGGGAGAACCCCAGGCTCGATCAGCCAGCTTCAAGCTGCAATGTTTTTAATGGCAGTTTCTTTTAGAGCCACCGGCAGACTAGTGAACACAGTCATCACAGTTATGTTGGGCAGAGCCTTTAGCGCCAGCATTGTGTAACATGCCTTCAAAAAAACCCCAAAAAAAACAATGGAGGGTTGTATTTTTTCTTTTAGAAATAAATTTCCTTCTACAGATCCAAAAAGTCATAAAACTAAAGACTCAATTATTGAAGATAATCTTGAATCAAAAATTAACTGACTTGAATCAAGATGTATTTCTATAGAGTTATTTCAGGTACCACAAATGCATTACACTAATTTTCTCTTCTGGATTCCTTCACAATTATCTGTGAAGGGATGTAAAGGCCAGTCTTTGTCTTTTTTCGCTCATGTTGTTTAATTTGCTTTCTGGTCCCCATCAAGGCGTACAGCCATCAAGGTTACAAGAGTAATGAATTAACCTTCATTTAAACAAACAGTATTTAAATTGCCTCAGTCTCTTAAACATTTTAATGTTATTTTTATTTAATATTATCTACTATTGTTGCAACAGAATGCATCATTTGACTAACCTGTAACACAGCGAACACAGCAAGTTTTTAATATTTTCTCATAGTTGCTTTCACTGCCTATTTCATGATTATTTTATCTGACCTCTACTTATTTTGTTCATTATGCAAGTATAGATCCTGAAAATTAAACAATGTTAAACTTATTAAGCTGGATTTAAGTAAAATAAGCTGTTTAAAGCAACCTTTCCACAATAATTAAAACATTAATTGTGTACAATTTAGTACTGGTTCTTTTTTGGATGTCTGCGTTGGTCCATCCTTTGTTTAATTTACTTTTGTCTCGTGAAGTTTGTTTCATTTCTTTGAGTTTATTTTTAACTCCAATTGGTACCTTCTTTAAATGTGATAGAATGTTTTAGAATTTTTTAATACAAAGATATGAAGCTTGTAAAATAAAAATAATCTGAAAAGTTTGTTTTTTCTGAACTTCAGGTTCAAAATCTACCTAAACTGCTTCATGAAACTGGATTCTTAAAAGATTCAAATAATTTTACACACTGACATTCAATTGTAGGAGGATAATCCCTGCATTTGTATCAATCTTGCAACAATTAACGTGTTGAACCTAAGAAAGTTCTTAAATTACTGGTCTTTCTCATTTTACCACAACAAGTCAGTAGTCAGTCTGTATGTTTTAATTTTAGATTCTACCTTCAAATGCTCTTATATGACCGTTCTCCTATTATGCTAAAAAAACAAAGGTTTACATGCTTTATTGATAACTATTGAAGCTTAATTTCTTGTACATCCACAGAACGATTTTTTTGTTTAAAATCATATCTATATGTATATAAATGCATTTTGTTTATTAATCCTGATTGAAACAGGTTTTAAATACAGTAAAGATAGATAAAAAGAAAATGTTTAATGTAAACAATTTATCACTAACAGAGTGATAAATTGTGAGTACAGTTTTCAGTTTGCTGTTTAGTCAAGAAGTTTAAATTAATGTGGTAAAGGCTGCCAGCCCTGAAAGCACAAACAATGTTTTGCTGACAAGATAATCATGTATTGTGTTTCATAGTGATGGGAGTGCGACAGTAGCATATGGAGGTGGAGGAACATCAGATTTGCTTTAGTTTGGCCTGTCAGCATGTAGATGTAGAGGGAGATTATAAAATGATTACTGTGATGGAAACCTACGAGTTTTGTGTTGACTATGAGGTGTGAGGTCATTCTATTCAAACGAACTAGGTCAGTTTTGGTGTCTGGGATGGTGAAATATAATTCATTGGTCTCGGCCAAAGATAAAGTTCAATTAAAAATAAAATTGTAGTGTAAAGTGAAAGTTTAAGAGTTGCTTATATTATAAGTTAAATATTAAAATATTTAATAATTTTGAATTATAATAATTGTAATCATTATACCTTAAAACTGATTAATTGGTCATGTAAGCGATTATTTCTTTCCTAGATTCTTCATTTTAAGTTGCTCTCTATTGACAATGATTAAATTTAAACCAAAAGAAGGAACTCTTGTGCAGATTCATCCTTTCCTGCTTTGCAGTTGCATTGCTATTTATTGGTCCTGGCATTTGTCCACGGGTACTTGTGAGGCCAGCTGTCTTTGACAAACAAAGACCCTTCAGCTACAATATACTGAAGGACATATAAGACCAATAGAAGGCTGTTTTTACTTTTTTCTTTTTTTCTTGGAGCTTTGTGTCTTGTTGCATTTCTATCCAAGGTCACTGAATGCTAAGATTGTAAAGTTCCGGTGGTTTCTGGAGTCACAACAACAAAACAACCCAAAAAAACTGTTATACTCTTTGCAAAACATCAAAAAAGCAACAATTCAACAAAATATTTTGAAATATATTTTTAATGACGAAAGTGATATGCATTTAAGCCCCCTAATTTCACAAAATAGCCCATTTAAGATTGCAATTTACTGTAGGAGTAAACAAACAGACAAAAAACCCATCGATACTGATACCGCATTATTTTACATCTATGACAACTGCAAACAATGTGCACTTTCAGAACGTGCAACTGGGATTAAGAAACCAAGCATGCATGGTTTACAACTTGAACTTGTGAGGGTATTTCCCCAACAGGACTCTGCTCTCCATGCATGATGTTTGGATGAAAAAACAGTTGTAAACATTTGTCCTGATCAACAAAATCTTCACATAAGACTATAAACCCTGCTCTGTGCACACAAACAGACTCTTATTGACGCTGTCTTTTCATTGTATCATATAACAATCCTCGCTTTAATCCTTTTTTACCACGTACAGAATAAAGAGCACACAGGTTTGTGGCTACCTCCTAAAGTGGATTAGTGGTCTAATAATTAATGAGTTGATTTCAACTAATTTAAAAGCACTGATGAGGTGTTAGACGAAGTTATGAAACAGATGAAATGACCCGCTCCATCTATCTAAGTAGTTGCGTCCTAGGCCAAGACATTTCCCCTGTCTTGCCAGCTGGTGTTTGACAGCAGCAGACTTGTTGGCACCAATGTTATTGCAGCCTTGCTGTTGTCAGTCTGCACCAATCAGCTGTGGCTACAAGAAAGGCTCATCAGAGTGTGCTTGAATGAATATGTATAGTTTTAAAGACTTTGGAGTCTTCTGGACTAAATTAATTAATCTTTTACCATTTACAATTAATAAACATGCAATATATGTTAGTAAAAAATTAAATTCCTGCATGAATTCACTTAAAATAGAGCTACTTAGGTTAAAAACTGAAGATGCTCCTGCAATTTGTTGACCACTGTCTGTTCACAGCCCCACGTTCTGCCACATACTAATCAATTAACATTACAAAATATGATAATGAGGAATGTCCAAATGTAAAACGTTCACCTGCAAAGCTCACAAGCTCTTCTATCTGTATTCACATCTGCAAGGATATCTACTTTATATTGAACACTGACGGCACTTTCATAAAAGCAATGTAAAATTTGGGTATGTAATGCTTTTTCCCGCCTGTTTATCCCTTAAAATTGCCATCATGGGCAAGTCCTCAAAAGTGCACAAAAATAATGTTTAATGAATGAAATAAAATGTATACAGAATAAAAGAATAAATACCATCGCCCATGTGGGCGTTATGGTTGTTATAGACTCATAATTGTTTATCTCAAATTAAAACAAACATAGAGAGTCAATTTCCTCTTGATGGAAGAATAAACCATAGTTTCTGCTACTTTTTCATAAATATTACACTCTGATGCTGTCTGTACATATAGAAATGACTTTAAATGACTTTAAGGAAGCAAAACAAATTGCACAGATGTAAAGTATGATAGCAGAACAAAGTCATTGAATATCAGTAATTACATTTTTAAAATAATATCTTATATAGTGCCACATAAAAGGTAAATTGCCTGCATGTTTTAAAATAGTTCTTCAGCCGCAACCTCCCTATATCATTACAGTGTAATATGAACGCACTGTCACATGTAATGATATCCTTCTGATACTTGATATAATTTAGAATACGTTACATCCTTATTCGTGGCTCTCCAAACAATAATCTTTATTCATTAGCAGCTGGATAGCTCACGTGGTATGTTGCCTGACTTCAAATCGGAAGGTCAGTGGTTCAAATCCAGCCCATGGCAAAAATACACCACAGCATCCGGTGTGGGTGCTTAGGCAAGACCCTTTGTGCTACTGCCTACATGGCACCACAAATGCCTGTCTAAGTGTAATTACACCAAAACAAATTCCTAGTATATCCTGTATGTACCTGGAAAATAAAAACTGATTTAAATTTAACTTCATCCAAAGACATTCCTTCTTTTTCCCTGCAGCCGTGACATTTTTAACTTACTTGGTTTTAGCCAGAAGCATGCCCTATATAAATATAGAGTATTTCTCCAAATGCACACTGACATTTGTATGATATAGTATTTGATTTAGTGTCTACTGCAAATAATGTTTACTCCAGTTAGCATCAGGGAGTACAGGTTATAAGAAAGTGAAGTCTATGAGGGAGTTTGCTGTTCAGATGAATTTCTCAGTTGTTAAATATTTCAACCGGTAATGCAACGTCTAATGATGCGTGCATGCATATAGCCCATAGCATAGAGCATTTTCTCTCTCAAAGATACCCTTTTTAAAACGTTTAACTCCTCTAACATGTTTTCAATTAAATGCAGGTAAAAACAGTTTCTGTCATACTGTTGCATATCTTCATACAGTACATGGCATGTGAGGCCTATGGTGCTAATGTAGCACCACTTTCGTAAATTTCCCCAAAAATCCATCACAGCTTGGCTTAGGACCATTCAGGAGTATTGTTAGGGTATTTTCTTACACCCTTCAAATGAAAGGGAAAAACAAAAACCACAATTAGAGAATCTTCCCAATACAGATTCAAATTACGTTTACTTTTCTTGTTCTTCAATTAGACTAGTTTTGAGTTTTAGGCTTCAGCATCTAGTGACATAGAGACTTTTTTAATATTAGTGAAATTCTCAAACTAAATTAGATTTTCCAAAAACCCTCAAGCATCATGTATATTAAGTCTTAGTATTATTTGGTTTGCAGAGCCCATCATTTAACAGAAGACACCTCCCACCTTTTACTCTCTATGGGATTTGGGATTTAATTTAATTTTTTTTCTTCAGAAAAGCCAGAAGACCTGAAGTGTAACTGGCAAATGAATGAACAATGTACAAATACTTTTTTGTTATCTGTTCACTAATGTGCAAAATGGCCATGGAAACAACCTACAGCGCTCAGATTTGCCTCACACGCAACCCAGCCTATCTTTTGACACAGAGCTTCTAGTTTTGCTGCTTTATGTATGCTGTGTGTCCTACGTTGCAGTTTAGAGGAGGTATAAGGAATAATTTTCAGAGCCACCAGAGGTCTGTGTCACTTTTTGAATAGTGCAAAGATTCTGTGCATAGAATCACCTTATGTAATATAACTCTGCTCAAAGTAATACTGCTGCACTTTTTTGTCTAAGGACACATTTACATTTAATACAGCAGAGAGTGATGAAAGTGAAAGTTGCCCAAAATTTACATTATAATACAGTGTTTAATTACTGGTACAAATCCAAACCAAATGTCAAGGAATGGAGAAGACCCTGTGAATAAATCTTCTCAAACAAGGCATGGCTCACTTAATATTTTACCAATATTTTATGTATTTTGTGCATATAAACCAATTGCACTGGAATTTCATCAATCAAGGTAGCAGCAGCTTAGACTAGCTCTCTTACTTCTGTTGTGATTTTTGTGTTTTGTTTTTAAAAATGTTTGTTCCTCCCTTACTGTCTGAATCGTTTTTTGTTTTTTTGTTTTGTTATTTTTTGAAAAATATTCTTTCCAGTTTAGAAACCCGCGCAGCTGAAAAAATGTTTTATTTGTTATTATGCATTGTGATTAACATCACAAATGTTGAACTGATTCCTTAACTTCAACCAGAAATCCCAAAACAGTTAAAAAGGAGGCACCTTGTCTATATTTTATAGTAAATACCACCTGGAAGTAATTCAACTTTAATTGATGATACATTAGATTATTATAAGAATTTTAAAAAGGAGCTTTATTAGGTTAACTTTATGTAGCTACCTAAAACAGAAGAAACGTGTTTATTTTATTTAAAATAAATGAAAGAGTTAATGCTAAATGTCTGGAAAGTGAGTTAGCAATTGTCGGATTACAAATTTTTTTACATTTTTTTTTAATGTTTTCTAAATAAGATTCCACAGTTCCATAAATCTGTGGCAGTGATGACATGACGACTCCCTCTTGTTGACCTGTCAGTCAGAGAGAAAAAATTTGACAGTGCTATTAAGAAAAAGGCAGCATGTGAGCGAAAGCGTGACAGAGACTAAAAGCTTGTTCAAGCGCGTTTGCTATAAAGGCAGCGATGTCTAACTTTCTTAGTGACTCCTACATCTCTTTTCAAAATTGTCTTTTTAGATATTTTAAATCAGGACAGTATTTTTTCAGCATGTATTGCTTTACCTCCTGCCAAAATTCTCTATGTGTCTGAAATTATTGTTTATTTGTGCAACAAAATATGTTGAGGATATAGGCACTTCTATGCAGGATTTTTTACATTCTACTCCTTCTTCTACTCTAAACCCTATGCTCATATTGCCTAAATTACAGGCTTTAATTCTCCAAATGACACACTCAAATATATTTCTGTTTTATGTTTTAGATTTTCTTTCTAATTCTCCCTGCTTGAGGTTAATTCCCTCCTTAATGGAAATATTGACTGGTATAAATGAAAACTTCAACCATTTTCTTCACCTGAATGAACCTTTTTACATGTCACATATACAAATGTGCCGAGCTATGACCAAAATTGAAAGATATTGACCAAAGGATTATAGCAGTGAGAAATGGGAATAAGGAAAAATATAGACCCATTTTTTAACACGTGCCTTACACGCAACTATTTTCGTTCGTATTCAGCATGAAGTGGTCCTGGAGATATAGTTTTACTCTATCACCATCTAAATGAGCATTACTGTTAGTCATGTCCAAATATACTTTCTGCTCAATATCTGACATAAAATTAAAGACACACAATCAAAGGCAAAAAATAAACACTTTATAATTTTACTAAGGATCACTTTGCATTTTTTGTGCCATTGCATTCTTATTATGGAGGTAAGTTATGAACTACCATTATCATAAATTAAACTTAAGTGAACTGTGAGAAGTTTAAAATAAAATAAAGTTTCAATTTTTTCCTAAATGATGTAGCTGTCCACCATAAGGCTGCAAAAATCATTCATGAGGGCGGCACGGCAGTGGTATTGCCAACAGTTATTTCTGTACTGCAACCAGAGGTGGAAATTGACGTTACTGAGTTGTACAAGAGCAACTCACAAAATTGTGCCACTTTGTCAAATTAGAACTGCAAGTAGATACATGTGGAAAAGAAATTCATCTAAAAGTGAAAGTTTTGTGTTTGATAATGTGCTTATCTGTGTGAGTGTTTACGGATAACAGTTTATAATCAGAATATTTATTTTGTCTAGTTTTTTTTTTTTTTACCTTTTTTTTATAATTGGTTACCTTTTGAATAATTTCTTATACACAGCGAAATGTTTTATATGTTAACTTAAACACAGCACCAAATATATATGTATATATATATATATTGCAAAAACAGTGGTTATATATAAAACCTTGCAATGTTAAGTTCAGGATTATATTTGATCTGAGCTTTGCAGTATTATTCTTACTGTAAACATGTTGGTGAGATTAACTTGTTGTTATCCAATGCTGGATGAGATAATGTTTTAAAATCTGAATTTGTTTTGTTCCTGTTTATTTAAAAAGTGCAGATGATAGAGATTTTATTAACAGGACAATGTCTAACCTACATTATTTAAAAAACAATTTGTTTCTGCTTGTAGCTTAGATTAAAACAAAACATAACAAACAACAAGAAAATAGTGAAATATTTGACTGTTTAATGCATGAGGTTATTATATTAAAGTTGGGTATTATGCAAAATTTATATTTTTATATTTATATTGTATTATAGTGTCATAGTATCTACTTTCTCTCATGTCTGCATGTGTGAGAAATCCTTGAATATTTCATGGCAGTCATCTGAGGATGCCTTAATTCCTGCTCCTGCAATTCCCCATCTATTTTTCTAAACTGAGGCCTGGAAGTGAATCACAGCACCAAACTGCCGATGAAAACGCTGGTCCTATCTCAATACTACCAAAGCTGAAAATGCGACAGTTTTCTAAATAAATTGTTAGTTAAAAACTAGGAATGAATAAAATTAAGTTATTATTTCTTTGATTGAGAGGAAACGTATTGGGTAGGATAAAAAAAATAATTAAAATAACTTTTTTTCCCTTTTTTTAAGTATGTTAAAATAGATTTTAAACAAAGTGACACGATTTCTGGGCTTTGTTGTGCCTCCTGGCACTAAAAAGTCAGACAAGCTAAGGTCAGACCCATTTAACTTGTCTTGTTGTCCCTTCGCTCCTTATTATTCTCTGATGGAAGTCCTGGCCTTCTTTTTGCAAGAGCACCTTGCCATTACAACTGAATCAGTTTAACTCTATGTAGTTCCTGGGTAAATGAAAGAAAAATATATTGATATACCATAATTATGTGTGTTAAAATCTTAAATCAAAAAAGGAAGAGAACTATTAAGCCAAAACTCTTCATGTTTAATAGCAAGGAAATTGTTTCACCTGCACCCAAAGATAGGGGGGGGACAGGAGTTATGACATTGCAAAAATGACTAGAGAAACTATCCCTCAAGTACACCTTCCCATTTATTTTACTCCCTATCTGTCCCTCCGGGTGGAAAACCTCCAACTCTCCAGCCTCCAGCCCTCTGTGGGGGCTCCATTTGATGGATAGTCCCCATAGTCACAAAGCTTCAACATACCTCTGCTTGCTCCTGTCTTTCTAGTTTCCAGCCATTTGACCTTCGTGTTGTTCCGGGCAGCCGCTCCACTGTTTGTTACAATAACATTTGAGTCAGGTCATGATCTAAAACTGTTCTTAGTGTTATTGGAAGCCACTAAGTACACCTACCTGTCAATATTCCACTGCGAAAGATCACACAGTCCTTAAGAAAAAGAAAGAAAATTGTACTGTGTGCTGAATTCATAACAAAATGTTCTGACCATTACTAATACATCCCAAGTATGTGTGCAGCTCATTACAAATGGACCAAAATCTGTAAAGACATATCTGGGAATAGTACGGTGGACCTAATAGACCGTCACCTTTCAGAGGGATAAAACTGTGTGTGCCAACATAGTACGCAAACAAAATGTGCACAACGATAAAACCTACCAGACAATTTTGCAGCTAATAAACATTTTCCTAACATTTAAGATACAGATCAATAAATATTGGGCAACAAATAAGAGACCACACAAAACATATTACTATTAAATAAACCAACGTATTAAGACCACTATAGATAAAATAAAACAAAAATATATCATTTTTGTACGAAGAACACCAAACACTATTGTTTAATATTGTAAATTCAGTTACATCTAATTGAAATTAGATGTAACTGATGTTCATTTTTGATAATCTACAATGCAATACTGAGGTTCTTTTTTGGTGTCCCTGAAATCTATTAACCTCTGTTATCTTTTTAATTTACCCTTTAAATAGATGTCTGTAACCATCAGGCGTTTATAACAACTAAATTCGTATTCAAGATTAAATATTTAAAGTGATCTACTTTGACAGATTAAGTCATCTATTTAATCAAAACTGTGTGAGTTTCTTTACCCTTGTTAAGTATTTTGACAACAGGTTATAATCGCTTGTACCTCTCTCTAACACAAAGAACAACCGGCTTTGCCTGTGCACTGGTGATTGGCCGCTAAGCTTTTCTTTTGCTCCATGGAAGGATGAAACTAAAATGATCCTGAAGAAAGTTTTTGCGAGAAAGATAAGTAAAGTCAATAAGTGCGACTACACTCTCTGCTGCTCATCAAGGCTCATTTGTCACGACCACACTTTCCATTTGATTGCCCAGTGATGTTTTCAATGGTTTAAAAAAAAAAGTGTAGTGTTCACGCATTGCAAAAAGTCACAGATTTTTAATTATTCTTTGATCAATCTCTAAAATTAGGTAAAGCATTTTAGTATCTGCTTTAAATTTCTTAGGTTTTATTTAAATGCATTACATAAAAATAATCAGTCACAGTGATAAATGGGTATTCTTCACAATTTCTTAAGTGTATCTGCTTGTTGCCCTGTGATGGACGGCTGACTTGCATAAGGTCACATAGACCTCTGGTTATGGGTACCAGCTCGATGCGACCCAGAGTATTTCTGTGGCTATAGATGATAGATGAATAATATTTTAAATTATATCTAATTCCTTTTGGTATAACTAGGGCATTTGTGAAGACAAAAAGACCCACATGACTAAGCAAACCCAGGTCTACCAAACAACAGTGGGTAGGAACTGATTCTGTGTGCCCAACCAACTTTAAACGGGCTTTGATAAAATGCTCAATTTCATTGTCCTCTGTTCAAAGCTCACAGTTCCAGATAAAGGTTCAGAAGTGTTTCCATAATTCCACACATTTGTTGTTCTGTTATGAATACGGACAAGGGCTTTTTATGAAAAAACTTGTTGACACGTAGTCAGCATTTCAAGGTTTTTATGGAGACTTGATGACGGTCGGATGCCAGTCAATTGTTCTTGAAATCTATCTGAATGTGTTTGGTGCAAAAAATTATTGGTTCTCAACCAGCTAGTTATACTGTTATACTGCTCGATAAACAATAAAATATCTCATTTGAAATAGGCAAATCTAATCACAAAACATATTAGCAGGTATACAATTTGATTATGTGTTATAAATATGATATATAATTATATATAAGTATCTCATTAAGTTAATTAAGTAAAATTAAATGAAGTAATTCATACATTTTTAAACATACAAAGCTAAATAACCTTGTTTATGTCAAGGATTATAAATTTACTTTTTCATTCACATAAAGGGACTCAGGGAAAAGTTTATACATATTAATCTATTTTTACTCAGTTGTCATACTAGGCCATTAAGAACAAAAAGATTTCTGTGATTCAATTATTCACCCACTGCGATTCCAGACTTAAGCTTCGAGATGCAGTATATTGTAACTGGAAAGGCAATTTTGCAGTTTCTTCTGAGGGATTCATAGCGTCAAAACATATGTAAAGACTTTTCTTCTTTAATGTGGCCAGTTAGTACTACCTAATTCCTGATTGTCATCAAGTACAACAACGTCTTAATGTAAAACACTTTTTTCTTCTCCCCATTGTTTGTTTTTGTTGTAAAATTGTTTTCATTATTACTTTTTTTAAATACATTTAGCTTTTCTTATGCCACTGTTTGATTGATAAGTTGCCGTTGAAGACATATTGTGACATACTATATTAATGATTCATTCATCATTAGCTTTGGGTAATTAAACTCACAAGCATGGTTTTCTATTTGAATTATTGTGAAAAAAATCACAAATTTGACCTTTAGATAGGATGGTGTAATTGGGGTTGCTACTCATTTGTCATTTTTAAATTAATACATTTTCAGGCTTAGTCATAAATACCAAAAGCTTACCATAAATATATGAGTGATGTTTGGATGGATGGATGGATGAATAAAGATTGGAACAAATGAATGAAAAACAAGTTTGGATGATGTAACAGGAAATAAGGTCTAGAATAAAGTACAAATATGTACTATTGTATGTACTACTATATGTGCTATTTTGTTTTCCTTTCCCGTATTATTTTCCTATATTTTTCTAAAACTGGAAAAACTTTTACAGAAATCACAAGTAAGGATTAATGAGTAACGATATGTCAGATACTTTTAACAAGATCTAAATACAAGTTTAAATAACCAAACAAACACTCAATATCCTTTCTTTTACAAGAACAAAACCATTTTAGGTATATGAATGCATATTTGAAAGACACAACTTTTCATTTTTAGGGTTCGCTTTATTCCCCAGTGACCCTTCTGTGCATCAAAGGAACTACATATTATTTCTGATCAAGCATTCAGAGTAAATACACAGACTTTGATTATGCCATGAATACTGAAGGTGTTACTGAAGTGTCACTTCTGTCTTTGTTGTTGCCATGGAGAAGCAGCCAGTCTCTTATGCAGCGTGAAACATCTCTGTTATTCCTGTTTGGCAGAAAATGCTGTTCAGATCTTTTTGTGAAAAGTTCAACCTTTCAAAGCAATTTACTGTGCTGAAAGTGCTGCCCGATGGTTTGCTTGCTTGAGAGCAATGGCCTTTTGTGTACCAAGCAAGAGATTTCCTGTTGAGTAATGTGATGACTATGCATGCCATTTGCAAGATTTTTCAAGAAGAAATAAAAAGCTACAACATCTACTCACTTTAATAAGCATATAATTAGAATTACAACAGATAACACTAATGAAAAACACACATGTCCATTAAAAAAGCATGCACTTTACTGTGCATGCACTCAGTTCTTTGTTGTGGCTATTGGTGCAAGAAATACTGCATCGATGCGGCATGGTTTGGATGCAGTCAACCAATGGCTTTGCTGATGTGTGGGGAAAGTCAAGTTACTTTAATAGCTTCCTGTAGCTCATCTTCATTGCTGGCTGCTGTGTCTCTTATCTTGCTCTTGACAATAATCCACAGACTGATACGTTCAATGGTTAATCAGGCACATTGTTACCACTCTCATAAAACCAGATATTCATATTTTTAGGAGTGGGAAAAAAGTTGCCAAACGCTGCTGGATCTCGAGTGTATCTTTTGAAATGTACTGATAGCTGTTGCTTATTTGAAATTGATATAATAAAATGCACCAGCAACTGCAGATAACATAACCTCCTAAATAAACACTGAATGTAGAAACTTCCTACTAAAACCTAAGCAGCTTTGATTCTGTTCCTATCCACTCTTCCTCCAGACACTGGGAGATTGTTTTGAAAATTAAAAGTGAAAATCACTTCCATCTGAGAAGAGGATTTTGAATCACTGAACATTGGTCCAATCATTTCTTTGCTTAGCCCTCATGACAAAAATCCTAAATTCTCTAGGGTAAAGGAGTGACTTTAAATAATAAATGTTTACTCCAGTGTTCAGCTTGACATTCACGCTGATGTTTCTGAGAAGTGTATGGTGCTGCTCTCTGTACATCCCAGCTCCTATTGCCTGTTTTCATAAATGCTTGACATTTGAGTTGATTAAATAAACACAGGACTACACTACTGTATTTGATTTTTTCAATATAAATTATATTTATGGATGAACTGAAGCAGAGAGGAGTTTTTCCAAGCTAAAGCCTATACAAAACGTAGTTGAGGACCACAATTGTCACGGGAGAGTCTCCCTGGACCTGCCATCATCAGCGTCAATCATGCAGTTGCAACAATTTTATATAATTAAAAAATTGGTTGTTTTGCAAAATGTAAGTAATAAAAGTTGGGGTGTTCGCCCAAGACGTAAATCTAGCCAGAACCTCCTCTGGATGACAGATAATTTGTAAAAAAAAATTTTTTTAAAATCAAGCTCATTAGGCTTCTCCAAATAATCCTAAAATAGTTTACAGAAATAAACCACTCTCGGTTAGAGAGAACCTGTTAGAGGCCAGATCTTATTCAGTATTACAAAGAGACCCCACACTTTCACTCTGTCCTCTAGACTTACAACATAGCTATTACATCATATAATGTGCACCTCAGTTTTTAGCTACTTTCAGACATTTAGACTTTCCACACACACTTTCCACAGGATCTGGAGAGCTGTATCAAAGAGGATACAATTGCAAACTTTTCAAGCTCCCTTTCTCTTTGTTCTAACAAAAAATTGTTTTTTTTTCTCTTTTATGTCTTTTTGTTGGACTATTAAAGATTGTTAACTTGCTCTCTGCCTTTGCTGCATACTGACAAGATTTGCATCTGCCAATCTTCTCTGTATCTTTCTGCCTCTCCGCCATCTGTCTACTCCTATTCTTCGAACTGAAAAAATGATAAAGAAAAATAAAAGGATTGGATGCATTGCTTTTCTGAAGAGCATTAAGGTAACGTATAGTAGCTGTTGTTTTATGCACTTATTGTAGCTCATCATTTGTATATACGTATTGTAGCTCATCTCTAGATGAGGCTGGTCATGACCCATGTCAAGGACTCCATCGACGTCACAGTGGATCCCCAAGAGTACGCCTATAGAAAGAACCGCTCAGACCCATATCAAAGCCAACATCAGCGTCACCGTTGATCCACATCAGTATGCATATAGAAAAATCGATCCACAGAGGACGCCATTTCCTCCGTGGTCCACACTGCCCTCACCCACCTGGAGCAGAAGGATTCGTACGTCCGTATGCTGTTTGTGGACTTCACATCTGCCTTCAACACCATGATTCCTCAGACTCTGATCAACAAACTCTCCTCACTTGGACTGAGCTCTTCCCTCTGCAACTGGGTCCTGGACTTC
>JAVLVB010000624.1:2613958-2630238 GCA_032876305.1 Orestias chungarensis | reverse complement strand
GACTTCAGAAGGGGCAAGCATGCCCACCTCCCCCTGCACATGGGAGGATCTGCGGTGGAAGTGGTCAACAGCTACAGGTACTTGGGTGTACACCTGAGTAACAACCTCACCTGGAGCAACAACACTTCCATTCTGGTCAGGAAGGCGCACCAGCGGCTCTACTTCCTCAGGAGGCTGAGAAGAGCTGGACTCGGGAGCTATGTTCTCACCTCCTTCTACAGATGTGTGGTGGAGAGTGTCTTGTGCTCCAGCATCAACGTGTGGCATGGAAGCTGCTCTGCTGCAGACAGGAAAGCTCTGCAGAGGTGAAGTGGTGAAGGCTGCACAGAGGACTGTTGGAGTCAGCCTCTCCAGCACCACAGACATTTACACCTCCAGATGCAGGAAGAGGGCCTCCGGCATCATGAAGGACCCCACACA
This sequence comes from Orestias chungarensis, assembly GCA_032876305.1. NCBI lineage: Eukaryota > Metazoa > Chordata > Actinopteri > Cyprinodontiformes > Cyprinodontidae > Orestias > Orestias chungarensis. The sequence continues at coordinate 2,629,818 of JAVLVB010000624.1, read as the reverse complement.
CCCAGCACACTCACTTTTTGTCCCGCTCCCCTCAGGCAGTAGGCTGCGGAGCATCAAGTGTAAAACCACCAGACTGAGAAACAGCTTCATTCCTGAAGCTGTGAGACTCTTAAACACACGCAATGACAATCAGACCTGAAAACCACTTTCTCATTTAACTGGCACTGTTCACTTTAATGTTTCACTTTAAAATGTCCCTTTAAAATGTCAATTAATATGTCACTTGCACTCCGAATTTTGATTGCTGCTATGTCCGAAGTACTATATTGTAGATTCTGTGTCAATATTGTATATTCTGTGGAGTCAAATCACATTTCTCGTACAGTTCTTTATAATTTATAATGTATTATATATTTGCATTCCGATCCTCAATGCTGCTATGTCGGAAGTCCCGTATTGTAGATTCTGTGTCCATATTGTAGATTTTGTGTAGCTCAAATCCTAGTCCTGCATAGTTATTATATTCCTATATTGTATTACATTATTTAAAATTGCTATCAGGGTGTAAACTGGACCGGGGGATTAGAATTTCGTCCCACCTCATGTACCACATGTGATGTGATGACAAATAAAGATTCCTTGATTCCTTGATTCCTTGAAGTGTAGCAGAAAAATGCCAAATGTATTAGCTGCTATCCATGCTAACATAGCTTGGTGAGTTCAGTTTTATATCAATTTCGTAACCTTCTCCATTACTGTTAGCCATTGCCAGTGTGCTGTTGTAGTTCTGAAAATGCCTTAAGGTTCATGTTTTCTGCGTTTAGTTGAGTGCTGGCTATTGTCCTTAAAGGTATAGGAGAGGATCTTTTCAATAGAAAAAATTCAATGGAAAATCCCATAGAAAATGACAGCCAATCAAAAGCGACCGGTGGTGAAAAATAACTGGCTGTCAATGCGAAAATAAAATTTACGTGATGACGTATATCACTAATGTCCCCACCCACCCAACCCCTACAATGGGCGCTCATGTTTGAATTTGCGCATGTGCAGATTGTTGTTTAGGATGTAAAACGGGTCAGACAAGACGCATCATTCACCATTGAAGAGAGGTTCTCTCCGTAAGGCAGCGAAAATGGAAGAAAAACCGTGTTCAAAGTCTCGTATGGGAAGTCAGAAAAAAAGACATGCGCGTTCTCGATATCAGGGGGCGTTACTGGAGATGAGGTGGCGCATGCGCAGTGTTGCGAAAATGAGAATGAGCTGAAGATCCTCTCCTATACCCTTAATAATGTAGGAAATTCTATTGACCTTCTATTGATCTTTTTGTGGTGACAAATTAATATAAAAGTTTTAAGTAGAAGTCAATTTGTTGTGTTTCACAGTGTATATGTGCATGCTCAGGTGTAACTGTGGGTGGTAACCTGTCAAGGTACCATGTCCCCACAATGGATGGACAAGTGGGTATGGACACTGGCTAGGTAAATATTCTTTTTAGAATTGTCCGTTATGCTTAAAAGCAAAAACAATTAATTTTAATATTTTTACCCATGGTATAGCAACATGTTTTGTGCCATGACTTGTTCATACCTTCAACATCCACAAAGATAAGTTATCATCTGTTATTATGGGTAGTGAAAAATGTTTGAAGGTCTGGGCTTTTCTTGACTCAAATAGCCAATCAAACCAAAACTTACATTTAATCTATACAAATCTGTAAAAACTAAATTGTGAAAAATATTTTAAAAAGAAATGTTACTTAAGATAATGGCTTTTCACTCTCAAAATGTAATTTCCATACATTTTTTATTTTTATTTTGGTCTGGGATAAGTGGGTGAAGTCATCTTATCATGCAGTGTAATTTTATGATGATTTACTACACTGAAGAACTCATAACTTCTCATTGCAGCTTGCATAATTCGATATGATGTGTTTCATAATGTAATACCAATCAAGATGCTATGAATAGGCACATCTGCTCCAGAAATTAACAGACCTCCCTCTAGGTGAAGATTATGGAAGAACTCAAACAGAAAACACTGCATAATGGTCAGCATGTCACAGAGATTAATCAAAATATTTATAAGGCCACCATTGGCTAAACAATCTGAAATCTCTGCGGATGATTTCGATAATCACAGAAAATTTGCAAAAAATCGAGGAAATTTCCACATGGACGTGTCAGTGTGAACGAGAGAATCTGCTTTAATTAATGAGCCTGTCACTGCAGTGAAGCCCTTCAGTGCTGCCTGAAAGGAATGCTTCTTTTGCTTCTGAGGGACCTGCTACTGCAAGTCATAAAATTTCATCTTAATTATGAATGAATAAACATTCAACAGAAAACTACTTCATAGTTACACACACACACAGACAGACAGTTGATGATTATGAACACAGAAGAAACGAACCATAACAGTAATGGCTGTCTGTTGCCAAACCAATACAAGATATGCACAGCACACATAAAGCCTCCTGAAGCCTAAAATGAGTTCTGTTGTGAAATGTGTGTTAGATACATTTGCTGTACAGAATTAATTTGTGGTTAACCATTTGTGACAATTGTGCTTTTTAAATGTCGGAATCTCATATTAGCTCTAGTTGGAGCTCTAGTTTAGGCTGTTAAATCCTTCCAAATATTAGGGTTTCAGCTATGCATCACTGAATTGTGACGTGTACTACTCAGGGCTGGTACTTGCTATTTTAGTGCCCTAAGAACAAAAGCTTTGTGGCGCTTCCTATACCTAAAATTAACCATGTTTTAGATTTTTTTGGTGCATTTCTCTTCATTTGGTAGTAGAAAAAAAGGTATTCAAAAACAATGTGATTCAAATGCAATGAATGAGGAGTATAATATAATAAAAATAAGACTTCAACACGATATACAGTAAAAAACTAAAGCATCAAACTTTGTATCTGGTACTCATTATTTGCCGTATTTACGTAAAGTAACTGTAGATTTCAAATGCTTTCCAAATGTGTCTAGTGTTGTCTTGAGCATTTTTAGGTACTCTCACCAAGATCAGATTTTTTTTTTCTCATTGTCATAAATAACTGTCATAAACACAATATGACACAGCCATTTGATTATCGTGTTTATAAAAAATTGTGTCAGGAATTTTCATGGTGACAACATTGTTGACATGAATACGTGTCTCTTTGGAATGACATGTTCATTCCTAACAAGCTGCAAGTTGACTCATTTTTTGCAGTTTGTAATAAATGTCTTAAGAAATTTGCTAGCTGTTATCCAAACGATGGTGTGAGAAATGCACCAATGTGACTTAATATACTGTAAAACTGAAACCTTTTCAAATAAATGACATATTAATATAGATTAACAAACCGTAACAACTTTTAAAGAAGATAGAATACGTGATTTTTATTTTTTCCTTTTTTGGCTTTTTTGTTTGTTGTTATTCATGATTTGCATTTGTTTAAAGTAGTTTAGTGTTTCCTCCCTGGTGAATAAACTTGTGTGCAATGATGGCAGATTTTCTTAACAAAAATTGTTCCCAAGCGTCTTGCTGCTTCTTTCAGCTGCATGAATGTCAGCTCTACAGCGCTGTCCCTGAATGTTGCTCACTGCGCATTTAAAAAAAGCTTGCAAGCAACACTCCTGTTTACCTTTATTGTGTATGCCGTACTACTCTGAGGACTGTCTGAGAGCGCTTGGAGCACCAGCATTGAATGAGTCCTATAAAACAGCACCGCATACGGAGAAGAGTAGTCAAATCAAGTTTAACAGGTCTCTGAGATTTTACATGAAAACACTAAAAGGCTATGTTGAGTGCGAGCAAAAGCAAAAGGCAGAAGTTACTTTAGGAAAATGTTACTTTAGGGAAACGTTTGTGATATTCTACATCTTAGTTGCTGGTTTTGTACCATATGGCTGACTCAATCCTCACTTTATGCTGTGATATATATTTCTTGTATACACTTACCATTTATGCTATGCCAAAACATTCCTTAAAGGTGGTCTAGCATTTTCCTTGAACACTCCTCTGATACACTCTCAGACTTAAAAGGCATTTATTTTACTATGATTTATCTCATCTCAGTTTTTGCTGATGAGAAATAACAGCAGATTTTGCATTCATTGCCATGCTAAATCAGATGCAGGTTCAGCAATGTGTGATTTCTTTGTTTGTGGAACAAAAACAGGTTTCAACGAGGGAAATGTTTTGTACTTGTATCTTTTATTTATAATTGTTTTTGGGTTTTTTTTTTTTTTTTTGCGCTAGATGCGTTTTTTGATAGTCACCAAGAACCAAACGGGTGGTTAGAAAAGAAAGATAGACATGGACAATGGTCTCAAGTCAGGAATCGAACCCAGGCAGGTTGTTTCATGGTTTGTCTCTGTATGTTGGTCGTCCACTAGAGCTTTAAATCAGGCATTATGTCCCTTACTTATGTTTTTAATGCCACGGTAATGCAGAAAAAACTTAAACAGTTATGTTTGGAAAACATTACTGGTATGTGAAGTTGTTGTTAGTTGTAATTTTTTTGCATTAAACTAGGCCTTGAGTTGTTTTGCTTGGTACTTCACAGACATCTTCCCTTGGGGTCATAAAACAGTCTCTCTCATTTTGTGCCAAATTTCCCCAGTGACTCACAAAACAGGCAGTTTACAGTCTGGTATTGACAGACAGGTTTCTAAATGATTATCACACTTGCACAGTTGTGTGTTGAAATCAATGTAGTTTGGAGTTATTGATGGTGAAAGCCTGAATATGAAAACTTTAGGGTAAAACTCTCAGATCCTTAAGTAGAGGATCCTTTTCTGCACGACAAAAGAAATCTGAAAACTGAACCTTGAAAATGAAACTCATCACTGGGCCATTAAGGCACACCGATAGACCTGCTTACCCTTCAAAACCAAACCTGTCACCCAACGTGGACAAATGTATGAAAAAAAGAACAATCTCCCTCACCCTCTGTCTCTGCTGATTTGAAAGCATGACATCCTGTCATGACACTCTTTTCCTCACTGACTAATATTTTCCTTGGAGCTGTTGTCTCTTATCTTGCTATCATCTTTTCTCTGCTCCCTGTTTGTGATGGGTATAAGCTGAGAGGTGGTCAATGGTCTTAGGCAGAGTACACAAAATGAACACACCAAAGACATAGATCAACATGAGCTCAACAGCAGAGCAATCATAGAAAACATGATTGCGAGAAAATAGCAATTCCCTTTATGGTTTTCTCTTTGGGTAAAACGTCTGTCGGATAGATGAGAAACAACAAGATCTCTGAAGGGCACAGAATGCTGCTAAAGAGGAAAATAGCAATAAGGCCTTCAAGCACAAAGATTCTGGCATTTTATTGCACATCCCTTTGGTAGAGCTGTACAGAAGAGTGGCATAAATAAATATGTATCAATGTGAAGTTTGATAAAAATCAGACATTAAAAACATAATTTAAATAAGGGTATAAATTATTAAACTTTATTTATACCTCAACAACTGTGCTAATTAATTAATTTGCCTTTATTCTGAAAACGTTAATTTCTATCAATACTTGTAAGTTTTTACCAAGCTCTGGCAGAACACAAGCTCAGTCAGATTGTTTTAAAGAATCAGTGGGTAGTAATTTTGAGGTTTTTGCTGAGAAATACAACAAAGCCATTCTAGCAAACCAAATCTTAAACCTTCCGTTTTAGTTCTATGGTGGGTCATTTAGGATTATTGTCTTTCCAGAGGCAGAAGATCGGCACCAATTTTGAGTTTTACAGAATTGCTTCGCTATTGCTTTCTATCTGTGTCCACCTTCCCCACCTTTAATCTTCCTAGTAAAGAAAAGTATAGCCACAGTGTGATTGTGATCTTTTGGGATGGTGTACCCAGGGTAAAGTGCAGTCTAAGTTTTTCCAAAAGGTTTTGCATGTAGGCATACAAATCTCATTTGACCATCTTAAAGCCAACTGCCCCCCATCTGACTTAAATCAAGATTTCCAATGACTGTTTTAAAAAAATAAAACTTCTGTTCTTTCCACTTTTTAAAAAAATGCCCGCTTTTTGAAGTATAAATCTAATTGTTGTCCTGTTGAAGGTTCTTCTATGAATGCTGTTGATCTCTCCCTCAATGTTCTCCTTTCTGAGTTTATTAATATACAGTGAGGGTCACGTGCCAGGTTATGGTAAGTTTACAGTGGTGCCATACTTGTGTTTTCTGATGATAAACAGTACTTTGTTACATTTCACTCTGTGTTGCTTGACTTTCATGAGGCTGGTTGTTTTGTAATGGTGTCTCACAAATCCCCAAAGCCTTTTCAAATCAGCCAGATTAACGTGATTAAGTTAAACACAGCAAAACTCTAGTAGCTAATTAAGTGACGTATGGGAAGTACTTCTGTTTTCAAAAGATGTTCTTTAATATCCACTTCTGCAATACTCTATTGGTCTATTACGTAAGATCTAAAAAAAACATAAACTTTTATGATTGCATGACAAAGTGTTCAAGGGGTCTGTAAAACAGCAGGACATTTTTGGATTAATTTTTTTTCTGAGACATTTTCTTTCCTATTTATCAAGCATCTTATATTGTTGTCTTTGTAAAACGTTTGAATGGTATCAAGAAAAAAAAAACTTTTCTGTGTTTAATTTGTGAAGTTATTCCCAACAGTATGTCTACTCTGCTGGATCTACTGCCTTACAGAGATAAAACTTGTGAGAAATAAATGTCTCAAAACATTTTCAATGCTAAGTCAGCGATTTAATTTAAAGAGTGTATGTAACTGACATTGCACCCCAGTGGAACGCAAATATCTTGTAATTTATAATTGATTATTCTCTTTAATTCCGTCCGTCTATTGGATATATCTGCTTATCCTTTGCCAGGTTGTGGGGAGTATGATGCTTATCTCCAGCAGTCATTAGGGGAGAGGTGGGGTACACCCTGCACAGTTTGCCAGTCAGTCATAGGGCTGCTCTGTAAAATTTATAGGAAGAAAAGGAAAAAAGCATTTCAATGGTTATGATGTATAATGCTTTAAAATCTTTTGTAAACATTGTGGCTTCCAGCGGAGGTAAGACGTTTAAATTTATTCGGAGAGGAAAAAAGGAAAGTGTGGCAATGGGTAGAGACACATACCCAAGCTATGTGTGCCATTTCTTGAACACTTTCAGATTGCTACATAAAAACGTTTCGATCTTTTATTGAACATAGCGTTAAAAGTAGTAAAGAATTGTTTAAACAGCATAAATTGACGTGACAGTTTTGTCAATGCTTAGGCAACTTGTTGCAGTAGCTCAAGACATGAAGACACTTACATTTTCTGAACACGTGTCTGTTTTATTGTAAAATGTTTTATATTGACCAAACAATGCGCAGTAAAAGCATTTACTAATAGACTATAAAGATGAAGGTGCAGAAGAAGAAAAAGGAGAAATCAAAATAGGTGTGCATTTATTTTTCCCTTTATAATCCTTTTTAAAAACAAGCTATAAGAGATTGGAATACTGATGAAGAAAATATAACTATATGTTTTTTTTTTGTGTCACCATTTCACATTGTTGTGGGAATATATTGAGAAGTCTTATCTTTCGATCTCTCCATAAGGCGTCCATACACTATAAACACAGAGAAACTGTACCCATGCTTTCCTGAAGGGTAAGATTAGGGGCGGCAGCTGTCACACTGTTCATTATTTTGCAGCATATGCTGGTCTGTCTGAAATAGCTTTTTTATGGTTTCAGCTGAATTTTTTTAAAGGAAACACATTTTGTGAAACATCAAATCCTTTCTTTTCAGTTACATATAGTAGATACAGAGCTGTCAAAAAGTTACGTTTTATTTGTGTCACACGTCTGTGTCATAGATCTTTAAAAGAATTTCAATAAATATAATTACCTCAGTTGGAAAAATTTGAAGGTTTCAAATGATCCTTTCAATGGTTTTAGGATAAAAAATAAATGTTTCTATTAATACTAAACTTGCTTTGTGGAAAAAAGGTACCTTCTAACCATGTAAATAACTATATATTTTTTCTTCTTCTTGGAATAATTTGGACCAAAAACAGCAACCATGACCAGAAAAAGTTTAACAAAATTAATATAAACTTATGTTGAGATTTTGAAAAGCAGAGGAAGTCAGCTTCCAGTCAGTCGATACGAGGCCATATACTGCAAAAAAGACTGATGATTGATTGGTACAAAAAAAACAAAAAACAACAACAATAGGAAGCAAGGTGTAAACAGAAAATGAAGCGTTACCATATGATGAAGACATTTTTCACAACAGCAGCAAAGGTGGCAAAACTGGAACTGTTGGTTAGGGGGGGTCATCTAATTACCCGAATGACAGAGAAGAAAGTACCTGTAAGGGTTTCTCCCAAATAGCTGATAAGTCTGCAAGATGAGGAAGTTAAAATTCATTACTAGAAGGCAATTAGAATCCAGAAACAAGAAGATTTACAAAAGGTTTACTCACATAAAAAAACAAGAATCAGTCAGAGGCTATGGTCAAAAAGTAAAAACCAGGTCAGGTTAATAGATACAAACAGGGAGGTAGGCAGGCATACGTGATGGTTGAAGGCTGTGTCAGGAATTGGCAACAGAGAGCCTTGCACAGAGTGAGTACTGAGCAGGAGCTTATGTGGGCTTCAGCACAAGTGAGAAGAATCAGCAGCCAGGAGAAGCGCAAGGCAATAATCAAACAAGAGGCAAGGGAGTGAACAGAGAGGCAAAATAAAACATGCCCGTAACAGGACAGACTATGGCAGATGAACTCCATTTTTGCTCAATTTATTGAAGGTGACAGCAAGTATCTGGATAAAGATAGAGGTATTTCCTCTGAGGAATGGCCAGAATGGTAAAAGTCGTCTGAGAGCACATCAACAAAATATCCAGGAGGTAAAAAAAAACTAAGAAACAAACAAAAAAAACTTCTAAAGGACTCCATAAAATGGCTCCATAAAATAAACCAAAGAACATTTGGTCCAGCAAAAAACACCTTTTGTGGTACTTAAAGATATTTCTGGACTAAAAAGACAAAAGTTAGAAAGCTGATGAAACCACTTTGTAGTCACCCTGACACTGTACGGCTAAGCTGCTGTGGCATGGCCATAGACACTATGTTGGGGTGGCTGTGGGATGAGTGGTTGTCCTGCAATTGGCAGATTGTAGGTTTGATTCAAGCTGTCACATGTCAATGTGCTTTACAAATGTGTGCCTCTTTGTGAGAGCAACTGGGTGAAAGGCACTACATAAAAATTGGTCAATTTAAATCCATGGTAGAGCATGTAAAATTTGGTCAGTCCTTTTTCATCTGGGGTTTCAAATCTGTTGCCTGTCTTTCTTCTTTTTATTTTACTTATGTTTTTCTTTTATTTTCAGGAAATACAAATCTGGGCTTTTTTAACTTTTCTGACTGCAAGGCCTCGTCTCTTGCAGCATTCACTGTGCAGTTAATTGTTATAATTTATTATTTTTTTAACTCTTTAACTAAACTTGATAACAAATGAGATCAGATACTTAAAAATGCTCACCATGGCCAAATAAATTTAAAGTTTAGATCAGTCTAATTCCAATTAAATTATACATTAAATTATATAATATACACACTATTTTTTCCTACCCATATTTACCCTAATACTGTATGCAAACCTGCTTCCATATTCATCCTCCTTATCCGTTAAAGAGGACTATCTGCATGTGATGGAAACAGCTGGAGGTGACGTTTTACAGGCAAATACACATTCAATGTCGTTGTGGCAGCTATGTATGACACCATGGGAATTGCACCAGCAGCTCACTGATGTTATGCACACCCAATCCCACCTAAATGAGCCAAGAGGGAGAAAAATATCACAGTCAACTGTCATCCTGTGAAAAATAACATTAACAGACCTTCCAGCACACAGGAAAGAAGCTGGCGTATTCACAGGAGTAGTATGCACAATGGGTGTTTAGGAGTTGGTGCTAAATTTAGATTTTTAGCTTTGTTCACATCAATGTTGCTATTTTGTATTATGTGAATACAGTACACTCTCTCTATCTTTTTAAATGTAATTAGCTGATGACTGACTGTGTTTTTAGAACCCTTTCCCTTCACCAAACAATTCCTAATTTTGTAGAAAAGACAGTCAGTTAAATCCAACTGTTTAAGTTATAATAGTGCTTCTTACATACTTATATATTTATCAACTGCTTTTATCCAAAGTGACTTACGAAAAAAAACGGGGCTACTATAACTTGCAACTTAATATAGCATGCAATTCCTCAGGAATTCATCAGGTCCTGCAGATGCTTGTTAATGATTAATTAATTTGATACAATTCAACAAGGATGGATCTAAATGTTGCATGAAAGTGTCTCTCATGGTATTGAGTTGGAGACCTCCTGGAATTATGGCTGATTTGATCTATGCATCTCCAAATCCAAACGAACTTCCTTGATTAAGATGCTAAAATATGTGAAGTGTTCTGCTTTTGGAAAAGGCAGACCCTTGGCCCAGAGAAAGTAATCTCCCATTATTCTGATTCAGAACCAAAGGCTCATACTTAGAGGAAGTGACCCTCACCCCAGCAAGTTCACGCTCATCTGTGAACCATTTCAGTGCACATTAAAAGCAGTGACAAGAACATGGCAGCTAAAACGATTGTGTGCTTAAAGCAAAGATAAGACTCCCAGGTTGCCAAACCAGACACTTGTTTTTCTTCATTTCCTCTTTTCCACATTTCAAGCACTTGTCCATTACCAGCATTAACACAAATAGTGACAAGGGACAGTCCTGGTCTGAGCTCAATCCACACGAGTGAAAAACACGACTTTGTGACTTTCTGAATGTGAGCTCTTGCTTTGGCTATACAAGAACTGATAGTGCCTGAAATCCCCAACACTGCATGCTCCCAACATCTACATTGAATCTGTAGTTGCTATGTTCTCTGTGGCTGTAAATATTTCATCATTTGACTCCAGAGGAAGCCACTGTCTTCTCTCATCTCCCAACCCTCCAAAACACATTTAAATACAATCTGTCCCAACGTTTCCCATGCAGATCTGCTTCTGTTTAATTTGATTTTATATGTACACTTTCCTATTACGACTAGATTCATAATACTAAACAAGTTTTCAATTGCCTTGTGTTGTTTTCTGTTTTACTATTAGATTTTGTTTTAATTATTGCTATCCTAATGGTGTTAATTCTTTCAATACCAGAAGTCCTGAATAAAGGCCTTTGTATCAGAGCTAGTACAAAACTCACAATGATAAAAGTACAAGAAGGTACATATGTAGCTTTGGCAGCTGTTACAGACAAGGCCTATACCACTGAGGGTTGGAGAGAGCTTTCTATTGCAAGGGCTGTCCAATGCAAGCTAAGTCTCCTTTAGATCCGCTCTCTAGCTTACACACACACACACACACTCAACCACGCATTGAAGGGTGATTACAGTTACTGACAGGATGCAAGCAAAGCCCTTTTTCTTCCTTTCATTTGTCTCTCTTTTTTCCCTTTGCTTCCATTTGGCCGACACTATCACCCAGAGGTGCTGAGGGTCGGTGACAGCGCCCCCCCCCCCCGAGCGTCAAAAGCCTGTCCAACAGTGACAATTGACTGTTGACAGCATGTCCCGAGGGCAAAGCCACATTCAGACACACACAGAACACCAGTATAATCTCCTTCTTCACTGTTACTGCTTTTTCTTTTTCTTTACTTCTTTTCTTACTTTGTCTATGCTTTTCTTTACTTTCTACTATACCAGGTTTAAACTGATGACCCAGGAAGGTTTTCTAGAGGTGGCCATCCCATTCTTCCAGTCTGTAAGCTCTCTCTAAGCCTGGAGCCAGCTGTTTGAACTGAAGAGCTGAACTATTCTGACTGCTGCAGAGTCCCCAGAGGTTTAATAAGGCACATATTGCTGCATTGGTTTATTGATGTGTTGAAGTTCTGCTTAAAGATATTGAACTGTATAGAATATGAATAGAATTGTCTCTCACATAATAAGTAAAAATATGAGATACTGAAAAATATCATTAGTCCAGAAGACCTAAGGAGATTATATCACAATGTAAATCATAAGCAATGTGCATTATAGGACCAAAAGTATTTAATCACACACCACAAACAATATATTTATTTGTTTTAATCATTTAATTTGCCACAGTGATTTCAGATTTACCACTTAAGTATCACACTGTACCCGAATAGTTTTCCACCTGTGTTAAAAAGCACTGAGGAAAACTTCTTGGAGCTAAGATGAATAATAACATTTGTGACGAGGCTGATAGGTTTATGATGAATTGATTTCTGAAAAAAAGAAACAAAATATATAATCTACAAGGCAAGACCAGCAAAAGACAAATTCAGCAAAATTTGTTGTAACCAAATGATTAAAAAACAGGGACAGACAATGATCACTTAGGCTTTAATTCCAGAACGAGCTGAAGTTGTGAGGCGAGTGTGAACAGAGGAGATGAGGGAAAATTAGTATCTGGCACAACATGAATAAACACAGTTAGGAAAAGTAAAACCATATATGGAAAAAACATGGTAAACATGTTCAAGCACAGATATAATTAAGCTAAATAACAAACAGAAATACATTACATAACAGAAAATCTCTAAATAAGCTTTTTTGGTTAAGTCATAAGTTAATAAATAAATAATTTTCACTGCTTTGATAAGCACCACACTGAACGTTGTATTCTTTGTTGTGAAAGCATCAATTTAGAAAATGGTTTGTCTTTTTTATGGTTTATAATAGGTTTAATAGGTTTTCAACAACTATTCTATTTGTGAAATATAGTTAAATCATAATTTATTCATACGGTTTAGGTGTACATAAGCAAATTTCGGATTCGTCTTTACCCACTCTTAATATTCTGATTGATTTATGAATAATTAATCTTTGCTACATTTAGAAAGACATTGTCGGGAAATAGTACGTTTAAACATTAATAACAAAGACTTTTCAAAGCTTTGCATTGGAAAAATGATAGTGCACAGTATTTTACTTTACTGATGAGGTACAGATTGGACACACGATAGCATCATCTTACATGTTATCTGTTCAGGCCACGTCTGTGTCCTTGAATCCAGAGTTCTTTTGCAGATATATTGACCCACTGCGGAACTGATCAATTCACTCCTTGTTACGGGACATCTTGTGTTCATCATACCGTAGGTCAATCAATACTCACCAAGCTGACGAAAGCTGCCACTATATTCTATTTTTTTTTTCATACTGGTTTACTCCTTTTATACATGTCATTTTACCAAATTGTGAAATGTCCAACAGACGAGAACTGCTGCACACTTAGACGAAAAATGTAAGGAATGATTTTCTCTAGCAGAGCTTTAAAAACATTTACAAATCTGCTGAAAGATTTCCAGCATCTTATAGAGCAGGATTTAAGGTTGTCTCCAACAATAGTCAGCTCACTTCTTTTGTCCACATCATTATTAAGGATCACATCCATGTATCTGTAGAATTCAGTCTCCTTCGCTCTTGTGCGGTCTTTGTGTATTGTTTAGAAATTTTTCTCCTCCTCCGACTCCTTTGTCTCGGTAACAGTTGACTCCTGTGTGATTAATCCCAGAACTTACCCAAGAGTTCATGGTTTAACTCGTTGAATTTAATAAATATACATATATATGATAACAATAATCATACAGGGTACGTGACATCAGACAGTTAGACGTATTGGATAATGATTTAGCTCTTTTTTAATGAATCTCTGTGCCATTTCAGTTAGAGACCGCACCATTGAGAATATCTGATCTTATGTAAAGAGAAATCCTCGTTCCGCTGATCTGGTCTTCATTCCTGAGTAGCTGCTCATATTTGATTTTTCCAAATGACTGTTCCAATCTATTCTTGGATGTTGCTCATATCTGATACCAATTCAAACTGACAGCAACAAGGGGAAAGACTTGTGCACAGCAGAGCAATGACAAAAAATATTACCTATCTCTATGCCCACAACTTTTTCAGTCTTCACAAAAGCTGGCCAAGTGGATCTTTCCTAATTTATTATGTCTTATGTTTTTCTTGTCTGGAAAAAATTGCTGATTTCAGCAGGGAAAATGAGCATATACCTTTATCATCTGTTTATTCTTAATGTAGTTTTTTTCATGGCTGATCTGTAGCTAACAAGAAATTGATAACCTGCTAAAAAGCAACTTTCTGAAGGTTCTGAATTGTGTGGGGATTTTATTTTACTTACATGGTTATTTTGTTACCTGTTTTAAATAACCTTTTATACCTCTAGACTGTTTTACTCAACCGTATATATACTATTGCTAACTTAGTAAGTTTAATATAATTTTTGTGTTTTTAGTGTATTGTAATCACTCTTTATATTAAAGCAACTATTAGTAGATTCGGCTATTGGTGTTATTGCAAACCCTCATGGGTCTCTCCCTCATCCAAAAGGACCCAAAGAGGCTCTCCTATTTCAGCTATCCGGTGCATTTTGAAGTGCTCCAAAGGAGTCAAGGCTGCTAAGAAACATAACTAAATGTTTCATGATCCTTCTGTGGTCAGAGAGGTATATCAATCTAAATCTACGTATTTATGTATCTCAATGTGATGAACTCTTTAACTAAACTAAGTAATGGCTTTGCTGTAACCTCCGGTTTATAAATTTAGACTGTTTATTGTTCATAAATGTTGTGGTGTTGTGGGTTCATAGGTGGAACATGGTGTTAGAAACATTTTTGTCCTTACATTGCCACTTTCACAACATAATGTATCTCTTCTAAAGCATCCATTAGAAGCAACTTAAAGGACAGTTGAAGTATATATATCCTTTAAAACTTGCCCTGTCCAGCAGCGTGACACTTAGGGCTGTTGTCAGAGAGCCCACAGATTTGCTTACACAAGTGGAACATTACTATTTTTGCTATAACGCTACAATTGATATATATGTATAAAACATTATTAGAAATTGCTTTGTGTTTATATAAATCTTAATGGAGATGATTTAAAGGGGGGGGGGGGATAGGTAAAGTGCTTTAAAGGGAAAAAGAGGGATAAAAGGAGATAGAAGAAATAATGACAGAGAGAATACAAGACAACCCCAATAATCACAATATTATTGTAGACCATGAAATAATTGGGGTGTGCTTGTACTGCTCGTGGATGGCTTTGATTTTACATGCAATATTGGACTAGGACTAGAAGTAGTTGATTTGTTCAATTTAAGTGAGAAGTACTGGCAGTTTAAGATCTTTGCCAAGAGCTAAAAAAAAAAACACCAGACAGGTTTGGTAGAAAAATCCACATCCCAAACTTAGCAATACATAATCAACCTTGACGAGAATGGTTTTCTTTCTTGATATTTCATTGCTGGTCTTTCAGAATGCAGTTTAAGTCCTACCCCTTGTGGGTGATGAACCCCTTAAGTACTGTCAGCCTCTGCAGTACAGCTGAGGTCTGAGCCAAAATAAGCAGTTAGCTGAGTCTTTATTTAGGAAAAGGGATAAGTTCCTCATGTTAAGTATTTGGCAGAATACCCCCTTCACCAAAACAAAACACACATACACATCTTCCTTTTCGTATTTAGAAACACACAGGGAGCCAACTCAGTATCGTTTTGGCTTTTAACATTTATTTTTAAATATAAAATCATACCCATATTGTAGCTCAGTGAAACTTAACAATTGAGTTTACCACAGGATCACGTTAGCTAATATGTGTAATATGCGTGCCACTGCCTGTACTGAACTGTAAATGGCAGTGCAAATAAGCCACCAAAAACATTTACCTATTGAATACTGAAAGACGGGGAGTTTAGGATTCATGTGTTATTCTTGTAACACAACGAATAGGATATTTCAAATAACATCGAGTTTATGCTTGAAATAAAAAAGTTTTTTAGCTGTTGTTTATTTTATTTTATTTTTTTGCCTGCATTTTTCCATGAAGTCTAGGACAGCATGGCCCAACACCACTGGACTCTACAATCCCTGAAGTTGACTC
>JAVLVB010000624.1:2583106-2613858 GCA_032876305.1 Orestias chungarensis | reverse complement strand
GACTCCTTGTAATAACCTGGGCTCAGTTGTGTGGAGGTCTAAACAAAAGAACTTTACCTCCTGTTTTTTATATTTCACTGACCATCATATTTATTTTTTGTCTGTTACAACAAAATTTAAGATCAATATTATATATTGCATAATATACATTTTACTAGCTTAAATTTGTTTCATTTTTTCATTTTGCTTATATATATGCCTTAATATGTCTTTTATAAAAAGTTTCAAAAAGCGTGGGCAGAAGTAGAGCAAACAGAGGAGCAATGTAACGATTATATTGAGTTTTTTTATTTGATATTTTCTGTGATTGTAAAGACACTGGCTGGCTGAACAGTGATGAAATCACCTTGGCCGAAGCCAAGCTAAGGCAGGTAAAGCTGGCTGGCCAGTGCGATGAAGTTGAGCAGGATCAGGCAGCTTTAACTCTCACTTGATCTTGGAACAGGAGAAAGTTGCACAGATCTATGGACGAGACAAGAAGTCATAGTTATTGTCCAGATGTCAAGAGCGATTGAGGTATTTTTAAAGGGCAGGGAAAGTCAAGGCGAGGTAAGGAATGCAGGATAAACTTGGTAGGGATTACGTTGGCAAAGAAGGAATCTGGGATATTTTATTTTTAAAGACAGATGAACAGGTGAATACCGTGATCTGGTGCCAACCCCAAGCTGTTAATTTAAGTCTGCGTCTTCTCGCAATTTCTGCTCCTTTCTGCTTTGTACATTTGTACATTTTTTCTGAAGTAAACTGCCAATTAAACTCTGGCCTAAAACATTCCTAATGATTACAATCTCTAATTTTCAGACTTTTCAAATCTTTAAACTTTTTTTTTTTTGTCAATTAGAATTGTGTAACTGAATGTTTTTTTAAGCTACTTGTATTGTGTTCCCCCCAAAAAATCTGTTGTAACCTTTGTTTGCTTGTTGGCGAATTAACATCCAATGCATCCAATGCATCCAATCAGTTTCTCCTTAGTGCTGCTTCCATTTTAACTCTGTCTTGCTCTACTGATCACTAAGCTGCAGAGATTGAAAAGCTTGGATCAAGGGCATGTCAATAGTAGTTATTGACTGCACTAGCTGTACGTTCACTCCACCCACTCTCATTTTC
Source organism: Orestias chungarensis (assembly GCA_032876305.1). Taxonomy (NCBI): domain Eukaryota; kingdom Metazoa; phylum Chordata; class Actinopteri; order Cyprinodontiformes; family Cyprinodontidae; genus Orestias; species Orestias chungarensis. The sequence continues at coordinate 2,612,751 of JAVLVB010000624.1, read as the reverse complement.
CCTAGATAGCCCAGGAAATCCAATTTTCAAGACAGCCACAAGCCTAGGAAAAGAGTGACGTGAATATTTATAAATCCTTAGTCTGGACACCTTCGATGATGTTCTTTTTCTGCCTGTTTTGGGTTGATTGTGATCGCGCCTTTTGAGCCTGAACTGTAGATTACAAACTGGACATTATGAACTCAAATTTTTTTTCTTTTTCCAGGTTTTGTCTAAACAATGACTATATAACATGTTACCTCAGCTGAAAAACACCAACAATTGTTTAACCACATGCAGACATCCACAGATGTTTTCAGTTTTACCTATTTTCACGTTTAAATGCATAAAAATGTATGTATGATATTCTTTCCACAAAAGCTTTATGGTTCCAAAAAAAGCTTGGTTTCATGCAATGTGACTGAAATATATATAATTTAAAAAAATCAGTAAACTCACATCATTCTTAAAGCATTAAGGTATATTTAAAATGGACTAAAACAGGCCTTGTGTTTTAGTCTGTTACCATATTGTCAATTATTTATTCCTATTTCAAAATGAGATGAGATTGTGCCTGCAGGAAGCCTTGAAAGTCACGACAGTCCTCCACATCCCCTTCAGCCCAGAGAGATGAGATGAGACATAAAACATGTTGCTACATATTATACTTATATTTAAATTTATATTTGCAAATATAAAATAAATAAAATATCTATATTTCAACTATTCACGTCAGCTTCAACTGAAATATGGTCATAGAACAGAACATGCATTTTTAGCTGAGAATCATGCATTTAGCTACCAAAACATGCTGCAACTAATTTTCAGTTGGGTCTTTTTTCTTTATTTCAATTTGTCAATAACCTGCAATAAAATATTTCCTATATGACAACATATTCTTATCCCAGTTTTGTCTTGCACCTACACAGACGCACACTCACACCTAAGGACAATTTACAGAGTCCAGTTGAACTAACAGTCACATTTTTTTCACAAGCTTGCATGATACAGGCTTGCACGTGAGAACATGGAAACTCCCTAGGCTGACCTCTAACTCATGACCTTCTTCCTGCAGTAAGAAAACTGATGAGAAAACTGCAAAGCTCACTGTGGAGGCCGCTATATGCTGAGTTAAAATTACTCAACAACATGTCAATTAGAAACATTCAAAGAGCTCAAAATTATCAGAAGAAATTAACATGTGAGCTGTTATTAGAACCTGGCGCTGGAGTGTTTTTTTTTTTTTTTTTTTTTTTTTTTTTTCAGGGAAGTTTAAAACCTGCACATGCAGATTATTCTATTTTGTTTAAAGCCCAGTACATGTAAACACATGCTCCTAATTGGAAAAATCAGTGAGTATACAAACGACATAGATAAAAAATAAATAAAAACATAACGAGGAGAACCGTTGTCTTAGTGTTTATGCTAGCATCTGAGCCGAATATGAAGATATAGAAGCAAAGATAACCGAAAGGGAATTCTTCCCCCAATTCTACTCCATACATAAGGCCCATCAGTCTTCAGAAGATTAGTGGATATGCCAGAGGTCCTACACAGAAGATATATCCATTTACACACACACACACACACACACACACACACACACACACACACACACACACACACACACACACACACACACACACACACACACACACACACACACACACACACACACACACATACATACACATACTTTACTAGCTGGTCTTTATTTTGCAAGACCACCTGCAAGGCTGCAACTCAAATGTTTGGGATACCACAGTGAAAAATAATGTATGGACTCCCAGTCTATGCTCTTTCATTAAACATTTCTAGGTCGTCTTTCCCTGCGGGTGAGGGCTACTGAAATATTTTTGCATTTTCTTTTAAGTTGTACATGAGCACTCCAAAACAAATGGATTAGTAAGAGCAGGGGTCTGCAGTTTTTCAAAACTGGTTTGTAATTTTAATAGACTCTTCTTTGACAGTGAGAGCATTTTTTAAACACACTTGTAGTATTACCGTAGATTGGGCTGATTAGGCATCACCTGCAAAAGCACCACGAGTTAGACATTTGTTGTAATATATGAAATCAAGCGTGTATACACTAAGGGGAAGAGTTGCCACATGTTACAATGGGATCAAAAGGATGGACTGAGCATCTGGGGTTCACCAAGGGAACCTGTTATGATGAGAAGTGGATGAGATTCATTAAAGTTAAGAGGACAGATTTCTTACTCACCACTTACTGTTTTATCGGCTTCTTGCAATCTTCTCTTCCTCTGGCAAAGGAATTATGAAAGAAGTATTATGCATAGCTTCAGGAGAAAAAAAACATAAGGCTAAACGACTAAGTTTAATTTTGCGGGAAAAAAAAGATAAATTAGATATATTGACACTTTTCTCAGTGACATACCAAGGGTTATTCTGTTAACTGTTCCAGGTAAAAAATACTTATTTCCTTTACTACCTATTTAATTGCTACCCCATGGTTTTCATTCGTAAGTTCAAATCAACAATATACAAATAGAGCTAATACGAAGAATAGTTTATAATTAAAAGTAAGGAAATGCAAAAAACAAACCAAATAAGATATCAAAGAAAAATATGTGCTTAATAAAGTCTTGGAATTGTAAAGTGGAATAATTAAACTATGTTATGTGTATTTTGACTATGAAAGACAGAATTGTTGAACAAGCCTTAATTTTTTAAGCTTTTGGATTTACCCAAGATAATTCTTGCGTGGGTTTTCGTTGTTAGGTATAGGACTTTTGATTATTTTTTCTCTCAGTTGCAGAAAGTCGAAGAGAGGTGCAACCTATGTGAAAATAAAAGCACTGATACTGTTAGTGATTACACTGTATTTCCTGTATAAAATCACTAAATGGCAGTGAGGTTGGATAATGGTGTAATTGTGGGTGGATTAGACCTTACTATTATTAATTTGTCAAAAATATAAGTATTTGTCTTTGGAAATGTTTAACCTTATGCTCAATAAGTCAGTATTTCCACAGTGGCAGGATTGGTAGCTGATGTATGGCTTGTCCTCGGCTGCTTATCATTGATCACCGTGTCCGACTGAGATATTGATTTGTTTCTGTGGGTTTGTTCACTAATTTTATTATCTATTAGAGAAGTTGAGATTAATTTGAGCAATAAAAAAATTTGGGTTATGATTAAGATAGAATTTAAGACTAAATTAAAGTCTCACCTCAAAAAGCTAGATGTTTACACATTTTATCCTGTGTTTTCTGACAGGAAACATAACTGGGACATTCACTGTTATTAGGTTTTTACATAAATGTCAACCTTGTTTGTATTACTGATACTGAACAAAGCTGTATGAGGGCAAATATACAGAGCAAGGGAAAGTGAGGGAAGAGAAAAAATGGGTAGAAAAGCAAAAACAAGAAAAAGGGTAGTTCATAGTTATCATTAAGATGTAAAGCTGATTGATATCAGAAGAATCATGATGATAACGTAAAACCAAGAAATAATGAATGGGTTAAGATCTGAAAAAGGAGAGACTAATAATAGCGTCGGCAAGAGTAAAACGTTGACCAGAAAAAAATAGCTGAATATAAAGGAAGGAGGGCTTTGCTTTTAATGACACCCTAAAAACTGGACATGTACAAACATGTTTTAAGTCTGTTTATGGTTGGCCAGTCCTCATATTTATTTAGCCCATATACATACCCATATGGTTTCTCCCCAGATTTAACCCGATTAAAGACACTAACGCTAGGTTAGCCCATTGATGAACTCTTAACGATAATGTTTAGACTTGACCAGATGTATTTGTATAAATACAAATACAAATGCTTGTATATATCTGTTGTCTGGATTGGAACATTAATCATAGAGTCAATCTTGCTGAGTAGTACTTTTCAAATTAAATCTATTAGTATTCTTTCTTTTCGTAATTTGTTTACATTAAGTAAGCATGATGTACAGTTGTAACTATGACTTGTTTTTAACTGCTCTTACCTGCACCTGCATTTCATTGCTTCCTTTTGGTGTAATCTGCACATTGTAATGTGCAGGCTTGCTTGTCGTGTTGGCATTCTCTTTAGCTTTTGTCGTTGCAAGACAGAAGGGGTGATTGATTTTCTTTCCTGTTTTTCTTGTGTATTCAGTATTATGGAACAACACAGTAATTATTACTTCTTGTACTGAAATGTCTCTGCCATGCATCATGTTGACAATAAGTTCTTTGTTATACGGTTTATTGAGTTTTGTTACCAGCAAGTAGAAAATACTGGCTCTCTCTACAGTTTGTCTTCAAAGCAGAAATTGTGTGAAAAAGTTTCTGCAAGATATTGATTGGTCAATCATCTGTGCACTACAGAGAAAACATCTGGGCAGTTTTACAGTTTGATATGGTTTTATAACTGTAGCACAGAATTACAACAAAGGAGTCAGGAGAGGCGAAAAAACATCCTTAAAAATACCTTTTTGTTTACAAAACCCAGAATAGAACAAGTTCTCTCTCTGGTTTTTTATGAAACACCCCACTGATAAGGATTATAATTAACTTAATCCTATAGTTACAACTTACACACAGTGTGACCTGTTGGTACTGTTGCTACTGGCGCAGTGTATTCAGTATTTCAAAAATGATTTGATTTTTACGTTTTAAACTAGCACTAACAGTTTGCCTGGTACATCTATAAGATTGTTAGAAGGAAAACAAAGAAACATTAGCTATTTGAAATAAAGTCAGAAAACCCAATGACCCCAAAAATGTTTAATACTCAAGGTAATGATTAAATAGATTTTTTAACTTTTAATATTTCTGCCTCACTTAGCCTAACTTATTAAATAAGTTTTTGAACAAATGTTTATTTTTAATGGTAAGGTGTCTCCTGGACACCTCTAAGGGTTGTTTTGTTCTGCAAAAAAGACGAAGAGAAAGAAAAGGAGGAGAAGAACTACAGAGAAGCTATAGGCTATTTTTTAGCACAAGCCTTTCCTATCCTCAAAAATAGTTCACTTATTTTGGGTTGCCCAGAATACTGGCTGCAGGTGTGAGGGAGACAGTTGTAGTCTGAACTGTCCTTTTCCTAATAACAGCCCAAAGTGTTACAAAGTAGGGAACAAAAACGATGATGATGGCCCTTTCAAATAAGGGTTAGAATGACAAAGTTTTGTCATTCTAATATAAAACAAGTACATACAAGTCACAGTTATTATTAGAAGGAATTATATAATTCTCCAATGTTTTGTGAGTCATCATCTATTTGGTCAAGTAATCCAGTTGCTGGGTGTGTGTATGCATGTGTTTTTTACCAGTGTATGCACATGTAGGTATTGGGGCTGTGTGTGTGCTTATTTGTCACCTGAAGGTTCAGAGTTGTTAAATGGTGGGGAGGGCAGAACGCCTGCGACATTCAGCACCCAAGAGCAGCAAAGGACAGGTCGCCATGGCTCGTGAAGGCTACAGAAGCGTCAGAAGGATAGCAGTAGAGGATAAGAGTAGCTAATAAAAAAGTGGCTTAGGTAGAGTCACAGGGCACAGCACCTCCTAGCCTTCCACTGCAACATTTTGAAGTGCATGGAAACATTGATCCTGCTGGAGTTTTGTAACTTTCATAAGTGCATCAGTGTTTCTGAATAGCGTGAAAGTAATTAAAAGTATAATGATATAATTGCTTCAACATTTGAGAATTACATTGATTACATTGCCAACGGCCTATGTTTATGGCATAAATATTCTTGTGCATTTACAACATATATTCTTTTACCTATTTTAGAATAAAATCAAACTGTATGTTAGAGTACCAGATAAACATGTTAAAGCATATCTTCCAGAGACACAAAAGGCACATTGGCAGTAATGTGACAAGGGTAGTACAGTGTAATCTGATCTCACTCTTGCGGTTAGTCAGACCACTGCAATTCATTAAAACAATAGTGTTAGTGTCAGGAAATGTTAAAGACTGACCTAAATGAAGAGCCAGCAGTTGATGGAGGTAATACTTCATGGAGATCATGGGGATGCAGAGCGACAGAAAAAATAAAGTGAAAGGCGAACATGCAATAGCTTAAATAAAACCAAACCTAGTGAACCAACACGATATTCAGAACCAGTGAAACCATGACAGATAGGGATACCAATAATGCCAAAGTTTATTGTCTTAGAAACTATGCTGAGCTGAAATTAAAGAAATGCTTTGGTTGTGGTTGTTTTTGCAATATTTGCATGGATGACAACTGTCCTTTGTTATCACTCTCACTCTATTGCTTCTAAAACGTTCTGTAAGGTCTTTATTATTTATTGTAAAACAACATTTTCACACCAAAATTAAACTTAAAATAAATGATTGACACATATTCAGATTTTAGCAAAGGGACTTGTTTTCACAAGGAAAAACTCTCACCCTAACCTTGATGAACCTTTTTTGGTTTTGATACCCCTCTAAACAAAAGGGGGATTCAAAGTTTCAAATGATGTGCACCTTTGTCTCAACTCCAGCCATTACCGCTGGAATAAAGTCTCAGTTTTCAACGTTTGCATTCAGATCAGACTTAAATACCCCATTTGAAGGTGCTTTCCATCTAAATTCACAGCCTGCCAAGACGGTCTTTTTTTATTTCTAGACAGTTGAGCAGCTGCGTGTCTTGGCAGCTTTTCTTTGAGGGTAAGGCAAAGGAATGAGTAAGCATGTGTATGTATTTGGGTGTGGGTGTGTACGTGAGAGTGTGTGAGTGTGGGACAAGTCACACTACAGGCTGGTCATTTCTAACGGGTGATACCAGATACTTATTTCACTTCACCTTTGTTACAGATTTACCCCCTGACATTTAAGTCTAATCCAGCTTGGCACACTGATCATTACTGATCAGACTGGAAAGACGTCTTGTAAAGAAACCAAATGATTTCTTTGGAACTTAAAAAAATGACTTTTCACCAGACAAGCTTAGGCGTCATGTCACAGATGCTACTCTGTCCTATAAAAAATAGGTTGCACCTGTTGTAATGACTAGACTCCAGCTAGACTAGGCCAATGTAACAAAGTGAGAATTAATGTTCTACTGGGGGCTATTGACGATCAATCTTAAGTCACCAAAACATTACTAAGAGAAGGCAGGCAAGCAGCACTAAAAAAACACAAACAACTGATTTTGCTAAATGTTCCGGATGGAACTGTTATTTGTCGGCATATCTGACACATATGGGTTTTTAAAGTAAAGTATTGTTTTGCACAGTCTGGTACTGGTAAGTCCCACCAACGCTCTAGTTTATAACCTTTAATAACTGTTCAGATGTTGTTTTTATTCATCCTTGGGTTGTTTTTGTGTGTTCATGTAACTTATAAAAGCAAAGACATGGAAACTGGGATCATTGTTTTTTTTAGAGTTCTCACGTTTTCAGAATATGTTTTTAATGATACACTCTGTAATAGCCTTTCAGTAACATAACATTTGAAACAATGGATATTTTATTAGCTGAAGCATCGTTCTTTGCAGCAAAGCCAGTAACATTATAACTTACAAAAAATGTATTGAAATGGTATGGAATAATTTGCTATAACATTTCTTTAAGCTTGTAGGATGCAGAATTTCTTTTAATAAAGATCATAACCCTAACCGTCTGTCTGTCTGTCTGTCTGGATGGATGCAATTTAGTTTATTTATATTGCTGCAATTTACAACAAATGTCATCTTCAGGGGCTTCAAAAGAAAACTCACTCCACTCTGATCATACATAGACTCCAATAGATTGTAGTGCATTAGATTTATTTATTTATTAGGTTTATTATGTAGATTAGTTTAAAAAGTTTCCAATCCAAGAAAACCCAGCAGAATTAGTCAAATCATTAACTTGCGGCTGTCTCTCCTCCTGGGCCAACATGCAAGACGATAGACAAAGTTTGTATCGTGTGATTTTCTTTTACAGCAATCCCTCATGCTGAGCATGCATGTGGCGACAGGAAGGAACCTCCAACAGAACCTGGCTCGGTTTGAGTGACCATCTTTCATGACTAACTGGGATTTTGGACAGAAAAAGACAGGAAAAAAATAGAAAGACAAAACATTTAGTCAGTTAAACTAAAGTAAGATGTTAATGGAAGACGATAAAGAACGTTGAGTTGCAGCACCACAAGTCGATGTTCCCTTTGAGGAAGATATCACAGCTAACAGAATGTCAGACTCGGTATAGCTTGTATAGAGAGAAAATCCTCGAGAGAAAAGAGAAAGTTAACAGAGGAAATAACTGGAAGCAGCAGAGAAGATGAAAAGTGGACAAATTGTACTCCAGTATAACTATTAAAATGGCTAAGGATAAGCTAATATGTTAGAATATGACAGTAGAAGGGTACAGCCAAGGAGAACCATAGACACAATATTAAACTGTCTTCTCTACCCCCTTCTAACTATAAGCTTCATCAAAATGACAGATTCAAATCTAGCCTTCAAACTTACCAGGATCTCTGCCTCACGGACTAAAGCTGGCCAAAGCCAGGTTCCATAAGAAGAAGTTCAATGCCCGGACTTACATTTATTGTTAAGGGGCACTAGTATTGGTGTGTATTCTAGTGACTGTATGAGTCATTGTAAATGTTCCTTATGGCAAGATTGCTGACTTCCAGCCCATTCCCATTTCAACATAGATGCATCACTATATTTTGTGAGATTTTGTGTAATTATTGATTTCTTTGTGCTAAGATTGCTTTAGAATTACCCCCCTAACACTAAATATTAGACTTCATATTTTAGTCTACCTCCTCTCTTTAACTGTAGTTTACTGAAGAACCTTTACCTTCTGGGTACAAAGTATAAATTGCCTTCATGTTGCAAAAGCAAGATTTTTAGATTTATTTACTATTTCATGCAATGTTATTTAGGTTCCACAAAACACTTCTGTAGAAAAACATTTCAATCCCTGCACTAAACAACCTTGCTGATTTCCAGTGGGGTAGGTGTGCCTGCACATGTTTTTAGCCTCCAAGTTAACTAAGTGCTTGATTTAGGGAAAACATTCTGGTAGTCCTTCATTAAGTATTTGAAGAGCCCTTGAGCAGTGATTTACCACAAAAATACAATTAAATTAGCACAAAGATAAAAATACGTTAGTTTCACAACACATAAATCAATGAGGCATATTCATGGTTTGACAAAAAGGTAATTAGTGGCTGCTTTAGCCCAACTTTGGCTGTAACATAGAATTACATCTTTAAGCCTAAATTTGAGCCGTAGGCTGCACTTGGAGTAACCTTTCCTAACAAGACACAACAGTTCACCCTCCGGAATTTTGTGCATGGCCGTACATCTCGGCGCATCTAGCAAAATATATTCAATAGTGCACACGTGCGAGTGAGTAAGCACGTTTTTAGTTGGTGACATCCAGCAATTTAGGCACAAATCAAAATCTCAAACTGTAAAATATTTCTTCAGAATCATTTAAAAAATGTATTAAAGTAAATGTTTTATTTTAATTTTTAAAACAAACGCAAACCCACGCAATTAGTTCAATCTTTTAGGATTTAATTATAACAAAAGGTGAAAAGAGCCCTAAGCATCAGAGCTTTAAATTAAGGCAAACTTAATCCCGAAAAAAAACGAGGAAATTAATTCTAGGGTTTTTGTTTGGCTCAGAATTATTAATCAGAGAGCTGAGATTTAGTAAACCTTTTGCAACATTTTTTTAAAACATGAAGTAATGTCTGCCATGTGTAGGTTATAGAAAATCTTAGTTATTGCAGCTGAAACGAATTTGTTCAGCATACACAACAGAAGCCTGAGAATAACATGAACCTTCAAGCAACAACAAACATATGACAGAAGGGCATTCAGTACTTTATCTCACGTTTCAGCTATTTTGTCAAAGATGTTTAACAAAAAAAATTTAATAAATCAATATTGTACATCCAACATTGTGTTTTAATTGATGACAGAAAAACAAACCATTCGTAAAACCTATATTGAAACATAATGAATCTATAAAAGCTCAATAGCCTAAATGCGAGTGAGCCCTGTATCTTTTCCAATAACTCAAAACCCTTTTAGTGTCTCCCATGAGCTGACAGCTTTGGGCTGGCAGGTGGCACAGTGACTTAACTTAATTCAACATGAGCTCCCCGGCGTCAACTCTAAACACAGGGCACAGAGGACAGAAATCTCCATAACAATATCTGATGCTGAAATACAGATGAGAATCTCGTGCCACTGAAATGTAGCAATATCTAGAGAGAACATTAATTTCCTAGCCAGATGTCACTGAATCATCAGCATCAGGGCCGGACTGGGAGATTTTTTCAGGCCAGGAGTCAGTCATGTAACAAGGCCACCCTGGGCTTGCCACGCATGCATGTCCCCACACATACATGTTCACACCCACACCTAAATGCATGGGCACAAGCAAAACGCAAAACTTTACTGCTGTTAATGCAATAGTACTAAGATAATAAAGATTTTAAACAATAATACGTGTCTAAGTTAGAGCTTTACATAGTCAAATCATGTAAAAAATCAACTGCCTCAGTGGCACATAATCATATAGGGGAAAACTAATGAACCCCAACCTACAGTAAATCCAAGGTTGGGATACACAAATGGTCATGTTTGATCTGGGATACATAACAGCAAATCAGGCTTCAGTCAACAGACACACGCCACGCCCCTTTCTCCACACCTGTGTGGTTGATACGGACGATTGGGGCGGGTCTTAATTGAAATAAACCAATCATCTTTCCCTCCTCCTTGTCCCAGCGCTGGTCTGTCTATCTATATTCGCACTGCCGTCCGGGCCAGGTAAGCATGCAGTTAACAAGGACTCATGTTGCAACTGGCTGTTGGAAATCTAGTTTTCTCTGCCAACTACATCAACTGATTTAAAATTCTAAGAATACATTGCAGATGAATGTAAAAAGGAGAAAACCTGCACCTTCTTGGTGTCTCCAAGTGTTTGGTAGTTAGTTAGTTGGTGACAACCCTGCATACACGGACATGTGTAGCGACAAGCCACCTTCGGAGATAGGGGGGGTGATATAGACATGATAGATAATTTGTGTGACCAGCCAGCTGCTCAAAGTATTACCATCATTAGGCTTCATACTTATTCAGGCTGTGATTAGAATAAGCAAGGCATCATGCAAAACTGAATGATGTTGAACTCTAAAGTATCTCTGCAGCTCAGATTCTAATATGAAACATTAAAATAAAAACATTTCAAGTAACGATGCCAGCCTGCTTCCTAAACCAAATGGTTTAAAGAGCATGGGAAACAAAATATTCCTGTGTTTAAACTGTTTTTTTCTACTTATTTTTACTTTAAAAGAGTTACTGAGATTAAAAAGGTTTAAATTCAACTATTTATTTAAATCAGGATTTTTTTTAAAGTTCTTGCACAGGTTTTATGCTGTGACAACAATATAACATGTAAACTTAATAGTACAGTGATTAAGTATATGCAAATGTTTCCCGGAAATATGATGAAAGATGGTGACAGCACAATTGCTTAATGTTTCCAGAGATAGGATTTATTTTTACTTTCTTATTTATTTAGCTCCTGTGTTGTTAGCAACAATGTTTGATTGACAGATTAAATCATTGTTATGCCACAAGGATGCATTCTGTGCTACAACTGTTTTCCTTTTCACTTTCATATCACTTTCTAATTGCCACGGCATCTTTATTTTTCTCAAATACTGTGAAACCTTGCAATTTATTGGAGGTACTGCTTAAAAATTAAACAATTCATGCAAATTAACAAGGAATATCTCAGATATTCCAAACATAAGTATTTCAAAATGGCTTTTTTTGAAATATGCCAACCTGACTAAAATTAACCAAATAAATGCAATTGCAAGGTAGAGCTTATGTACATTTTTATAGCTACAGTAATCCTGGTTGTAGGACACGCATCATATTTAGGGGGGGAAATTATCCAAAAATTGTACACACATACAAAGTAGCCTTAAACAAATTTCTCAAGTAAAAGTAAAAACGTATTCCAATGAAATAAAATAATATAATTATCAAATGAAAAAAGGTACTTTTACATTTTACCCAATTAAAAAGTGCTTAGTTTGTTAAAAAATAAAATAAATTACAGGACAATTTTTGCAAAACTGGTCCTAAAAGTAAATTTTTTCAAAGAAGTTGCTGCAGTGTATATAACTGCCTTACTCTGTTCGGCAGAATGTAACAGTGAGGAAAAAGCACTGGATCTTGAGCATTCATCCTTTAAGGTCATAAACTAATCACCCCTTTTGTCCCAGAAGAGTCCATGTGACTTCTCAGACCCTCATCAGCCATCATGTCATTCTCTGTGACAACTCTCTGTTTGGTACATCAGGCTCTCTAACTTCATTTAGCAGCTGTCCGCTTCCTCAATCAAATCCTTATCTGTTCTTCTGCTGCTTCCCTTCCCTGCTCTGCGTTTTTGTACTTCTGACATGTGGTTTACCCTCTGCTTCTTGGGTCATTATCCTTCCTTCTGTCCTCTTGGTTTTCCACCTGCTCCTCCATGAAGTATTTCCCACTCTCCAGTTTTTAGTCTGTAATCGTCCGATCAAAGTGTTTTTTTTTTGTCTAAAGCTGACCCTGCCTTTAACCCTAAATATTTTCTTATGTCTCATCTGCATGTTTTGCATGTCTTTTTGAAAACATTGACAGCATTACCCTTCTGAGTGAGTGTGTATTTTCAGAAGAAGTGATAAATTCCTCATAAGCTAGCCGTACTAGATGGGAGAAGAGAGGTCACAAGCTGTACTCGTGAAATAAAGGACTTCTCCAATCCACGTTGTTTTTATTTTACATACTTTTATGATTGAGTTAAAGAATACAGAGTACATGTTGGGTTAAAAAAAAAGGACCTTCAAGTCTTCTCTGTCAAATTTGATTGAAATTCAATATCTTGCTTTGGTAAATTAAAAATTCTGTTTTCAAATGATCTTTACAATAATCCCTCCATTGTTATTAACTGATTATTCCTTTGGGCTTGCAGAGGGGTTGGTGTTTTTCTCTCACGGTCATTGGGCAAGTCATGCTTTTGGACTGTGGGAGAAGGTCGGAGTATCCAGAGATAACCCATGCATGCATGGAGAGACTATGCAAACTACAAAGACCTCAGGTCGACATTCAAACCCAGAAACGTACTGCTTTAAATCTACTGTGCAACCACCAGTGCTACTGTGCAGCTAGTTTTTATTCATTAGGGAATATGTTTTTTTTAACCAGTCTGGCGCTGTATAGTATATGTCTCACTTCTTAAATCATTTTAAAGAACTTTGACAACATGAAGTAGTATAAATATTCCTCACATCATTCCCCAATATAGACACATTAGTAAGCAAATTAGAAACAGAATGATTCAGGTCTGTCAATCTGGAAAATGTTTCAAAACCATTTCTACAGTTTCGAAAAAATAGGTGGCATTAAATAATTACAAAACTTTCTGGGAGACACTGAAAATACAAAATTTTGATCAAGATCACACTGATTAGTGATGTTAACAATAACAACCAAGATAAGGATCTGAATTGCATATGATCACAATTTTTCAGTTCATCAGTGACGTACAAAAGGAAAAAGGCTGGCAGAGAACTCAAGCTATAGGGGAGTTCCACCGCTGAAGTCCTACTGACCAACAACAACACATAGTCCTATACTACATTTGGTAATCCCCATAACTTTTGAGAAAGTATCTTGTCAGTATGAATTCATGAGACAAAAGTTGTCAAATCTAATCAAATAATTTGACAAGATTTCAGGAAAGAAGCATCACACTGACATTCAAACCTGGTGGTGGTGGTCTAATGACTTAAGGCTGTTGTGCTATTTTTTTCACCTTTTTGGGGGGTTAATTGAAGGAACCATACATTTGAAACACTCCCAAAACATTCTAAAGGAGAATTTTGCAGCCAATACATTCTTAGTTTTAAATGCGGCATACTTAGGATATGTGCACCAACTAGTCCACTTTTAAATAACAACCTACAGACAAAAACATTTTCTGATGACCTACCAATGTTATAAACCTTGGATGCTCAAGTCCAGTCCTCCAGAGTTTCTCTCCTTATTACCTTATTAGAGGCATTTCTTGTTGAACACACCTGATTTACATAGTTGGCTTGCTACCAGGTCTTTGAAGAAATAGATTATATTCTGATGAGTGAATTGTCTAATTAGCTTTTTACAATCCTACTGTCTAACAAGCAATTAAAGTTTGCACAATAAGCATATTAAAAAATTATTTAATTATGTGTATATTAATTATTTGCTTTACCCTATTATCACTAACATTACTATTTGTTTTAGCTGAAATCAATATCACTCTTGCTGTAAATTGATTTTTAATCATTGAGTTTTTAAAATAGCTTTACATGAAATAAACAATCGATGACCATGCGGTCAATACCATGACCGCATGAAACAGTTCAACATTATTTTAAACAGACAAAGAGATAAACTCTCTTTGTTGTTCTGCTGGTCTCCACAACTAGGTTTATGTCTAAAAATTACAAATAACAATAAATAATCATTATCCTAATATGTTCATGCTGTATTTTTGTGTGTGTGTTGATACGGTCTAAATGTTGCCTACATCTATATTCTGGGGTTTGGTTAATGTTCTACTACACTAACTAATTGCACCACTTGACCTAAAAGGTTCAAGTACTCTTACATCATTACATCTCATCATTACAGATGTTTCCGACAAGCTTCATCACTTTATATTACTGTGTATTTTATTTGTTTTTAGCACTTTTCCCCTGGCCCTGTCGAAAATTCAAACCGCAGTACTTATTTCTCAAATGCATGCTTTTCTTTTTTATCTTTACTTGTTTATCCTTAGCATCTGTTTTGTAAATATGACTATTTTGCCAAAAAACGACAGTCCCTTTGTGTGTTTCCCAGACTGATGGCTTGATTATCAAGACCTTTACCTGGACAGATTTGTCAGCCCAGTCAAACTTCCACAGAATGAACTTTTATGACTTTCCTGTTGAGTCATGCTTGGCTTGCCTGCATAACCCAACTCTTGACATATTTTGGCATTTCTGCTGAAATCATTGGTGATTATGCCACCCTGTCTCCTTACTAACTATACAGTATGCTAGCATGTCTTCTCTCTGCTTCACATAAAACCAACCTTAGACCCTGTTGTCTCATTCTGAGAGTAGGTCTTTATGCTCAGGAATTAATCCATCTCAGGCTGTAATTTATTATATCCTCCCATGACCAGTATATCATTTTGCATTGTCATATCACCATGCAGTTCAGAAAGGTGGAACCCCTTATGGATCTAAGAGCATTTCTCATGATCCTCCTCACCAGGATTAAAGTATCACTAGGAGATGACGAAGTGCAATTGAAAAGAGTAATTAGAAACTGTGCATCTTTTTTCATAACTCTTTTTCCCGTTACCAAAGAAATTACTTTTTTATCTCATAAATATTAATGGACAGCTTGTAGAGTAATAAGAAGGTTTTGTTTAATTTTTCTTAACTAGAAATACTATTCAGTCGTTTAATTTAAAATAAAAGTGTAAGATTCTTTAAAAAACATGCGGTTTACAGACATTAACACTTTAACACTAGGGTCCACAGATAGATAGATAGATAGATAGATAGATAGATAGATAGTCAAATGCTCAAACCAATTTCAATTGAAAGAAAACATTGCTTCATAGTACTGGCCCAGTTTCACAAGTTAAAAAAGGAAAATCATCAGCTCATACAGATGTATATGATGCATCCTAATAAAATATAAATTCTTCTTTGCGTATGAAAGGGGTTAACAAAGTCTCATGGGGTATAAGAATTAAGCTGATAAACTGGTATAAGAAAATACTCTGTACAGAATACCTTTAGACACCTTTAAAGTAAGATTTAGGGGGGAAAGTTTTGAAAAAACAGAAAAATGGAACAAGAAAATTCCAAAAGTACATACTGAAAAACCTCACCTCTTCTTTTGCTGTATATAGTGTGACCAGAGGTATGTGAAAGATCATGTTTTTTTAGGAGGGTTAGTTTTCTATTAATTAAATTCTGATTTACTGTAAAAAAAATATAACCATGTTATTCTGTGCATTAAAATATATGTCTAATGTTAGTTTGACTTATTTTACAAAAGCCTCTGCTTGGTATACTAAAAAAACTTGATCCAAACTAACTACAAGATGAATCCTATATTTACAACCAATCACTATTTGTTGTGGTTGGCTGCAGTTGCTATTAATCATAAGGCAAACTCTGAACGAGTACAAACTGTGATATCACATTTAGTGCTGGACTGCATTTTTGTAATGGATTTGCACACATAACACCAAAAGTAAACATGTTGTTCAAAAAGTTATGTGGAGTGCAGCTGTCGGTTGTTTTCTCCTTTTATGAAGATTCTACATAACAATGGGCATTTCCTTTCAGTCCACATTGATGGTGTTGGCTAGATATCACAATAACTTAGTCAAATTGTGGTCAGAGAGAGCACACCCACAAATTCCCTTTTTCAGCTGCTTTGGTCACCTGACAGAGACCTGCCAAGCCAGCTGTTCCTTATTCACAATTATCTCCACTCAGCTCAAAGTGAAAGTTTGCCAGACTTTCTGTGCTACTTTTCTGTGGCTTAGAGAGCTCTGCTTGAATGTTTTTGACTTATTTTTTGCCTTAAACAAATTACATGTCTTGATAACCTGACATCAATAATGTGAGTCCCTTTTTTTTCTGACATGGTGGTGATTAGTTAGGTCAGTGACTAAGACACAGAATACATAAATGCAGTTCATTTGCTGTGGTTCTCTAAGGAAAATCATTTTTGCTGGAGAAAAATACAACATTTTTCCTATATATATATATATATATATATATATAATTGTGTTGAAGTTGCCAGAACAAAGACTGATGGATCCTCATTCACAAGTGAATCAAATTCAACAGCAGCATTTTAAACATGAACATAAAATATTCTGGGCCTGAAAATATATGTACAAACACACATTAGGATGGTGTGGATCAAATCACAACCTTTTATATTTTGAAGGGTTTTTATTAGTTTCTAGCTTCATTCTATCTTCCAATCCCCCGCTGTTTGTTTTTTTGTCTTGTCACACAAATGGTTTAACATTTAACCTTTCAAATCAAAATCCTTACCAAATCATTAGAGAACTTAGGCAAACTATGTACTGTTTGGAATGGGCCGCACACAATTAGGGGGGGGGCTTAAGCCAGGGCACAGTTAAAATTTCCTCAAATAGAAACAGTGAAAGCAGTGAATGGATTGTGATTGCCATTCATTAACTAATTTCTTTGTGTAACATGAAGAAAAAAAGAAAAACGATATAAAACTGGAATGTAAATCTGTAGGATATGATGATTTCCATGTTGTGCACTATCCAGGAGATTTTTTGAGTTGCTTTACACATGGTTGATGGTCCTCATATTTCCAAAAATACTTTTCCCTCTCTTGAACTGAAAAAGGTCGTATTCAACTTTTTGATGTCATTTCTGTCACCGTTTTATATGTTGCTGTGGATGGTTGTGAAATGAATATGTTCAGTTGATATAAATGTAACTAAATGCATTCTCTTTGTTATCTTGATGAACAACCATTGCCTTTACTTAATCTTATAGACACATGGATGTAGCCTATGTAACAATGAGTTTTTTGTATAAACTAACTGGGTTAATCTTTGTATTTTCAGTAGAAACAAATATTTACAGCTTTCCAAGATGTATAAATCACAACAGGCAAGGAAATAGGAGGACGTATCTTTTCTGCTGGTCGGCTTTCGAAGCAATACATGGCTAAAATATTATTACAGCACTTTTAGGATGATTAGTTTCATTGTGTTGCATTTTAACAATCAAACATTCTCATCTTTAGCTTGATAGTTGTATGTTACCATAGTAATCTGCTTCTATTTTATTTTCCTGTCAGTAACATCGTGTGGGATTTAGGTAGAAAAAAAACTGTTTTTGGGAGGAAATTTAGATGTAAACTGCCGTTTGTCTAATTTGTCAGCAGTACGACAGTGGAAAAGTTTAGTTTGGCTCTAAATACGAATAACGAAGCCCTTTTATTAAAGGAGACTTCCAGGGCCAATCTATGGTGCAGCCGCTTTCTTCTCAAGTTCCTTGCAAAAACATCAGAACTAATAAAATATCATTCACAGATGGCATCCTGCTTTGCTTTTCTTTTTTTTTTTTGTGGGGAAAACACCTTTAAGGAATCTCTGCTCCTTGTATGGAGCTCCTTTTAATGTGTCCTTATATGGATTTAGAGGGTGTGTTACATAAAAATGTGGCCAAAAGTGTCGACTACCGCTGAGTGTAGAATGAGAGAATGGCTTTTAAAACACACTGAACCCACCTGAAGAGTAGCAACCCAGGAGACATTTTAAAGCCCCATCTAAAAAGCTTCTATGACAGAAGTGGACCGGATGGGATTACATTATTTAAGAAACAATGGCATGTTTAGATAATTTCTTCATTTAGAAAAATATGAAATTATTAATGACTTTGGTTGAGTAAAAAGTAAGTTGACATTACTAAATGTGAGGTTTAAGTAATTACTTTGGTAAAGCGTTAAATCAGATCAGTGGACGTGAACTTTTGTAAATGTAAAATCTTAACCCTTCTATCGCCCTTGGGGTCAATTTGACCCCATTCAATGTTTATCGATATAAAAAATACTTTTTTTTTTCTTCATATTTTATGAATTTTCCTAATTTAATGGGGAAAAATGTTAAAGCATAAAATTTTGTACTGATATTTTTTCCTTGTGCTGAACACATACTGCACGCAAATTTTATCCTCAGGGGTCAATCTGACCCTAAGCTGTTAAAACTTGTCGTCTGTCGGTGTGTGTGACCCAACATGACCAGAACATGCAGTTGCAGGAGATCCATTTGAGTTAATACATTTTGTTCTATTCCCATTAAAACATTGATACTTGTGCGCTATGGGCATGAAGGTGTGTGTGTCTGTATGAACTTCTAAACTCAAACCCGCCAAAGGAGAAAATACTTCTCCCGCTCTGTTGAGGGCAGAAATTCCTGCAAAAATATTGGTAGTTCATGCAAAATCAGGGAGGAGCAAATATAAAAGCTTGCGCAGTAGTTCTCTATCTGAATCCTTCGCCATTGTAATCTGAGTGTACCGCAATATTCACGCTCTTTAAAAATGTCTTTGAAAAGGTTTACCGTCAAATATATGAAAGGAGATCGTCTCTGAGACAGAGGACTGTGTTGAGGAGGACCCTGACTTTGAGGGATTCTAATCTGATGAAAATGAGTGTTGACCCTCTTGTTGTCCCCAACAAAAATCTAAATTTATAAAAATTCATAAAAATAAGTAAATAAATATGGTTACAAATATGTTACGAGATTGAAAGGGGGGGTCACCAACATTAGTCAATATGTTCATTCCGTGAGAGTCAATGTGCTCTAAACCTTAACGCATTTCTGAAGTGGCACAAAAGTAAAATTGAGCCCATGGTTAAAAATTGTTAGCATATTTGATGGCGATGGGAGGGTTAATGCTGCTCGGGAAATACGACAAGAGAGGGGTTTTTTTTTAATCTAAAAATGAATTGTCAGCTTTTCTCTGAATAAATGTTTCTACACCTAAACATAACAGTAGCTTTTATCAACTGTGCTTTGGTACATTTTAATTCCCTGGAAGCTGGTTCAAAAATTCTTGCTGAATCCAGTTTTTTACAAGATTAACATGCGGGGGGGCAGATTGTGAAAAATTAACCATTATCAAATAACTCTGAGGAGCCTCTTCCAAGGGGGTTCAAGTCAGGTCAGTTTTCTCTCACGTTAGCAATGGTCAAGAACAACATGATCATCAAACCTGCTTGTAACTTTGGTAGTGATGGCTGGAACAAACCCTGCAGTGAAAAGGGGAAGCATGAGGTACTTTATTTTTCTGGTAGATGGTGGCAGTAGCTGTGAACCACAGAGAACTAATGGACAAACATCAGCAGATAACACCTTAAGTCACTACGAAATGCAGAAACTTTAAACTGGACTTGAACCAACATTGCTTCTGTGCCTCTCCACTATAGCCCCCGACCCCTGGACCATGATTTGCTAATGAAAATAATAAGGGTGTTTTTCATACTTATTTCAGATGTCTTGGATGTTTCTTGACACAAAGCATGCAACATTTGCAAGTCTATGAGTCTGTTTGAGGTGGCTGTTGTTGCTAGATGCAGCTTCAGCCTAGACCATCTGAAGACTGCATTCTTTGCTTGTGCATCTTTTCCTACCACCCTTAATTATTTCTATACTTGCTCTGAACTTTGGCTTCTTCGCGATGACCTTGTTCAGCCTACCGTCGTAAAGGATGTCAGTGATCGTCTTTCACAGCTGTGCCATAAGCGGCCTTTTGATCCTGTCCTACTGACCCATATTGAAACCATTTTGAGACTTAGAAAAGTTTGACTTAGCCGTTTAGGGTTTGATACCGTGAGTTTCCAGTTTCTGCAACTAATTAATAAAAAAATGACAAGAAAAAGGGGCTTAAAATTTATTACTTTTCGTAATGAAAATATTACACTTTTTTTTATACAGTACACGCAGTGGTTATTTGATACTAATCCCAGGTGACAATCATTTAGTTGTTCAGTCAAATCAGCCAATGATTGTTACTGAATGTACATTTGATTAGCTTGTTGGCATCCACCACTGTGAGGGTTTTATTTTTCCAGTAAGCTCACAGCTGGTAGCTTGTTGAAAATGTTGTTGTTGTCTTGCACAATTCACACGGGTTTTAAGTCTTTTACGTCTGCTGCACACTGCACAATTAACAGGGTATGCAAACGTCTTTCCACGGTTGCAATCCCTCGAATTACTGCCATTGTTTGGATCAAATCACATTTGTACCATACAATTATCATGTTTGGATGATGTATCAACTTTACAAGATATAACTAGTATGTTTGTTTAATAATTGTTATAGTGTGACGCTGTTTAAATGCATAATTTCCTCAGTGACAGCGATACTCTTCTGTAGAGCACTACATACAAAACATTAATTTCAATGTTTTCCTACTTATTTTTAAATATTGGATCTCATATGATGGATGAATGGATAGTTTTTTTTTTTTACTTTGCCTAACAGTGGTACAGAGTCTTTTCTATTTTTTCCTATTTATATTTTGTTTTAATGTGGATTATGCTCAAAAATTACCCAAAGACTGATTTGGATAATTGTGCATTCAGCTACATGAGTCGTTGATCTAGTACATTTTGTTAAAACTGATTTAAGAAAGCAAAAAAAACACCAAAACCAGTAATGGGACACAAATCTGGGGAGGGAACACGTTGACAGAGAAGTGAGACAGAGGCTCCTTACTAAACAGGGAAGGGGGGAAAAGAAGAAAGGAGGGCGGAGGGTGAGCTGATCCTCAGTGTGTGTGTGTATGTGTGTGTGTTTGAGAGAGAGAAAGGAAGGAACAGACGAGGGAGACCTGCTCACACACACTCTCGCTTCCTTCTCTCTCGCACGGAGCCGGGAAAGCAAGAATGAGGAAGAGCTCCGCCGCGCCGCGCGCCTCCTCTCAGCAGATGCGGGTTTGCTGATGAAGCGCCGCTCCGGTCATCCGATCATACAGGTCGCTCGGGTCGCGCTGCATGGAAACGAGGAGTAGGCAAGAAGAGCTCGAGATAACGGCTACAAATACAGAGGTGGTGGTGGGGGGAGAGAGAACTGCGTGCACGGGAATCCGGAGAACCCTTCCCTCCTTTTGTGCGTCTCGGTGGTTGGATACGCTGACCCGACCAGCGTATAAGAGCTCCCTGCGTCTCCATTAGCGCTCCCCACATCGGGCTTCACCTCTGCCACCACTCCTCCTCCTCTTCCTCCTGCTGCTCCTCCTGCCGATATTACTCCTTCACTTGCTTGCATTGCAGCAAGAGCTGAAAACACTCAACTACAAGCCGCCAACTCCGCAACTCCGGATTGACAAGGTAGGACATGGTGCATTTTTTTAAATTTCTTTTAATAATTATGCGGGGGGTCCAGATCTGCTTAATGGCGTTGGGGTGGTGTAGCCAAGTTAATAAGAAGGGGGTGGAGTGAATGGGATGGAAGAAGGAGTAGGGGTGTTTGTGGGGGAGACCCGAAGAGGGACTTGGAAGCGCCATGCGTCAGATGGATAAGGATGCTGAAACGCTTCTACACTCCATCCTCACCCATCAAGCTTTTTTTTTTTCATCCTGCATCTTTGTTATTTCTGTACTTTTTTTTAAAAAACAGTTCCACCGGTTTGGAGTAAGCAGCTGCTGCCCCATTCTTCTTTTTTTTTTGCTCCCCACCTTCTTATCCCATTCATTCTTCTCTCCCCTCCCTCACCTATTTATAGGGAGATGGTTCAGGATTCAGAGCACGTCCCGATCGCCTCTCGCCTCCTTATCGGCCCGCGCGGGGTGGAAGTTGTGCGCCAAAGGTGCGCAACGCGTGTTAAACCAAATGTAAAGGACGGAGGCGCAGTTCTGCGGGCCTCGCGTCCTTTCTGTGCCAAATGGCACTAGGGCTGATGGCGCTCCAGTGCGCCTCGGTGTCCCGTCAGGTTTTGGTGAGCAGCTGGAGAGGAAATTGGTTCATTTAGGATATAATAAAAAGATAAGGTTTGCAAATCTGCTAAATGTAATTTACAACATAGGGAGTAAAGCTGTTAAGGGTTTCTGTTTGCCTGGCATTTACAGTAATAGAGTCGAACAACTGTAACTTTGCAGATATGATGCTATATATAGCCCCATATTTTTCATTTCAGTCAAGGCCACCATCATATTTTTTTTCCCTTTAGGGGTAACACAGTAACTTTGGGACACCAGCTATAAAGTATAAAAACCATATTTATTACTGTGCGCAGGAAGAAAAAAAAAACTGAAATACTGCAGGAGCTCTTAAGCTGCTTTATTTACCCCTTCCCTGCAGTAATGTTGCAGAAGCTGGTTGAAGACCTTGTGATGCAACACACATGCTTCATTTTAGGGTTCAGTTAGGTGTTTGCAAATGACCAAAAGCTTTAATTTCCACATGAGCCGTAAGGTTTATGTGGAACGGCATCAAACCGCTCACCCCCCTCCCATCCTCCCGGTTTTATTTTTCTCTTAACTAGCTGAGGTTGTATCACAACTTTTTCCAGGCTTATTGCCACTGCTGTGCAACAACTGATTGGTCAACGGAAACAGTGGCCAGACATAGAGCTTTGGTGGCTGGAGGACTCTCGCATCACATGT
Source organism: Orestias chungarensis (assembly GCA_032876305.1). NCBI lineage: Eukaryota > Metazoa > Chordata > Actinopteri > Cyprinodontiformes > Cyprinodontidae > Orestias > Orestias chungarensis. The sequence continues at coordinate 2,589,590 of JAVLVB010000624.1, read as the reverse complement.
TATTTTGGCTGATGGAGACGAGAAAAATAAATGAAAATAATGTTCAGCCTTTCTGGAGGGGAGAGGGCAACTATGCCACTTAATTATTTGCAGTAGCCACACTTTTGACTATATTTGAAACTATGCTTCATCTGTGTACCGGTGTTAATGTAAACTTTAACCTTGGGAAGGTTTTATGCATTTATCTGTAGAAAAGAAAAAAATCTCAGTCCATGTTCCAACTTTCAAGTTTAGTTTCTAAACAAACTGAATACATTGCTGGTAGATGTATCTTTCCAGTTTATTACCTTCTGCTTTACTACAGCTATCATTTTAACAGAACAAGTGTTAACATTTTATCGCTGACAAACAGAATAAGTGATGGTATCATCCTGAAAGTGTTTACGGAAAATATGGGCTAATTTTTCCTCTTGGCAGTTTTCCCAAACGTTTCTTTTTGTCAATTCATGACAAAAAGAACTGGTGATACCAAAGTCAAACAGGGATAGGAATCCTGCGTTTGTAGCTCAGGAGCTATGCGTGTACACATTTTTCAACAGTCAGCCGGTGAATGACCTGGTTTAAATTTATGGAGATGTAGCAAGTCAGCATTTGAAACCTTAGAAAAAACTGTTGAGTGGTTTTTTGATGCATTGAAGGAGTATATTTAACACAATATCAAAATCAGTGCTTTCACGTATATACGTGAGAATTGTTTATATTCTGTGTACTTATGTTCTTTTTTTTAATTAGCATTACTTTATTTCTTTTTCTTTAATGAAAAAAAAAATTCTGAATGACTCTCCGACAGTTCTTTCACAATGTTTCAGTTGGGCTGAGACTTGAAGTTTAGATCACCCCAGTGTAAGTGCTTTTTTTAAATCTTTGAATTGACCAAATTTGGTGTAGATTTAATGCCGTTTCTACATGCGACCTGTTGTTCGAGGCAGTTCAAGGATGCTTTACCCGCTTGGACAGATGGCCTCATATTTAACTCTGTAGAATAAACATAAGAGTTCAAAGTGATTCACGTCATTCACTCGAAGGGCATAGCTCCTTTAGCTGCATTACGACCAGGGAACTATTACTCCTCCAATCCGTTCTTGACATTTGTTATCGGGTGATTTTTAGTTTTCACAATACATGATGCAGTACATTATGGCTACACTTGATCTTTGATCTTGTCTGCCCAAAGAATTATGCTATTCAATGGTAAATGTTTATTTTGATGCAAATTTGCCAGCTCAATCTGGAAGTTACATTTTTATCTAATTTTACCATCATAAATTTCCCCAGGATCTTCTACTGATGTTTTGGAATGGCCTTATTACTGATCTCAGATTAATTAGGCAGGACCAGTTGCTTACAACATGTTATTGTTGGTGTCATACCTCATTGCATTTGTGTATCTCTACTGTACATACATACTATGACACCCTAAGGGGAAGTTCAACAAAATCAAGATTGTGGATTAAGCCTGGACTTTCTTGATATTCTATAATAATTAAGCCCTGAAGTAGTTTCACAAAACAGTAGCACATAAATTACCATGGTGATTTATCATGTTCATATAGCCTGCTCCAGACCAGGTTTACAGCCAGGCATAGATTATCCTGGTGCCTTATCTGTTCAGTCAACAGTCAGGCTGATTAGAAACCAATCTGTTTTGTCAGTGATTCAGATTCTGTGTTTTGGTCTGTGTTTTATATATATGAAATAGGCTGCATCAAAACGCCACTAATTCATAATATTACTTCTCTCAGGAAGTAGTCTTGGATATGGACAGGGACATTCTAGCAATATTTACTGTTACGTCAATTGCAGACTATTCAGAGACAAGTATGTTGTTGAATATTTTGTTGTGTATTGCTTTTTGTGTATTAAACAGACAACAGTGTGTCACAATGTTTTTTTTTGTAAGGTCACTTCTCTGCTTAGGGCTAGTGAGATAAAATTGATTATTAAATTGTGTAGCGGCCACATTTGTGCATACATTTTGCGCTGAAAAATTATTGTTTGAAGTTTATTGATTTCCAAGTCGAGTTTCTTTGGTTTGTTTTTCTTTTTTCTATTCTAAAATCTCGTACCAATCCCTGCTGATTTCTTTGGTGATGTGCAATTTTGATTTCTGCTGACTCTTATTTGGTGAGGTCTGCAGAGACCTCTGAAGGTTTGTGAATTCTGTTAAATGCATGTCAGTTGGCAAGCATGCCTTGTGCATGGTAAGATGTCCTCTTGATTCCACTAATTAAGCCTAACTGCTTCTCCTGGTATTTATTCCACTGATGGCAAAGCCCTATGTTTGGGAATAGCTCAAATCTGCATTTGTACTCTTACTGATCTTACTTTGCTGTTGTACGATTGTTGTTACTCAAACGCAAGTTGATTTGGATAGCAACGTCTGTCAAATAAGTAAAGGTTCCCGGCTCTCAGGCAATAAACTGTGTGGGCAAACAAAGAGTAAATCTTCGTTTTATGCTGTTCTACATACACATTTAAATGATCCACTATTGTTTGCCATACCCTTCGTCTCTTTTATAGCCACTGTGTCTTCTTGTCTGATGTCCTTTAATTCATCACAAGATGCAGTCAAAAGAAGTATGGTACGCATGACTCATCAGTGAATCTGTGATCGAACTCATATTTTGTTGAAGAAAGCGCATTTACCTGAATTATTTAAACCTGGTTGGAAATGGTTACACCTGCTAAGCTTGATTTGGCCTTTGCGAGGCCGGGATACAATGATGCGTCACGCCTAGCTTTTTCTGTTGTAGAATTAGTTACAGTAGATTCCAATTAATCAAGTCTTTGATTAGCAGAACCTCCTCGTTAATTTCCCTTTTAAACTCTGAGGAAGTCGTTTCTTATTTTTCTCGCAACCTTTTCAATCTGCTTTTGAAAGTGCATGTAATACGATTTAAGAACTTTTCAGTCTCATAAAGGATGCACACTTTTATTTTTGTCCTTATTTTAAACAAAGACAAAAATATATATTATAAATGTGTCTTCCAAAAACTCACACCAGTTCGGGGAAGTGGCCTCTTGTCCACCTATTCAAAGGTTAAACTGTATAGCTTTTAATGACAGCAGACCCAATCTGGTCCTTCCAGAAGTGGTCTCCTTTATAAATGATTAATCTAGTTAAAAGTTCATCTAGCTTTTGATCAGTGAAACATTCCTTTAAGCGTTTTTCCACTTCATGTTCATTTAACCTTTTCTAAAAATTTTTGTGTTATTATAAAACTTGAGTTTTAAGCTGCTAAAACAAATGCCATAGCCCACGAGAAAGTCACTAAGCCATTGCTTCTTCCTATTTGGTCAGATTTTTATTTATTTTTTTACTTTGAACTCGATATTCAGGGGTTTTCATATATTTTCTGTCTGACATCTGAATGCTTGTGAGTGACATCGGTACATGTGTGGTGTTTTATTTGTAGCATGGTGGTTGCTCATGTTTTTACAAATTATATTATGTTCTACACTTAAAAAAATTAAATAAAACTGCCGTGTTATTTTAAACCATGATTATTTAGCATCAGTTTAATAGTGATCACAGCAGCTCTTTGTTGAGGAAAGCTCATGGTTTTGTGATTGATAAGTGGTAAGTAAGGTTTGCCACTGTTTTGTAAAGCTACATAACACCTGCACTGGACAAAGAATGGCTCGCTGGCTAGAAAATTATTCAACATATGTAACTGTATGAATGTCTTTATAGTTAATTTTTATTGTGTTGTCGATGTAGTTATGGTGACATAACAAGATCCAAGTCAGTCTTACTGATTTGTAGAAAATTGTAATGTCATTGAATCATTTGACATTGTAAAGAGGGGCTACATTCAAAAACAATGTGTATTTATATTTAAAACAGTACATACAGTTAATCAGAGCTCTTAAAGGGACTCATGTGTCAATTTACTTTATGAAGCAGAAGAGCAACAGGAGATCTTCGGCCTTAGATATTTTTTTTCTTCCAATGTCGTGGATGTTGTTGTGCACCAACTCAGTGGACAGATGACCATAGACTGTGAGTGGGAAGTAATTATGTGAGTTTACCAGATTGACTTTGTCTGACTTCAAGTTTTGTATCATGAGGCTGACTTGGCCTGAGGAGCAGCTTCTGGGCAGAATTAGACTAAAAACGCCACATCAGTCCTAATGATGGTAAATGTGGACAATTTATCTTCGGTTGCCTGCTGTGGCCATTGTATTTGTTGTGCTCCTACACAAAGTCCTAGGGATATTATTCATTTTCCTCTTTTCATAATGGAGTTTTTTTTTCATTATTACTACTTATAGTTTTTCTCAGTTTGTATTATTTATTATTTCATTTTTCTCCCAAGTAGCCTATTCCTTTTTCCTGTATTTTTGTCTTGGTTTCAGTTATAATTGCTCACTTCATTATATAGCTAAGCACAAAATGTATAGTTTGAAACAAAGCTCTCTGCTTGTTTTTTTGTAATTATTTTGTTAGTCTGTTCACCTGGTTAAACATTAAAAAGGGGATTTATGTAGAAAGTGGGTTTGTTTTCTGGACTTTTTGTCTATATACCTTGTCTTTGTTGCTTTGGGTGTGTTGCCCACCTTTGGGTGCTTTCTTTTTGAGCAGATGTCCTTACTGCTGCATATAGTTTTAGTTTCCTTAGCTCTGTTTTTTTTGTTGTTTGTTTGTTTTCTGTTCCTCTGGGGATTCTTATTCATGGGTCCTATTTCTGGGTGTGTTGAATTTAGTATTTTTATTTTTATTTTCTTTACGTGAAATGACTTGCAAACGAGGCCAAGAAGAAAATTTGTGATGTATTGTGAAACATAATTTTAAGCTCAAGGTATATTAAGTTGCTTCTACTGTTTGACTATGTGCCATTGATGGCGAGTGTTGATTTAACTATAATGCTCTTATTTTGAAAGTAGCCTGTTCCTAGTTTGTGAGGGACAAACTAGGAACAGGCTATTCTTATCTGAGTTACAGATTAAATTAATGTTATACTATTGAGCATGCTAAATGAAATGACGGTAATTGAAATCTGACAATTTTTTTAGATTGTGGGTGTGTTATATGTATTATATGTATTCTTCTTTTTTTTAAATGCTTATGTTAGTACATTTATATTTATATGTTTCATTTTTAATGTTTCATATATATTATATTGCAGACTCAACCTATTTCATTTAGCTTTTTTAACTTTCTTTGTATGATGTATTAATGAATATTCTAAAAGTCTTTTTTTGAAATACAATCTTATGATAGACCAGATATATTGATTGTAAAATGCTGCAGTCCTACTAAGACTATCTGCAACCCATTTTATATTAAATTACTTGTAATAAATCTTTTTGATGCTCTTCTAGCCTCCTGAAGGGCCAAAGAACAGAAAAGGCAAAAAGAACCTTTTGGAAAAACTGATGGTGCATTTGTGTTTTCTCATTTTTGATGCTGTTAGACATGACTTAAAGGGAAAAAAAGGATTTAAACCAAACCCAAATCTCATTTGAATGTTTTTCTATTACTTAAACTAAAATCTGCTAAAAAAAATAATAATAATAACAAAAAAAACAAAAAAAAACAGCTTTTTCAGTATACAATATCTATAGGTACATATGTTTTATATATTATCATAATCTAAAAAAAACACAGGTTTCTGGCTAAGCTAATTAGATGCCTACTATGACTGTCTACTCGGTAGGAATAAAATAGTTAACACCTGTTTTCGTTTACAGCAGTTTATGTAGTGCAGTTTGTGGTAGTCAAGAAGGACATCCCTAAGTGACTGGTAACTGGTTTAAATTAAGAACAGCAGTTTCTCCGTGTTTAAACAACCAGTTTAAATGCAATTAATTTAAATTATTAGCAGATTTACAAATCTATAATTCTCTTGGTAATTGACTTCTAATCTATAGATCAGTCACAAAAATTGTGGATTTTATTGTAGTTTTGAAAAATGTTTTTTTTATCCACGACTGAAGACACAAGGTGCAATGCTAGGAGCTTCCTTATCAGAGGCATATTTTACAGAAATAGACTGAGTATCCTTTTTTTTAATATTGAGATGGATGTCCTAATGTCTGAGCATGTTACACTATTTGTTCATCCTAAATATGTAAACTGCACTGATCGGTATAAAGTGCAAAAATACACAAATGTGTTTATCAATATTGTTTTTTTTGTCACTTTTCTATGGTTATTTGAGTTTGATATACTTGCTATAAAATAGTTCATTTTAGTAAATCTAGATAGAGTAAGGAGAGTTTTTTGTTTTTTTTTAACAAATGATTAAACTAAAGAGCTCGGAATCTTGAAATGGAATAGTTCTCACTACAATTTATCAGACACATATTTTCAGATAATTTAGTACCCAGTATACGATTACTGAACTTCAGTTTAGACCAGGGGTCTACAATTCAAGTCTACTTTGGACATTGCTTGGCAATGTTTAAATGTTTTTCTGATCCAACGTACCCGAGTTAGGTCGCAAAATTGCAAAGATACTGCTAAACTCTACTGGACATA
>JAVLVB010000624.1:2561609-2583006 GCA_032876305.1 Orestias chungarensis | reverse complement strand
TATATGTAAAATACCCCACAGAATACTCCTACAATGATCCAGCCACAATCTTTTTTCACCTTAGTTTATTTTAATAAATCATAAATAAAGATTTTCAGTTTCTGTTGAACTTTGTGTTAGTTCACTGAGTCACTTTGATATCGTGTCAGCCTGGGTGCTGTTTGTCATGAAGGGGTCCCTTGGCTGGGATTAACTAAACTCAGTTATATAGAAATTGCCCCCGAATTTCATCAGTAGTTTTGCAAAGTAAGCTCATTAAAGATCTGAACATTTGCCACTGTTGTTTGTAAAGTAATTTGTCATTAAATTCGGAATTAAGGCAAGGCAAATTTAATTGATAATTAAGATTGCTTTATGTAAAGATTTAAAAAGCAAATTAAAGTTACCATTTAATGAAATACAACAAAGAAAGAGGAAAATGCATAAAAAAATAGAAATGTTATACATTTCGTACATAAAGAAAACTTTTGTAACACCCCAGTCCACAGTCTGAACCAAACGGCAGAAAACAAGAAGAAACATCTTAAATAAAAGGCGTTCTATAAAATCTTGGTGGTTTTAAAAGTAATTATTTTAGTTTGATATCTAAACTGGGGATTAAAAATTAAATGTAGTTTCTTTAAAATTTAAAATCTCTATGTAAGAGAGTTAAATCAAATAAAATTAATTACCTATTGGAGGAAGAAATGTTTTTATAGGAATCTTGTATATTACAGACAAATTTCATAGATTTTTTAAAATCACTTATTATACTTTTGGATGTAATACAAGGTGCTCCTAAAGTAAAAATACTAAATATTGCTAGACCTAAATCTTAGGAAAATTAGAATTAGACATACTTTATGAATGCCTAAAGGGAAATTACAGAATTGTTTGTTTATAGAGAGAGACAAATGCTTTACTATTTGACTGACAGTTCTCTCTCTCTCTCTCTCTCTCTCTCTCTCTCTCTCTCTCTCTCTCTCTCTCAAGGTTCAATATCTCCTTTAACCTTCAGCTCCAAGTCCTGATCTTACTATCAACATGGGCTACAGGAGTCATTCCCCTGTCCTGTCTCCTCTGCTGAGACTAACAGTGGTAGCTGTGATTCTGCTCCTCAAATCCCGAACCGTGCTGGCTGGTACCGCTCCAGAGCAAAGCCTGGGCAGCTCTGTTTCAGCAGTGTCTACAAACAAAACTGAATGCAGCCAGCCTGAACAGTGTACCAATGGAGTGCTGCTACCTGTTTGGGAGCCCAGAAACCCATCGTTTGGCGACAAGGTTGCCAGGGCAACTGTTTATTTTGTGGCTCTGGTCTACATGTTTCTTGGTGTGTCAATCATTGCAGACCGTTTCATGGCATCAATAGAGGTCATAACGTCACAGGAAAAAGAGATTACCATCAAGAAGCCCAACGGAGAAACCACCAAAACTACAGTCCGTATCTGGAATGAGACTGTCTCCAATCTCACCCTCATGGCTCTGGGCTCATCTGCTCCAGAAATCCTACTGTCTGTTATAGAAATAATAGGCCATGGGTTTGAGGCTGGCACACTGGGTCCCTCCACTATTGTTGGCTCTGCAGCATTCAACATGTTTGTCATCATCGGACTCTGCGTGTATGTTGTACCCGATGGCGAGACAAGGAAGGTCAAACACCTCAGAGTCTTTTTTGTCACGGCCACCTGGAGTATCTTCGCCTATATTTGGCTCTACCTGATCCTGTCAGTGATCTCCCCTGGTATCGTGCAGGTCTGGGAAGGCCTGCTCACTTTCTTCTTCTTTCCCATCTGCGTTTCGTTTGCCTGGGTGGCAGACCGCCGCCTGCTGTTTTACAAGTATGTGTACAAACGCTACCGCACCGGCAAGCAGCGTGGCATGATCATAGAGACTGAGGGAGATCGCCCGCTTCCTTCTAAGGTAAGCCACCAGGAAATGACACAGCTCTCGTTCCTACAGGCAATGCTAACATGGTTTCTGTTCACAATAAAAAAGATTTAACTGTAAAGAAATCTCTTAAAATTAAGTTTGACCTTATCACAACTGCTTGCATGTGTTGTTCAGTTGGTTATGTTGGATGCCTGCTGAACGCATAACAGTCAGAACAGCCAGCCAGTAAAAAGAACAAAATGGTCACGGTTTATTTGTCCCCCAATTGGGAAATTAATTTTATCAGCAGCAGGCTGTAGTTATTGAATGATGTATGTGGGCGGGGGATGAGATGCTCTTCGTAGCCTGCAGTTAGTACTTTTTATTTATAACTATTAATTGTATTAGTGTATTAAACTCTGTCAAGGTGAACTGATCAGATTAAAGTTATCACGCAAACGCAAATAGCCTCCGTAATTTCATCTGTTTGTTTCCTGTTTTGATTATGGTCAGATGGTTTGTGTGATGACGCATTGGATTGATGTAATTTCATTTCCGTTGTTGTGACTGCACTTTAATTCTTCCACTCACTGAATTTGTTTTTCCAAATTTTGGCAATTGTATGAAATGTGTTCTCCATTCCTACATGGGGTATTCCTTTTTATTTCTAGTAGAGGATGTTTAATTAAATTTAACCGTATTCTTAAAGGAAGATCTTTTGAAGTTTGCTAAAGTAGGAGGCTAATGCCAATTTCCTAATCTGCCCAGAGTTGACAAACACATTATTTTATTAGGGATTTAAGTAAATTGAATGCAGGCTAGGTTTGTAAAAAGATAATTTTCCGTAAATTAAATATACTGCTCAAAAAAATGAAGGGAACACTCAAACAACACATCCTAGATCTGAATGAATTGAAATTATCTGAAATGAATCAATATTCTCATTGAATATTTTTTTTCTGTACAAAGTTGAATGTGCTGACAGGAAAATCACACAAAAATCATCAATGGAATTCAAATATATTGATCGCTGGAGGTCTGGATTTGGAGTTTTCACACAAAATCTAAGTAGAAAAACACACTACAGGCTAATCCAACGTTGATGTAATGTCCTTAAAGCAAGTCAAAATGAGGCTCAGTATTGTGTGTGGCCTCCACATGCTGCTATGACCTCCCTACAATGCCTGGGCATAGTCCTGATTGAACGGCAGATGGTCTCATGAGGGATCTTCTTCCAGACCTGGACTAAAGCATCCACGGATGGAGTGAGACATGATGTCCCAGATGTGCTCAATCGGATTCAGGTCTGGGGAACGGGCAGGCTGGTCCATAGCTTCAATGTTTTCATCCTGCAGGAACTCCTGACACACTCCAGCCACATGAGGTCTAGCATTGTCCTGCATTAAGAGGAACCAAGGGCCAACCGCACCAGCATATGGTCTCACAAGGGGTCTGAGGATCTAATCTCAAGATTTCCACCTTTTGTCTATTCCATTTGCACAACAACATGTGAAATTGATTGTCAATCAGTGTTGCTTCCTAAGTGGACAGTTTGATTTCAAAGATGTTTGATCCACTTGGAGTTATATTGTGTTGTTTAAGTGTTCCCTTTATTTTTTTTGGCAGTGTATTTTACCTTTAACTTTTCAATGTTGCATTTTTCAGATTTTGAATGCCACAAAAGTTTGAGAACACCACACTTGAAAAGACTAAATGTTTAACCTTTACTATTAAAACTAATACATGAGAATCCTCTAAGGTGTCATGGTGACAGATGTTTTACAGACAAAGCTTGATCTTTTTTCTTTTCAAAAAAATTATCCACTAACTAAAGGACAGTTGTGAACACAAATACTGATACTAATAATTTCTTAATTGGTCTGATTTGTTTAGAGCTACATTAAGAACATGTAAAACCCTAATGTGACTGACTGGACAGTGTATTGGATAATGCTGTACGTTTTTAATTGAAGTGAGACAAAACATTGAGAATTTAGTGGGAGGTTTTATCTTGCATTGAAAATATTTATGATAACATTTATTATTTATAGGTGGATATTGAGATGGATGGAAAGATGCTGAATTCTCATGGTGTTGACTTCCTGGATGGTCCACTCGGTTTGGATATAGATGAGAAGGATTTGGATGAGGAGGAGACCCGCAGAGACATGGCGAAGATCTTGAAGGAGCTCAAACAGAAACACCCAGACAAGGAGGTTGGTTACAATGTTGAAGTTACTGTATGTATTTTTACTGCCATCCCACTTGATTATTGTTTTCCAACCAAAAGTTATTTTTGATGGTAAATTAAATTAAATGGCAGAATTTAATCAATAGGAAACTATCAAGCTAAATTTCTGAAATGGCTTAATTTTGGTAATAAATGAAAAGGTTAGCTCAATGTTATAAAAAAAGCAAACTAGTGGATGAATGCTGAAAAGGATTTTAATTAACTGATGTGCTAAATCTAATCCAATAGAATGACCAGTCATTAAACCTTTTTTTTTAAACAATGGTCTATCTACTGTTTAACAGGGATGAAGGACAATTTTTCATCTTTCCCGCTTAAACGTAACAGGAGGTTGTCTTTCTTTTTTTTACTGTCTTGAGGAACTTGCTAAATGCAGATTTTTTAAATGGACTGTAACTACTGTAATTATTTTTTTTCTTGTATAATTGTTTTATGTTAAATTTGACACCTAGACTTTACGCTGTAGACGTTAGATTGTCAGTAAGGGTTGGTAAATCGTGCAGTGATGAGGTCCCAAATATATTAAAATCCAAACCTTCTTTCTAATTTCTTTGGAGAACAAGTTTTATTAGAATTCAATGTTTTCCTCTTACCAGGTGGAACAACTTATTGAACTTGCCAACTACCAAGTCCTGAGCCAGCAGCAGAAAAGCCGAGCTTTCTATCGCTGCCAGGCCACCCGACTCATGACAGGCGCTGGCAACATTCTGAAGAAACATGCTGCAGATCAGGCACGAAAGGCTGTCAGCATGCATGAAGTCCGCTCTGAAGCCGGTGATAACGATCCCATCTCTAAAATCTTTTTTGAGCCGGGCTCCTATCAGTGTCTTGAGAACTGTGGCACAGTGGCTGTCAATGTGGTGCGAAGAGGCGGCGACCTTGACAAAACTGTTTCTGTGGAGTACCGGACGGAAGACGGCACAGCCAATGCTGGTTCTGACTATGAGTTCACTGAGGGCGTTGTGGTGTTCAAGCCAGGCGAGACCATGAAGGAAATCCGTGTTGGCATCATCGATGACGACATCTTTGAGGAGGATGAGAACTTCCTTATTCATCTTTCCAATGTTAAGGTGTTGACCTCTGATGGGGAGGAGCCAGAGGAAAATGAATCCGCCAATCATGTGGACTCTGTGGCATGTGTTGGCATACCATCGACAGCCACCGTTACCATATTCGATGATGACCATGCTGGTATCTTTACATTCGAGGAACCTGTTTACCACGTCAGTGAGAGCGTTGGTACAATGGAAGTGAAAGTCCTGAGGACCTCCGGAGCTCGCGGTGTGGTCATGCTACCATATAAGACCGTGGAAGGGACTGCTAGAGGCAGCGGGGAGGACTTTGAAGACACTCACGGCGTCCTTGAATTTCAAAACGACGAAATCTTGTAAGTAGTTTTGATCATTATTTGATTTCAAATCCAACTAAAAGTATAGTAACATTTGAGATGTAGAACCATCACAGATATTGTTTTTTCCAAGTTCTGTTTAAATTATATTAGCGAAGATGTGCAAAACAGAGATGTTGGTTTGATTTGGTGGCCATTTAAGCGGAGTGGCGGACAGCTCTGCTTCAAGAATCAGGAGATTCAACAATCCCATACCTGTTAGCTTTTACCCCCCTACCTCTTTCATTTCTTTTTTTCCTATTTCTTGTGTATGTTCATTAAACTTTTCAAGCCTGTTATTTCATCATGCTGCTGTTTGAATCTTCCTCAGGGAATATATTGATTTCTCCACCCTGTGTTGCTGCACTGTCAGCACAGTAGCTTTAGCTTTTCAGGATCTAGGAGCCACTTAGAAGAATAGGGTTACTGGTTAGTTAGTGGTGGGGTTGAATTTTAATTAAATGGAATCCCCTTGTGTGGAAACTGAATGTAAATCTTGGAGAATGCTTTTAGTAATACATGTAAACGGAAACTAGGAGTCACTAGTGGCTGGAAACGGTTCAAGAATTCAGCAGCATATCCATAAATGCCAAGAAAGAACATGTGTTTTGTTGACTCTATTCTGAAGCACAAAGGCCTTTAAACCGTAAGTCAAGTTGCTCTTTTAGGTGGACTTATACCTTGTGAAAACCTCCAAGAGCAACTGATTGTTGCTGGCTGGTGGCTTTTTGTTGTTTAGTCAGTGAAAAACGGGCTCAGACCTTAATTTAAGGATCCCTGCAGTGAACGGATGAATCTCCTGTTTAAAGCTTTACTTAACAGAGCGCTGGACATATGGTGACTCACGGTGAGCATTGTGATTGGAGTTGGAACACATTACAAAAATCCGTTTGACTCAATAGGGTACATTCGGCATCTGTAATCTTCAATATGAACCACTCAGTGTGTGAAACTTGATCCGAATGTCAACTAGTTCCTTTATCCTAGCGACAAGCAATTTCTTTAAGCACACTTTTTTTGATACGGAGAATTTTGATATGACTTTTTTGTAAATGATCATCTGGTTTCCCTAATAGGTTATTGATATTGATATAATGTCATGTTACTTGAAGTGATTAGACCTAAAATAATTTTTTAACCTAACTGTTGAGATTTGCTGCTTTATATAACTTTTACAAATAGAAAAAAAACGTTTTGTCTAACTAACATAATAATCAGCCATGGCCATGTCACTTTTGTCTAATACGGGGTTGGAGCTTTAGAAATGTCAATTTTTATTTGGAATTATGTTTTCTTTGGAAATAGGGGTTTGTTGGGGTCAAAATATTTCAGAATCTGACATCAGAGAGACCCAATGTAACAAGGAGAAGTGTACTTCTCCTTGTTACGTACACACTTCAGTTGATGGTATTAGAACAATCCAATTTGCGTAAACAGAAGAAAAAAGTGCTTTCTTTATCTTGAGTTTGAGACAATTTGATCAGAGATCAAAAGTATTTTGGTGTTCTTGTCCCTGGAAGCCAGAGTTGTACAGCAAAGTTCCAACTCAAAAACTATTTGAAGATATTAAAAGTTGAAATGTCAACAGTGAAATCTAGAGGTTGTTGAGGAGCCCTAAGTTCAATAGTGCACATTGTTGGATGGACTCAGTTTGATTACTTGAAATTGATATGATGCATTGATTTGTGTAGCTAATATATGGCGAACCCACTAGTTTTTTTAATCATGACTGGATTTAGAGCTTTTCCCTAAATCAAATACAACATTAAAGAACCAAAACATAAAAAAGCTCAGTGGGCCCCTGTTTAGGTTTTTAAGCAATGGCAAACTGTCACAAAGACAAAAAAAAGTATCTTGCATTTCTTTATCATAGAAATATGCATAAAATACTAAACCTTGTTTTCATTGCCAATTTATCTGCTTTTGACCCCCATATACTAGTAAATGGTCTCAAGTAGCACGAGTTGTAGAATTTCCATAATCAGGGAGCCTGTAGAGAGGCATGGTGGAGTTGAAAATCAAATGATGCTCCCTCCTACACACACAAGCGCATGGTCCAGTAGCCAGTATAAATTGCCCATGTAACATACACACTTTCAAAGTACAAAAAATATATAATGTGGCTTTTTATGTGATAATTGAAATTTTTTATTTTATTGTTATTTGGTTACCTTGTTAAACTTAGGGAGTAGTTCATTTAATTAACTTCAAAATTAAATCAGCGTCATAACCTATCAACCAGGCATCTGTTTAATAGCTGAATATTCAGGGTTTCCTACAGTCTAGTTGCTGAAGTTTAAATACTCAAAATGGAATATGATAGTTAGCGATCACATCATGTAGAGAATAAAAAAAACTAAAGTTGTTTACACTGAGATGGAGCGATCATATTAGAGATGAATCTACATTTAAATGGATTCCAAGATGGTTGTGAACTTGTCAAGTAGTTGTCCAATTGCAAATAAATATAACTTAAATAAAAGTTTAAAATATACATGCATATTGTCATTTTTTGTCATTTCTTTTGTTTTTTTGGTGATTTTAGGTTCTTTAGGTGATGTTTGGTTCTGTAATTTAGTATTGGTAATAGTTTCCTCAGTAGTACAAAGATGTCTCATCATGTTGAACTTGTTGGGAATAAAATCATGGGTGGCTTTTAGCCAAATTTACAGGTTGAAACATCTGAAATTGTAAATTTTCATACTAGTTTTATACAAACGTATATTCATGGATTTTAATAATCAACTAATTCACAATAGGACTGGATTTACAAAATTAGAGTGTGTACGATTACAGAATGCTGACGAGCTGTGAAATCAGAAAAAAAACACAGTGAGGCTATAGTTTTCCATTTCTCTACCCTTTTTTAATTTAAATAACTAGTTGCTTTATATGGTTTAGTTTAGTTTTATGTCTGTATCAGAATTTTGTTTATTGAACAGGTATTTTTACATGCAAGGAATCTGACATTGTTGTGTTGCAGAGCAGGCAACATATACAACAACAAAAAACTATTAATAAATTAAATAGTATAATATAGTAAGTAGAAAATATGCATATATATATATATATATATATATATATATATATATATAAGAGTAACAGTATACTAAATCAAAACTAAGAACTATACAACTTATACAAGGAAATTTTCACGGTTTAGAAAAAAATATGGATTTTTATACACCATCCCCCACCCCACACCTTCAGTTTAGTATTTTCTTGCAGAATAAGTCTTTCAGTCAAGAATTAACTGAACCATACATCAGTCGGGCCAAATCAGGTAAACGAACAAATCAGCTAATTTTTGGCCAATCCAAACACATCCCAAAATGTTGCTCTACAAGAATTGACTCCAGCGGCTTGTAAATTTAAATACACAACACCAAGAGATTCAACAAGTTGAATCTCTTTCTTTGTACAGTACTTTCTCTTTGCCAGATCCAACACTGTACGTTCAGGTTTTGGGTTTAAATGTGACTGAATTTCGAAAAGGTTGAGGGGTAGAAATAATTTTTAAGGCTATCCAAAATGTAGTGGATGCACTTCTTAGATTGTGCAGCAGCCTTGCTTCCTTTTTGGCACAGGAGAACGAAGCAAACTAGGATCTGCTTGAAGCACAGACGCAAGCCCACACAAGCTTTGGTTTAGGAGGTGTGAAGGTTTTTCTCATGTTACAGAGAACATTGTAAAGCAACACCTCTCTTGGCAGGAGGCTCACACCTGTTATATTGTGTGTGTGTGTGTGTGTGTGTGTGTGTGTGTGTGTGTGTGTGTGTGTGTGTGTGTGTTCATTATAATATTGCCCTCTCAAGTTATCACCTTTCTAATGTTGAGATATGATTGCTGTAAAAGTTAATGAATGAGTATAATAGAAATGAAAAGAAAGGATTGGCTGATGCTCCACCTTGTTGTAGCCAAAAGTTGTTTCGATGTTCCAAAGTGAGAAGACGATAAAGATCATTAGGGGATGCTAGAAGCAATCCTTAATCTTTTTTCTCAGTGTGACAAATGTCGAAAAGCCAGAAAGCAGGAACTGGGAGAAGAAAAAGGAGGGCAGGTCGGCAGACATGACCAGCTGCCTCCACAAAAACGCCATTACCTTGGCAACTGCTTGGATGAAGAGAGGAAAAAAGATGGCCACAATGATGAAGAAAGCAACTGATGAAAAATGGAAGAATATGAGAAGTCAAAGTCGTCATTAAGACGTGAAAAAAGAGAGGAATGGAACCAAGGGACCAGATTCAATTATTTATTCCCACTGCGACAAGATGTGCCTGGTGATTGGGTGTGTTTACTAATTTGTATCTATCCGTGAGAAGAAGAGTACTTTGCAATAATTAAATGAGGATGCTGAACAAGCACTTGAAGCCCTTTTGCAGTACACACTTCACAAATCTGAAAACAATTAGCTTCTGGGTACGGGACGTGAAGCTCTTTCTTTTCAGTTTCATCAAAGAAACTGGTTGTTTTCAGAAGTAAAATCCAGTTTAGCAATGCCGTTCGGTTTCTGATATGCCGGAGTGAAACGATAAATCTGCTTTCATTCTTACGTTTGCATACCAGTGACCATTGTGTAATCTTTCCCAGTCACAAGTTTGTCATGCAATCCACTGAGCTATCCAAAAATAGCAACCACACCTAATTACACTAAAGGCTCTTTTTTCTGTTGAGCAATTTGTATACTTAATGTTGATGTAATCTGGAAAATAAGCTCAAAGTTTGATGCAGGGCATATTCCATCAGCTTCCACACTAATTCTGTTTTTCTTTTTTATGCAGTTCCAAATATCAACATTTAAAGTTTTTAAAAACTTTCTACTATTCCTAATGTTTACTTGCCAGGTGTGTTTACAGTGTAAAGGAGCATAGAATAGTGCAGTATATATTTTCTTACTGCACTGCTGCACACTACCGCCTTTTTATGATGTGTTGTCTTGAAAGTTACATCCTTGAATAGAACTCATTGTTTGGATCAATAGCAGGATATATTACAATTCACATTTCATACTTTTGGATTAGCTGACATTGTGGGGGAAATGTATGTCAGTAGTTTTACATAATGGAAAACTAGTTGTTAACCAATTAAGTCAGAATAGAACCATCTTTCAGTTTGTTTTAATCTGTATGCAGAGGTAAGTGAATCCTTATTTAGTATTGCATATTAAGTAGGATTAATGTTTTTGGGCCTTTGCATAGTTAAGTTTCAGTTGTCGATGCCGTGGTGCACATGTGCTGAACGCCTGATGTGAAACTTGTGCTCAGATGTAACCAAATATTTGAACCTCCAGAGCACTGGTATAACTGTAAAATGGTTGCTCTGGGAACATCATGCTTAGTGAGCCTTTACATTGAAAGTTATAGTTGGTTGGTTTGATGGGCTTGTCTTTTCAGTACCACAATGCAAGGACTGCGGCCTAGTTGGTTCTTCCGTTAACAATATTGAGGTGTATTTCCATATTTTGTCTTTCATAGTAAAATATATAGTATAAGTTCTTCCATATCAGATGGTTTAGTATCACAAATTGGGCTTACATGCTTGTCAGTGTACTCAGTTTTTATTTTGATTAAAAGTGTCGTAAAGATAGCAGCTCTGGTTCACCTTATCTTTTGATTTAGTGGGTCTTTATGTCACTGATGCATTATTTAAAACTTGTGTTCATGCAAGAAGAAGCAATAGCTCCAATAATTTACATTTACATATAGTCATTACTTGAGACCCAATAGATTAGACATGCTCTTTTTATCCAAATATACAACTTTCAAAATGATTAATTGTGGATATTTCAGATCATTTTAATGAAAGTCAACTTAGTCCAATAATCAGAGATGCTTGAGAGAACATGGTGGCTTACTGTTTGGTTTATAAACATAAGGTTTGTTTTGCTTCATTGCAGCATGATCCATATTTGTGTTCTGAGAATTAACTTTCTTAGCCAGACATAAATGCATTTTGTCCTTTTAATCTTTTCAGTCTTCACTTATTAAGGGTTCAGCTCAGATACACATAAATTGCAATTTAAGACAGACCTTTAGACGTACGTTTGGAACAGGATTTTCTGTTTTCTCTGCATTTGTGAATTTTGCCTACTAAGCCTTGGAGAGGCAGGTGGGCCTGCTAAAACCAAGAGAGGTCTATAAATCTGATTCCAAACAAATAATAAGCCCAATGTGGCCATGTTTGCTCACATAAAGTCTGTGTGTGGGTGATGGGTTTATAGTTTGCAGCGCGTAGCTTATCTCATCTGAATAAGTGCTCCAATAGGAGCGCTCAGTGATTCCTGACCTGGTTGCCGCTTGTAGGTTTTTTGGCCGGGTTTAATAATTATGTTAATTATTTTTGGTATGCCATTTCCACGATAGTGGATATGAAGTTTACCAGAATAAAGAGTTAAGTTTATCAGAGGCACAATGGAGGCATCAAGACTGCCTATTGTAGGTCCATCCGTACACTGATGATGTTGAACTACATTGTTCCTACAGCTTCCCTGGGGTACACTGACCAGAAGCGAGGCTTCCACACAATTAGCGCTACCAGGCCCTCTGACCAAAAGGCAGAAGTGTCTTTCCCAACAACACCAGACAGCAATTAAGACAAGTGGAGTGGAATGGTCAAACCACAGATTAAATGTGAAATAATGGAGTGATAGATTAATAACTGGTGGGACAAACAACAAGTAACGCAATGCCGGAACTGCTGTGGCCTGTAATGTGGAAGATGTCTTTACCGAGATGTATGCTGAAGAGACATCTCGAATAAATACATTTTGGTGCATGAAGCGCATTACCTCAAATAAGCACGTACCATCAGCCATGCTTACTGGTATCATGTCCATTTCTACCATCTTAAATTTGTTTTGCAAAATTTCGTTAATTTGGTTGAAAATATTTTGCTGTTCTGCCATGCAGTATGTTTCAATGTGCCTTATAAAGG
The DNA here is from genome assembly GCA_032876305.1 of Orestias chungarensis. Classification (NCBI taxonomy): domain Eukaryota; kingdom Metazoa; phylum Chordata; class Actinopteri; order Cyprinodontiformes; family Cyprinodontidae; genus Orestias; species Orestias chungarensis. Next base: position 2,570,587 of record JAVLVB010000624.1, on the reverse strand, counting down.
CGATACATTACGGAGATTGTTTCAATATAACTGCTTAAATTGCAAATTACATTCATTTGGATCGTTTCACTTTTCTGTTCTCTGATGCGTCAGCCATGATTACTTCTTACAACTCTCCTTAAGTTTGAGCAGTGGTTCTTTTCTGCCACACCACAACACTGAAAGAAGTTTCCTCTAAGCTATTCTTAAAGTCTGGTATTTTTACTTTAAACTCTTAAATTACCATTTTTAAAGTTTTGTACCCTGGGAATTATATTATTTTGGTCTTATTTTTTCTTGTATTGTATTTTAGTGGTATGACTATAAATAAAAATTTGAACTTTTTACTTTGTATTTTTTGTGCGAGTTCATTTAGATATGTAATTGGGTTAAGAGGCACATTATATCAGTTTGCACAAAATCAGGACAAGATTTCCCGCGGGCAGCCTCGAGTATGTCTGTGTGAACTGATGCATGATTTTGGACTTACTCATTAACACATGAACACTCCAGCTTGACTTGTTCTTTTTCTTATTTTCCTCCTCAGAATGCCGTTCTATTAGTGCTCTGTTGCCGTAGGTAACCACGCCAATGGCTGGTGCGCTATGCGGTCAAACGCTCCCAGTTATAGTGAAGCTCAGACTATTTCACGCTCTGATAGACCTCTTTCCATGGCTTTCTTTCAGTCTTCCACTTATTATACTGTACAGAGCGAGGGAGTGAAGTGTGAAGAGGGATTGAAGAAAGAGCAAGAAATCAATGGATGAACTGACAAATAAAATAAAAAGGAAAATGGGGGGGAGAAGAAGCATAGCTCCAAAGATTCTTTACATTGCTGGCAATTTGTGTCTTAAGTCGCAGGAAGTACCAGTAGATATTTTTAAGTGATCTAGTGGCTTCAGTTTTTGCGAGTTAAAAACCCCCAAAAAACACATCACCTTGTATTGACCAGCTAGTTTTCATATTTAGAGATAAACTGCTTCAGATTGGTTTGCTATTACTCAGTTTCACTAAAGGCTTTCCAATGACCACAAGTGATATTGGAACCAAGATTTGACAGCCATGGAGTCGTAGGATAATTTGTCACGTCTGTTTATAATTTTAAGTAAAGTTTGATAAAACTCCTTGACTGCCCTAATATATTATATGTGCATTTATTGTTCTTGATACATTAATCAATTTTATCCTGCATAATTCCATTCTCTTTTCGGAGTCTGATAAATCTGTGAGCAAGCATGAAGAACTTACAGGGCTTATAAATCTGCTCCAATGTAATCACATGTGATAAATGATGGATTGGACCACTTAGTCGGGCTTCTGCTTTAGCTGACTTTGAACACTTCACCTATCTTGGCATGAAAAGATTCTTAAGTCATCTACATGATCGAGTATCCAGAAGTGCTTCCCATCTCTCCACAGTTTGAAGGCCTTTTTTTTCCCCCCTTACTTGCCTCCCTCTCTTTTGCCCAGTCTGATCATTTTCTGTTTACAACATGGAAAAATAGCCATCATAGCTCTGGTCAAATGGCAACAAGGGGGAGTTTCCAAAAAAGGTTAGACCAAGTTTGAATTGCACTGATAAAGATGAAAGAAGTAAATTAGTGTTGGCGTGACTGTTGAGGATGAGGCCTTTTTTGTTTCTTGGTAGAGATTCCATAATTGGAAATTAAGTGCCTTACAGTACGTACCATTATGATAGGTGTTTGTTTCTGGACATTTACCAATTAAAACTTTATTAGTTTTCACTATTTCAGACAAAAAAGAAGTTGCAATGAGTGTGAGTAAGTTTGTACAATCTGTAAAATTTTCAATTTGTGTCAGCTCCATAATTCATAATAATTTTAATCGTATATACAGCTACAACTAACCTATCTGTAGCAGGTTGTTGGTAAAGGTAAGATTTTCTGATTAGATGCAACTCTTTAGTGTGATGTGCCGGTTTTTTAAATGATAATTTTAAAATCAAAATGCAACATTTGCCTCTGCTTAGAGTAATAATAACTAATAATTGAGACACTTTCCAGGTTTATATTTTATTACGCAGCTTTCTAATGTAAATCTAGTAATTGATATTGCAAGCTGGGTCCTTAATTGTACTTTCCTAATTTTGGCTGTCATATTGATAAGAAACATCTTTTAAAATTGTCTAATCTATTTTAATGTTTTATGTGTGTAAATATGCAGAATATTGTAACCCTTAAGTATGTTTGCAGTTTAAACAGTCATATAAAGCAAAGCGAGTCAGGCAAGCACAAACCTAATACTTCCAAACTACTCCTTCATTGTAATTGGAGGGTTGCTAATCCTCTCCTAATATAATCTGTTTATGAGTACCGTGAGTCCAGGTTACTGAAGGGTCACACAGCAGATCCTGAGAGTAACCGTCAGGAGGCTATCACTTGGTATAATCATATATTTGCTCCAGAAAGTCTGAGTTTCCTCTTGAATCCAATTATTTTATGTTACAAATTTTTTTTTAAAGTATAACGTGTCTTATCTGGTCTTGAACACTGGAATCAGTTTTTTCTTTTTCTGCATCACCGACAAAATTCATTTGGACAATTTGTCCTCTGATCTAATGCAATTTAATGGGAATAAGAAAAAGTCTTCCAACAGAAAGCTAGAGTCATTTGAGCACGTGTGCGTTTTTTTTTTTTTTTTATTGCATACTACCAGAAACCAAAAAATATCATATTGGTATTAAAGTCAACTTTTTAACCATCATTGCACAAAGAATGTTCCAATTTCTAAATTATCTTTTTCAGAATAAAGGATAGTTTTAATCTTTAAATATATATATATTTAAAAAATGTAAATTTTTATTTCATTTAATGATTTAATTAATTTTTTTCCTGCCATACCCATCAAATTATGTTAGCAGGGCTGACGTGAAGGAGCTGTTTAAAAAAACGATGATATATTTATATATATATATATATATATATATATATATATATATATATATATATATATATATATATATATATATATAAACTCCAACTTTCTCAAAAAAGCTACTTTTAAAATATTCTTCTGACTTTGCTTTAAAATCTGATGCTAATGCGGAAAATTGCCAACAGTGAGTCATCTCTCCTTAGTTGTTGTTTCCACACCGAACGGTTATTACTATGAACTTCCAAAACTTTTCAGAGTGTATTACTAGCTGGTCACCTATCTGGCTTAGAAACCTGAACTATTGTGCTGCTCTGGTAAAGACTTTCTGTAGACAAACTGGAGGGTGAGCTAAGAGCCGTTATCAGGTAAAAGTTGAACAGATTTGTGGTACTTAAAGGCTCATATCACAGCAAAAGATTTGATGCAAGACAATGACTTGGAGCTTATAGCTGGAATATATATATCTGATTGCAGAGGCACACAGAGGCACAATCCCCGCTTCTTTGATAGTGGGACTGCTGGGTGCACCGAGTGAAAAGACACACAGCTTGCCTTGCGGTGAAATGCAGCCCTGGATAGAAAACACACACACGCACAGACACACATTTGCTGCAGTGAATGCAGTCAGAGCTCAAATGTACAAGCTCCGCTGTGCAGTATCACAGGCTTACAGTGATTATTTATCCATTGCCGTTTCATCTCTTCTCCCCACTATCTGTTGGATACAAAGCTGCACATACAGTGTAATACGTCTTTATGCTTTCTGACTGAAAGAAGCTTGTCTAAATCCAGGCTCTGATCTGTAATAAATTTTACCCATTAAATCCAGTTAAGGTGTCAGAGATTTGGATAAGAAGGTAGAGACAGCAAGTGGGTGTAAAGTTGCAAAAATGCTAAATCTTTACTTTTTACCAGTTATACCTTAGATTTATCCTCCAAATTTGATCATTATCCGGAATCAAATATGAAACACGCCCTTTTGTCAGATTTGGAAGCTTTGTTGTACATTTATCTTAGTTTTTGAATTTAAAAAATTATACTTAATGATCTAATAGCTTTGTCAAACCACAAAATGAATTATGCATGCGAGGTTAGAGGACTCAAAGCCACTTCTAGGGTAGATTTATGGTTCTTGCAAAAATACTTTAAAAATACTTTTTTATGTGATTTGATCTAATTTCTCTCCAACAAAACAAAATGCTTGTTCCTCACTACTTGTTGTGATCCTATAACCACAAAAAACGACTAGAAATCCAATATTTATACATAACTTGTAGGGTGTCCCAGTTATTGCCAGACTTTCACTGAGGGGTGTTTTAACAGTAAACAATGAATGTTTACTTTTGTAAAATGTGTTCATAGTGTGCCAGGAAGCACTTTCAAAAATGGCCTGCTAAAAAAAAAAATGTTCCTTGCATCTGGATAAGATGTGGAGTTGCTACAAACATTAAATCCTGAGACTTTATTTCATTGTTAAAATCTGAACTAGTGATGGAAACAGCTATAATCTACTGGTGGACAGACATTTGCTCACTAAAGCATGAATTACATTATATGTGGTGTCTTAAAAGGATGGCAAGATTATTTACACCATTTTTGCTGTTTTTTAAAACATGAATTTAAAAAAATGTTCTTTAGCGAGAGAAATTAGTTTATCCTTAAGAACATTTGGATATCTTTAGCAACTGCTGTGTCTCATGTTTCTCTTTTGCCCTCAAACTGTTCTTCAGAATACAAAGTAAACAAATGCCTTCAGAAAAGTTCAGTTTTAGTGCTAGCGCTGCTCATCCCCTGGCCTTTTATCTTTCTGTTATAGTTCTGTCCCTTTCACTCAGTACCAACATTATGACCTGAGGTGACAGGCTATTTTCTATAGCTTCCCTTTTCTTTAAATGCTGCCCCTGTAACACAGCAGAGGTTGCAACTAGTGGTCAATGTACAAACTAAAACCAAAATAAACTGGTTTTACCCAGGGATGTAAAACAAATGTTTATAGACAATGTCCAAAAAACTGAAATTAAAGTAAAGAAAGTACCTACTGTGTGCGCACTAATGCTACTAATAAATTATTCAAACTCTTCATGTCAGTTTGAGTCTCCTGGGAGGCGACCCTGCTGGTTCTCCCTCGTTCCCAGGCATATCAATGTAATTTGGGAATTTCAGCAGGGAATTCCCCTGGAAGTTTTGATTCAGAGGAGCCATTTGGTATTAATGTGCATTAATGTGCAGTTTGTCTGCAGCCTTGAACCTGAATATTTTGCATCTTTGAGTGCTGATGTGCAATTAAAGCTGTTAAAGTAGAATCGTTTCGTGGTTGATTTTCAGACTTCTAATCCTGATTACTTAGGAAAGTATAAGACAACATAAGACTTTAAAAATGTTATTTCTCGAATTTAGGTGAATAGGGGTAAAATAAATCAACTTCGCATACATGCCATCTGCCTAGTCCTTTGGTCTTATGGAATCTGCCGATCAACTGCTGATTTCTTGGTTTAACTGTTCATTACTGTTTAGTGTGAAAGCCTAAAAACAGATGGGTTACCCTTTGGTTAAACCTGTTTAAGGTAAGATCTGCACAGCTTCACTTGTATTAATGGAAAAAGTCTTGAATAGATGTACCACCCCTCAGTATGGAACCATTTAAAATAATCTATGCATGTACAAGGTAAAGGTTTTATACACACAATTAAATGTATTTATTCAGATAAATTGAGACTGATGCAGACCAGAGGTTCAGCATTAAAGCAGACAGCCCACCCGATTAAAAGGAATGAGGTTATAGTGAGTTCAGTGGTTATAAATTATACATGAGCGAAATGGAGGCAAAGCTGCTGACACCTCTTTTTTAGTTGGAAAAACGCTATAATGGCAATAAAACCCTCACCAAAGCTCCTTATGGAAATTCAGGCCACCAAAGATCTTTTTCCATTAGAAGTTTTTTTTTAGCAGAAAGGCCCATTACATAACCAGGAAACTGTGAATAATTTGGAGGATTGAAAGGGAAATTATGAATAAAACCCTTGTGATGATACCTCCTTAAACTTTGAATAAACACATCTCTCTTGGTCTGGTAGAATATTTCTACTAACTTCGGGTGGTGGGGTAGAGGAAAATGTACACAGCCAGAAAAACAACAGACTATGGAGAGGCAGCTGGGAAACATGTTGAATAAAGTGGAAGATATCAGATCTGGAGAGGAAAGTAAATCCACCGTCTCATCCATCAGTAATGGCAGGTTGTCTATATGTTAAAGGACTGAGCTGTTTCGAAGTGCCCTGGTGGCCCCGCTGCCTGTCTTTGTAGTGACAGGCATCTCCCCAGTGAGTCATGATTGGTCGAGCGGATTGTCAGTAAGCAGAGGGTCTGAATGTGTGTGCGAAGCGATTTATGACTTTGTATGATGACAGTGAGAAATGCCCTGATGTGTACTTTGTACTTCATGTGCTATCTCTGCCGCTCATGCTTGCTTACAAAAACACACAGGTGTTTTTTTTTACTTCTTTCCTTCTGACATTGGAGGAAATTGTTTTTATTGGAGGCTGGAATGAGAAGGATGGTCAAGTTTGGGGAATTGTTGGGACACATTGTTAGTTTTTTTGTAGTCATTAAGTAGCATTGTTACATGATAATGCAGTATCATCCTATTCCTGCTGGGTAAATGTATTGCTATACCTCGAATTATTTGTCATTTGTATTTTTATAATCACATTCAAGGTGTCATATAACTTTTAGGTTTTAAAATGTTTCCTAGAAGTATATGAACTGTTTTTTATCTTTATCCTGTTTGAAGATTTTCTAGCTGTTGTTTAAATAAGGAAAGATTGGCCATGCTGGGTTGGAAGTGACACACCATTAGTGAGGTTATATATAGCTTGACCCTTATATTTCACAATTAAAATGAAAATGTTAAATTTAGCTTAAGCAAAGCTGAGATTCCATTGCTACTATGGTCAGATTACATTTACTCTAGTTAAGATGGTACCTGAAGAAAAACACCCTGTGCTGTGGAATAAAGCAGATTTGAATTTGGGATATTAACTGATCCTATTCTTAAAGTAGTGCACCAACTCCCATGATGCCTTGCAGGAGGAGAGGCGAACAGACAAAGGCCTCCAGCTATCCTTAAGTATTTTTTTTTTTTTTCTTTTTTTTTTTTTTTCCACCTTCATTTCTCATACCCTGTCGTCCTATCTTGGTTTACCCTGCTTTTATCTAAAACAATCATCTTGTCTTTTGCCTGTTAAATTCTTATCAGATTTCTTTAAACTTTTGTACAGAGTTTCCATTACTTGCTCTTTACCTGGATTGTGACATATAAAAGTGGGTTACCTAAAGACAGTTATGGTCCTCCAGCCAAATGAAAACTTTCTTTGGTTTAATTTTTTCACTTCCCTTTGGATCTCCTTTAACATTTCTGCATGGGCAGGTTTACGTATCTATATTAAGCCAAATAATCTGTTGGACTCTATTACAAGAATCGAGCTCGCTAGTATATTAGAACTAAAGAATTCTCCTTTGTCTTTTAAATTTGCATCAACAGTCTAGGTTTGCATTTGATAGATTGATTGAATACTAATAAAAAGAAAGTATTTTTCATTCAAAGCAGATTTCTTACAATGCTTCCCATGTCTTCAGGTTTTCTTGCCAAGTCCGTGTTAAAAATAGTACCCATTGTTGCTGTTGCGGCAAAGCAGCGTAGTAGTGTAAGCACTGCAAAAACAAAGCAACAAATAGAAACCCGTCTTCTCGCCCCGTTCAGCTCTCTATTTGTCACAGAGCAGCAGAATTGTTTGTCTGGGCTAGCTTAAACTGGGGATATAGATCAGATTTTCCTAAGTCAAAGTTTAGTTTTTCCAGGTTTTCTTCTCCTGCTCCAAACACCTGATAGAAATAATTGGGTCATATCTTCAAACTGCTGCTAATTTGACTCTTCTAATACCAGTTCAAACCGTACAGCCTGCACCTCAAGCGCCGCAATCACCCAGCTTCTTAAATTGAGCTAGAAATGGGACATCTTATTTTCGAGCTGAATAGAACTTGAAAGGCACGCCAGTACAAGGTTTGCACCAAACAAATTTTTTTTTATTTTGCAGTACTTCCTGTCTAGTTACATTAATACTTGGAGCATGCAACTGCTGATTATTTCACAGGGGGAGCTTGTGAGCTTTGAATAAATCCAGGTATTTGTCATAACTGGGTTGCCAAAAAAAACTAAAACTTTTCACATTACAGTTTTTCCATCCCCTGGCACTGTGTTTAAATTTTTTTTAATCAGATCTGCGTATCAGTTCGACTACTGTCCCCACATGGATTAATGTAGGTGGTTGTGGGTGTCTTTGACGTGGTGATGTTTTCATGCTCGGCTTAAAATTTATTTCGCTAACATCTGATTCAAAAGCAACCAGCCTGAAGCAGGTCGTGCAGTTGGCACCATTTAGCGAGCAAGTGGGAGTAAATGACAATCAATACTAAGCAAGCGCACCGTCAACAAAATTTGAAACAAGCAGCATGTTACGAATAGAAGAGAATGACGAGGGAGGAAGAGTAAGTGGCTTTCGGAAGGTCCACTGATGGTATCCAGTGGGGCAAAATCGAAATGGAAAATCGACTCGTACTAACTTTAGAGCTCAATGAAAGATTTACAACCCAATGTGCCGCAGACGTAAAACACAACTTCACCTTTACTTTACATTCTTGCCCAATCCTAAATGTCCTGTAGTCTTCATTAATTGGCCTGTCAAACACAACCTATTATTAAACCACAATCCGATCTGCCTCTTTCTCTATGCTTACAAAACTCTTGTGACACATGGCTGTAAAAGGTTTAACCACAGACATTAAAAGATACACGGGTTAGCCTGCAACACACTGATTAGCCTACAGTTACATGTTTCCCTGCTGTATGTCAGAGGGGGAACAAACAGGGACCAGCAGACACTAGCCATGCCCTGCAGTCCATACGTGTGTGTGTGTGTGTGTGTGTGTGTGTGTGTGTGTGTGTGTGTGTGTGTGTGTGTGTGTGTGTGTGTGTGTGTGTGTGTGTGTGTGTGTGTGTGTGTGTGTGTGTGTGTGTGTGTGTGTGTGTGTGTGTGTGTGTGTGTGTG